>VXAX01007135.1:1286313-1320800 GCA_013399835.1 Leptocoma aspasia | reverse complement strand
TTTTTTTTTTTTTTGCTATAGCAGAGGCCTCAGAGTTAAAGACAAGCCTTAAGAAACTTCTGGGTTTTAGTGATGATTCCATGACAGTTATATGGATCATTGTCCCCTCTGCTGTATTTTCATGGAAACAGTAATTCTGGATTATAACTTTTCTTAAAGTAGAAGAAAAAGCCCACAGTGCTAATCTAAAAAGGTGTCTGTGGAGTAAGCAATAGGCTTTTCAGAGGGGTAGTACAAAATTATCCCTGGCCTTTTTAACTCAGTATGATATTTTTATGGCATTTGGAAAACAACATTCAGCAGTTTTTTCATTGTAGGATTCAAAGAAGATAGTTTGGAGTGGCCATCATGCAAGGCTGCCTAAATGCTGCCTTTGTGGACCTATAAGAAGGTTGATCATGAGGAAGAGACAGATTTAATTATGCTTAAAAAGGCCTTGACAAAGTCCATGACAGCTTCAGGAATTCTAATCCTTTGCTGATCTGAAGGCAGTGTATCTTTTTGGCTAGACTCATCTCCTGGGCACTCGGAGATATTATTCCTACTTTATTCAAAGGGGAGGATGCAAAGTCAAGGTCAGTCATGTGGGAGTAGAGACTAAGATGACAAAAATCCCTCAAGAAATTTTTATGGCAGGACTTATACAGCCTTTAAGTAGAGGTTTTTGGTTGCCTCTAATACGTGTATGTGACTGTAAGTCCTGGGATTTCTTTCTTAAATCTTTCTAAGGCTCCTGTAAAAGATTATTTTATAACAATCAGCCTAATTTCAAAGGCCAGTTCATTTGCTGGGGGATACAGATACATCAAAAGCCAGCTGGTGCTGAAATACTGTAGCAGGCATGCTATGGAGCATTTTCTGCCTTTCATCTCTTGTCGTGGTAGCATTTACCTTTAGGAGATGAAGAGCAAGGCTGTGGAGTAGGAAAACCTGGCATTGCTTGTGTGAGTGAGTGACAGAAGGAGCTGTGGAAGCGGCAGCTGAGGCTGCACTTCCCCTGGAGACTCGGCACAGAGTGTTCATGACAAGTGCTGCTACCACTGCTCTGAGCATTGAAAGCTGATCCTATTTATGAATCCATGTCTTCTCCTTGTAATGTTGCTGTCTTGCAGTATGAACAGCTTAGGGAGGTTATTTTAAATTAACCTTCCTGTGTTAAAACAATGTCTGGTCTGTTCCTATCACATCCAACATTGTAAGCATCAAGGCCAGTGAGTAGTTCAATTACAGCTGGTGTGAAAGAGGAAGGCTGTAAGAGTAATGTAAATATGTTGTGGAAAAAACCCCATCACACTTGCATAGATGTCTTTATAGGAACTGTTTTCATTGCATAATGAGATTGCTTTGTGCTTTAGAAGTGTTCAATAATAGATAATGTGCAAGTGTGCTCCATGGAAGATAGGCTGCCTTGGCAGGCAGAGTGTATTACCAGTCAGAGCAGCCCTTCTGTGTAGCCTTGCTTCTGCAGAGGACTGCATGAACCCCCTGTCTCCTTTGCTGTCCTGTAATTTCAGGAAAAAGACTGTAGCAGGCTCATCATTTCGGGAGCTTGTTGGAAGGGAACTGTGCATTCCCAGCAGCAGCAATTCCCCAGCTACCAGTTCACGGACTACAGAAAGCAGCTCTAAATAACCTTTTTAATCCCTTTTCTGCCAGGACCTCCCAGTGAATCATGGCTTTTGTTGAATCTTGTTGCTGGGACAGGTGGAGCCTCAAGAAATGAATGGAAGTATATTTTGCGGGGTTGGTGTTCTGAGATCCGCTGGGGATGCAGTTCTGAGACTGCCTGAAGGTGGGAGGCCCAACATTGTGAAATTACAGAGCTTGCTCTTTCTCAAGTAAAAGAATATTGTAAGGGAAATTCCTTAATTATTCTTCTGTTCTTGTGATTCTTGGTTGAGCACCGCAGAGCACATGAAGAAGCCTCTGGTAACCTGGGCTGGCAGAGTTTGGGCTATAGAAAATGGAAGTACAGTAACCATCCTGCTCTCTGGTAGTTGTCACTTGTACTTGAGCTTATCAGCATCATTTCTTCCAAAGAGAAAATACTAAAACTGTGATTAACATCACTGTGTCACAGTTACTTAACTGTGTAGACAGAGAGAGTGTGTGGTTGACAAGCTGAACTCTGCTTTTGCTCTGGAGCTTGCAGGCAACACATTTCTCTGGTCAGAAAGAATTAAGCTATGCATTTCTTCATAGGTAACTAAAAAAAAGTCAAACAGCTGCATCTTCTAAGTATGTCTGAAAGGTTTCCTTACTTTTGCGTATAAACAGATTTAGTATTGATATTAGGAGTTTGGACTTGAGCAATATAGC
This sequence comes from Leptocoma aspasia, assembly GCA_013399835.1. Classification (NCBI taxonomy): domain Eukaryota; kingdom Metazoa; phylum Chordata; class Aves; order Passeriformes; family Nectariniidae; genus Leptocoma; species Leptocoma aspasia. The sequence continues at coordinate 1,318,481 of VXAX01007135.1, read as the reverse complement.
TGTCATGTGTGAATCACTCTTAGACAACCAAAAAAAGAGCCACATTCTCCAGTCCATGCTGTGGGGTTGTGCTAACCCCCAGAGGGTGTCCTGTAGCAGGCAGCCACAGGAAAACAGGGGCCAGAAGAGTTGGAGGTGGATATTAACTTAAACCTCAGCTTGTAAGGAACAGAGGAGCTGTTCAGTGAAGGAAGTTACTGAGCAGTTGACAGAGTAACTGAAGTGTGTGAAAATCACATGTACAGTGTCAGAGACACCCCTCAGTGCAACCATGGACTGGCTTTATAAAGGAATTTATGGATTTATAAAGGAATGTGTATCCCTCCCTTTGCTGCACATTACATGGAAGTGCCCTCTGTAATACAGCCGAGCCTTTGGTTTTTAGGACTTTAGGACATTTTAGGACTTTTAAAGAGTTTTAGGACCAGAATCTCATTTTGTGTAATTTGTTGTTTATGTGACTGCAGTTGAGTCCTGTGTGATTTCTGCCAGATGATGGTCTGGGTTTTGTGCCACTTTCATTTTGTTCTTGACTTAAAACGTGACAGGTATCTGTGATAATTGTTGCTAAGCCCTTTTTTCTCTTAGGTTTGTTACTGGAGAGCAGAAATACATCTGCAGACTTGTGAGTGCACCTATAAATAGCAGGCTACTGTACATGAGATTGTTACTGTTGCCAACCTTGTGTTTTTATGACAAATCTTGTGATACTTTGTTTTTCCTAAAAACCACAGGTCTTGTATTTCATCAGAATCTTGGTTTTCATTTAAAAAAAAAGTTTCCAGTTTGATATTGGCACCAAATTAGAGAAAAACATGAAAATGTTTGCAGCTTCACCATGATGGCAGAAAAAACAAATGCATACAAGAACCCCCAAATATAGTATTTTGCTTTAAAAACAGCAAACAAAAAATCCCAAACCATCAAGTAAATGAAAGACCTGTGGTTTTGAGGGACAGACTCTTAATGTCTGTGTTGTGGTCTTTTACTGTAACTGTAAAAATGACTTTTGTAATACTTTTATAAAGTGGTGGTGTGTTTTTTTCATTGCAGATAAGCTTCTTGCAAAATCCTTATTGAAAAAGAAAAGATGTTGCATCCTTTGGAAAAATTGGTCACTTTATAAAACAAAGAGCTGCTAATAGTCCCTGAACAGATGCCTTTTTCCCTAGATCTGATTCTTGATCTGAGTCTGCATGATCCAAAGCAGAAGGGCTGGAGGCTGACAGTAAATCTGCTAAAATACTGAGCTGTTGTGGAGGGAAATGCCAGTCTTGATTCCTCCCTCTTTGCTCAATGTATGCTGAGTTACCCCTGCTTTTCATCAGGGTAACTGTTTAAGGAAAAATGTGTTCTGTTTTCATTTTTAGACCTTGGATTTCACTTTTTGAAGATTTCCTCGTGATACAGCCCTCCCTTAGCCCCCAGTCTGACTCAGCAAACCAGTGTGTGTTTGCTGTGCTTTTACTGGAGAAGTCTCAAGTCGTCACTTCCTTGAAGTGCTCAGGCTGAATCTCTGTGGGTCTGGGCAAGAGATACCAGATGGGACTGCAAACTGAACTGGAGCTCTCCTCCTCTCACCAGCTCCTGTGAATTGACCATTCTCCTTTTCACAGAAAGAAAGATTAAATGTTTAAGTCTTGCATAACATAATAATTCAGCGCTCCAACAAAAGGGAGGAAAATGGGAACTTGTTGTGTTTGATATTTGAAATGTAAAAATCGATTTGAAATTACTCCAGATCAGATTTAATCGTCCTGAATAAGTAATCAAAGGGCAAAAAAAAAAGTCACTAAATAAGCTTTTCACTCTGCTTTTGTTAACAATAAATGGTGTTGCAGATGAAGCAGTTATCAGGGCTGAAGAGAGAAAAATGATTACTGGATAAATGGGTAAACTTCACTTTTGAGAATTGTGCAACCAGAGGTAAGATTATAGAAGAGAAAATAAGAATTTGTAAGTTCAAAGGCCTTTTTGCTACAAGAAACATTATTTTGGAAAGGTTAATGGAGTTGTTACAGAGGAGGTTAGCAGAAATAATGATTTTCTGATACGTAAGAGATTGAAATTTTGCAACATTTGTTAATTTTGAAATCAAAAGATATTTTCCATGGCTTTGAGCTATATTGGTTTTATGTTGTTATACTCTAAAAAGCTTCTTTTTGGAATTATAGCAAAGGAAGGGGAGCTAGTTTATTTTCTATCCCTTTTACTCCATGGATTTAACCAAGTCTTATTAATTATAGGTATATTTTCAAGGCAAAGATGGGGGTTTCCTCTGTCGTGCCATATTTCCTTTTCTGATGGTGCTGTGTCAAACTTCTTGGTGATGATACTCATCACTGACTTCAGTGACACTCTCAAAGAGCATGCTGCAATTCTCTGGAGATATAAAAATCGGGGATAACATCCCAAGAACTCACCAAGTCAGTAAAAAATGTATTTTCTCATTCTACCCTGGCAAATACCTTTCTGAACACTACATATTTTGCTGTGCAATGTTTAAAAAACGAAAAGCGTACTTGGGGGAAGTGCATGATTTGTGAATCGTGTCACAGTGGAGGAACTGGTGGCAGAATCTGGGCTGTTTTTTCTGTGCTGATTGCTCAGGGATGTATTATATTATCTAATCAGAAGTCATTACCGGTCTGTGCAGCATTAATTCATGCAGCCTTCCATACATCCCCTCTGTTTGGTCCCTCAGGGCAGGATGGTTCTCTAATGGATCACATTCCCGAGATGGGCTGACAGGGCTGCATCACTGCCCTCACCCCCACAGCTGAGCTGCTAAGTGAGCACACATTCAGCTGCCCAGGGAAGAAGTCCCAAACTGATTTTCTACACTCATATTCCAGCTAAAGAAGCAACTTTCAGTTTTCTTTGTTCAAAAGAAAATAAAAATAAATTATCCTGGTGTTCTCGAAGACACACCCAGAGTCAGCAGGTTTTGTAGATGATGGTTTCCTCATGAACAGGTCGTTCTTCCAGCAAAGTCATATTAGTAGTGGAAAGATCTGATTTTACAAACTCAGGATTTTTGTGCTGGGATCTGTGATGGCTTCAGGTGGGCTTGGGTGTGAAGTGTATCTGGCACAGAGCACTCACCCTGAATTCTGTGTGCCATGGAATGTTTGCCACGCAGAAGTGTTGGAGCTCTGGGCAAACAGAAGGAGCATGAGGGTTGCTGCTAAGAAAATATGGGGGTTCAGAGGTGGGGCTGATTTTGTTGATGTGTATAAAAAGAAAGAAATAAGTTAATAATTCTTCTTTTTAAGAAGGTTGCTTTGAATACTGAGAAAATAATTCTCCACAGCTGTAAGATGCATTTAAATCACCCAGCGGAAGCACTGATCTATATTCATGTAAATGTGTTTTGATGTCCTCTTAAAAGTTTAAATGAAACACCCACGTCCAGGAAGCTGCTTCTCTCATGTGGGAGCACAATTGCAATTCTTCGTTAAATATACTGATAGGACTTCTTTTTCACTTCAGAAGCACTGAACTTTGGCAATTTATATTTATTTGAGATGAAAGAGGTGAGCTAACAACTTGACACCACTTCTAAATAAGAGGAAACCTTGGTTACAAATTCATTTTAAGCTTACTTGATTTTTGATTAATTGCTCATTCCTATTGCAGATGATTAGCAGCACTTTCTTTTCTGTAAAGACAGATTTTCTTTTTACTACAGCACAGCAACTTCTACTCCCCATATTCCCAGGAAAATGTTGCAGGAGGTAGAACAGTAAAATTGTGGATGTTTTCTCAGATAGTATAAACTTGTGTAATTTTCTTGTCTTGGTAGCTAACCTTAGTTAGCCAGTGTTACAGCTCTTACAGATCAGGGAAGTTTAAGTATTTATTCTGGTTGAGAGGCTTTGGGGGATTTTATTCTTGGTGCAGATTGGGATCTTGAGCAGCCTGTAGAATTTCAGTGCAGGGAAAAGCTGTGTCTTAAACTTCACATGAAAGGTAAGGTCAAAGGCAAACCACTTTTTTAATGAGCCCCTGTATTTAGTTCTGTGTAGGTATCAGTGCTTCTATTTTAAAGGGAACTAGGTTTTTTAGTCACATGTGTGTATAACATTTTCTATGTAATGTTTTAGGGAAGAAAAAAGGGATTGAGACCCTTGCAGAGTAAGCTTTTCCATGAGTGAAGCTCAGAACAAAATCTACAGCACTCTGCTGTATTACCTTGGGAAAGTACTGCCTCTGTAGCTTTTATCTAATGCTCAGCTTAGGCTTTACGTGTAGGTCTGTTTGATTATTGCCCCTTGGAGCAGATAAATGCATGCAATGATCTCACTCTGTTGGTAGGATAATTTCTCTTTGGGGATTCTGACCTTCTTCATATTTCAGTGACATCATCCTTTTTGCAGACTGTAAATCACTAATGTTGACTCCTGACCTTGCTAATGAAACCTGCAGAAATACAGCATGGAATAACAGAATGCTTATATTGATAGTGTCAGAGGTGTAGCTAACTTTTAGCTGCTCAAAACTACTTTTTAAAGGTGGTAAACTTGGATAATTAGAGATAAACTTGAATATATAACCTTGAATAATCATTTTTTGTTCCTAATATGTCTGTTCTATGCCAACCCATTAGTATGCACATGTGCATCTACCTCAGATGTAACCTCAGTTCTTTTTTTTTAATTCTGTGATATAAATACCTTTATTAATTAGCCTGAAACAAAACAGCAAAGGGAAACACTTTTCCACAGTGACCAACTTTTAAATTGCAGAAACACGGTAAAAAATAGACATATCACTTTAGCCACAGCAAAATGACTCTAATTCATAGAAAAGGCCAGTTTCGCATGAACCAACAAAGACAATTTTCTCATCAAACACAGCAGGGTTTTAGTGGATGCAAAATTGCTTGCAAATGGTTCTTTCAAAATACTTCAGAATGGTGCCTGTCAGTTTCTCTAGTAAATACCTTCATGTCGGCATCCAGGGTGTTGCAGGGGGTGCAAGATTGTGGGAGCTGCAAAGAGTCTGAAGAATTGAATATTCTTGTTGTGGTTTATTGCTGGATTGAAGCAGAGAAAGCCTCTTTCCTTTGTCAGTCCTTCCATGTGCTGATTTTTGTGCATTTTACCTTTTGAGCAATCCAGGTCTTCTGCCTTATTGGTATTAATTTTTAATGCCTCATATAATGACATTAAAATAACCAAATCAGAGCGGTGTTTTCATCTGATTTGTGTGTCTTTGTGTGTGACTGAGATCAATTTGTGTGTGATTGAGATCAATTTGTGTACAGTTACTTTCACTATTTCTCCTACATGTTCGGGCAGTTTCCTGTTATATTTGTGTGGCTTTTCACATGCAAGAAGAGAAAAGTTCCTAAGAAGATAGGATTGCAAAGTACACACACTGGAAAGTTTGGGAACTAATTGGAAGGATGCAGAAATTACTTTTTACTGGTTTTTATTTTATTTTAGGCTGGCGCATGTCCTTTTTGGCGTGTTAATGGTCTGTGTCGTATCCTAAACTAAAGGGCTAATGGACAAAAATTGAAGTTGCTTGGCAGTAGCTGTCAATGTGTACAGTGATGTGCAAATACAATTTCTGTGAAGCTCCTATCTGGGATGCGTTTGCACAGGAAAAGCATAATTTCACAAGCCCTGCACTTCTAATTGCTAATCACAATTTTTATAATTACATCTCCCCTTTGAGTCATGTGTCAGCTGCAGGTCCCCAGTGGTATCATAAATGTTTTAAAATACTTGACTGGAGTAGTGAAATCCAAGTGAAAGAGATGAGGTTTGGTCCCTTCCCCCTCCCTCCTTCTTTTCCTCTTTGCCCATTCTCCTTTGTTCCTTGTTTTCTTGGGAAGCTCCAAAAGACCAGCAAGATTGCATGTGCCAGCGTACCCTGTATTGATTTCTTTTCAATACTCTCCCCAAGCTAAAACTAATCTGAAATCATCGTTCTACCATTTTTATTTTTAATGTCATTATTTCTGTTCTTTTTTCTGTTGGACATATTTGCCACTTTTAACTTCTTATAATGTTTTTAAGGAAATACTGATAACAGCCTATCTTTGTCTAAAAAGACTGAAAGGAAAGAAACTTTTTTTTTTTTCCTTCATAAGTTGACATTTCCATTCAGAATTACATTTCACCTCATAGGTATATTTAAAATGATCTGGGGAGTTTGTTATCTTTGTGTTCAGAATTACGTGCTGTAGACAGTGACTTCAGGGCCTCTTAGAGCTGCAATCAGAAGGCAAATGGGAGAGAAATATTCTGAAAAAGAACCAGACTGGAGTCTGTTGTGCTCTTTATGTACTTTCCAGCTGGTTCTGCTTCTAACGTTCAGTATTCCTCATGGGACACTGATGCAAATCTGCATTCACGTTTTTCCCCTCTTTGTGTGTACCGCACAAGACCCTAAAGTAAAGCAGCGATTTGCAATATTAGGAAATGAGGCTCGGTGTCCCTGTCCCCACTGTGAACGTGCACATTTAAATATGAATGAAAGTGGGCCAGAACCCCCTTGAAGCCTGGAGCTGATGCACAGACTGCCTGTTCTTTCCGGTTTAAGTACTGTACTTTTTTTTTTTTCCCTTTGCTGAACAACAGCTACCATATGGGCTGAGCTTCAGCCAGTCAACTGCTAAATTACAAACACTCTTTTGACTGTAAATTGAATGGAAAAGGATGTCAGTTATCGCTTTCCTCCCGTGGCCACACCACAAGAGCACCTGCAGTAAAAAACTGGCATTCATGCTCTGAAAGGCACCACATGCTGCTATTGTGAGCTGAACAGGATCTAACCTTGGCTTTGCTTACCCTGCTCCTATCGCAGCGAGGAGATGGCAGAGATAAGAGCCTCATTTCTGAATGTGAATTCACTCAGAGACATGTCCCAGCACTTACCCACCCTATTTTGCTTCCACTAAAGGAAGTAAAAATCTACTTAGGAAGATGGCTATCTGTGCTATCCTTCAGAGAGCAGTCCTTGACTTGGGCACGTGTTTCCCATATTGATTTTGAAGTTTGTTATGAAATTATAAATGCTCTCCCTCTGAAAGCTCCTCACTGTGAGCAGTTCAGCTCACTCAGGATTACCTGCTCTCCAGCCTGAATGCCAGAACAAAACTACTCTGGTTTCTCACCTGAGCAGAGGTGGTCTGGAACAGGAGCATCCCTCTATGCCCAGGGCACACTGGAACCATAAACAGCACAAATGTGTGCAAGGAGAATTTGAGCAGGGAGAAAGAAAACAGCTGATGTCTGGAGTAGTGAACTGGGCAGTCCCTTACAAGAGACAGCTGCTGGGCCATGAGAGGTTCCTGTCTTGGGCCATGTGTCCTGACATTAAATGTGGCAGCTGAGCTGGGAGCAGGCAGCAAGCAAGGCTGCAGCTGCTGCTGGCAGGGGCCTGCCAGCCCTGGGGTTCCAGGAGGGCCAGGGAAAGTCCATCACCTGCTCAGTCCATTAACTCTTCTCTTCCTAGACAGGTAAATGTCATTACTGAGCCAGCACTAGTAGTTATTCACTCTATGATTTAAAATTACTGGGAAGAGTGGGCAGTTTAATAATTAGGGTATTTCTTTACATCTGCTGGAGCCTACAGCTGCATGACTGGCTAAAGAATTAGTGTTTCTGTTGAGTTCCCCAGTGGGTTGTTAGATGCATTGTGTATCTGTCTTATGGCTTTTGCTCAAAGAATCCTTAAAGTTCAGCACCTACAAACATAAACCCCACTCTTGAGTCACCCACACTAAGGGTAGTCATTAGGTCAAGGCTCAGTGTACTGAAAAAAGTATTACAGTGCTAAAGAATTTATGGGGTAACCAAGTAACTCACAATGTTAATTTACAATTACTGGTTATGACTTAGAATTGTCGTTTTGGAGGTTGGAGGCCTTGAGCCTTTCTGTGTGTGTTAAAACCCACAATTCTTGAACATCACCAAATGATTTTAGCATTAAGCTAGCTTTGTGATTCCGGTAATTACTTGGCAGCATATAACATAAAAGAGGTCATGTATTTTTATATATCATGATGTGTAGTTGCTCTTCTCCCCCACACTAAGTGGATGAAAGATGCTACTGCTGTTTGAATAATCTCAAAACCAAGATGCTGATGTTCAAAAGTTGTTTTTAGAACATGCTCTGTATCTGTGGAGGTTTTTAAAATGCTTTCTTTTGAGATAGTAGATGACACCTTATATAATGAATACCATCAGATGTTTCATCCTTGGTTCCTTTATGCCCTTGCCAGGCCAAAATCCTTCAGAAGGTAGATTTCTCCAGAGAGGCTTTGTAAGACCCACTGGACCACAGAAAGTCCTGGATGCCTGTCCTAACTGAGGGTTGGAAGGGGGCAGAATTCCTAAATAAACATGAGAAAAAATGCATGTAGGGAGGAAGGCAGGTGCAAATGTGAGCATCTGTTAGGTCTGGTTGTACCTTCAAAGAAGTTTCTCCTGTTAACAAGAATTCTCAGACCTTGGAAAGTCTCCGAAACATGCAGTTGATTTCAGAAATTCCTGTGTCTGCTGGAGTCAGAGGTGGGAAGTGTGATATTTGCTTCTTAACTGTGCTCTAGAAACAATATTAGGAGAGATGACAACTATTCCTATCTAATGTATTTTGATAAGGTCAGTGTGAGCTTATTCTGAATTTGCTGTTGCTGAGAAGTATTTTGAAGTTCTCAAAATTTGAGAGGGTTTTATGTGTCATGTGTGGCCATCACTTTAAAGTTAAGCAGCTGCTTTTGTATCCTGTTTTTCTGTCTCTTGCTAGCTCTGTGCTTGGTATGGGACATCTTTCTGCAATCCTGCCTTGGATGTGCCAGTTATGTAAACAGAGAGTGGGGATAGGTGTAGCTTCCTCTGGACTGGAAGTGGTGCTGGCAGCAGAGAAAGAGTTGGGCTGAAGTAACTTCCTTTCATTAGAATAAAAATCTGAAAATAAAGTCTGAACTGCATCTAGAGGTAAGCTGACTGTTTCAAACTCTGAAGTATGGATCCTTCCTTCTTCCCTCCCCAAAATTCAAGAAAATATGTTTTTTTTGAAAATGGATGGGTTGAGTTTTTTTTAAAGCAAATATTTTTAAATGGGTGGTTTCTTTGGTATGCTGAAGGAAAACAAATACATTCAAAAGGGCTGAGACTTCAACCCCAGGGAAGTGCTGAAGAAAAGCCAGACAAATTCCTGTGCTGACTGCACGAGCCCTTGGAGTGGCAGGTTCAGCACCGTGTGCTCAGTGACACCAGAGCCATCACAAGGCTCTTGAGGCTTTTTCCAGGCTGTTCTGTGGAGCAGCCAGAGCAGAGCTGGAAGGCAGAACACCCTGGTTCAGGCTCTGCTGCCACGGGAGGAGGGGAAAAGCCGAGCCTCTGACAAGTTCCACCTATGCCAGCAGTTCCCACAAGGGTTTGCTTTTGCTTCTGCTTGCTTTCAGGGCTTTTCCTGCCTTTCAGTTGTCAGCCTGAACATTTTTCCTCTCTGGCCTCTCCAAAACACCCCCAGCTACCCCAGGGAATTCTAGCAAGTAAGTGAGCAGCCTGCAAGGGCCCCTTGCCAGGCAAACCCTCTGGCAACGTCTGGCATTTTAACCAGATGTTACCTACATCTCCCTACTCATGACTATACGTGTTTCTCCATTTTGTTTTTTTTTAAGTGTAAAATACAGAAGTGGAAGAAACACTAAACAATTAATGAAATAATTTGTTTTTAGTCTCTGCTTTGTACTGTGCAACTCAGGAGTTGTCTTTAACTTAATGCTTTAAATATATAACTTAAATGCTTTAAAATGCTTTAAATAATATATATACGTTCTTACAAAACAGACACCTAGCCTTGGAAAGAATAGAAGAGGTGGTTATGGTGGCATGGGAGGTCTAAACTTCCATGTTTCCTATTATGACATCATTGTTTCCTCAAATCTCTTCCCTTTGTGTTTACAATATTTCTCCTGACTGCTGAGAAGAAAAGTTTCCAAAGTCTCAACGTTTTTTTTCAGCAGCACCCAGAAGTCTGGCACCTTACCCTAACCTTGTAAGTCTGCAAAACTGGCCTGGAAATTAAATGGAAACAGACTCCCTCTTGGGAGTCCAGCTCCCTCCTACTCCGGATTGGTCCAGAAACACTGTGAGAACAGACAGATTTTCTAGCAGTATCCTGGCACTTTCTTACCCGTTCCTGGCCAAAACCAGAAAGTGTTAAAAAAAAAAAAAAAATATATATATATAGGAAGTAGGAGGAGAGGAAAGCACTGTATATTTTTAAAACACAAATCTTATCTGAGTTTTGAGAAGAGAGTTTTGGGTCAGTTACTTTGTCTGACTGGTTCATCTACCCCCTCTCCTAATCCCTGTGTTTACTGCAGAGCTTTGTGGTTTCCTTCCTCTGGTCCCCTTGGTTATCTGCGTTGGCACAGAGCCTGGGTTCTGCTTCCCTTCCTCGCTGCACACCTTCGTGTCCGCAGCCACTGGATCCTGCAAAGGCAAGTCTTGCTTCTTCACACTTCATTTTTTGTGATTTGCAGCTACTCAGGGGTGCCCTTTGCAGGCTGTTGTGCTCAGCTCTCATTGCTTTGCCTTCACCTTTGCCCGTGGGTTTTGGTTTCCTCTTTTTTTTTTTTTTTTTTTTTTTTTTTTTTTTTTTTTTTTTTTTTTTTTTTTTTTTTTTTTTTTTTTTTTTTTTTTTTTTTTTTGTTTGTTTGTTTGTTTGTTTGTTTGTTTGTTTTTGGGTTTTTTTGTTTGTTTTTTGTTTTTATGGCTGCTCTGAAGTGCTCAAAGAGCTGCTGACAGCCCATGGGAAACGCAGCAAACATTCCACACCGACCACTTGCCTGCCTTTACCATCCTTTCCTGTGCCACGTTCAGGTTTATTGGGGATAGTTGAGAAACCAGGACTTTTGGGCTTTGGCTGATCCGCTTGTGCTGCTTTCAGACAACATGCAGGTCTGGACCTACCTGCTCTTACTGCAGCAGAGGCCAGCTGGAACTGCATTTCTGCTGCATCTAGCCCAGCCTTTTAGTCCTGTGACTGCTTCCATTGGTTCCTCATGAGGAGCTTGCTCTTCAATCAGCTGTACAAGCCCAGTCCAACTGCTTCCAGCTTGCCCTGGTTCTCTTTCTCACCCCAGGTTATCTAGACAGCTAATCCCTCTCTTTAAGTTCAGCTGCTTCGTTTTTATGGTTCCTGCTGGCTATTTGTTCCTATTGTCCCTTGTTTTGAGAGGTCTGGCAGCAAAGCCTCAGATGTATCAACACTCAGTTGATTGAGGATTTTTCTTGGTAGGTAAGTAAGGATTTTGTAGGGAGTGAGGAGGCACCTTCTAACATGAGCATGGTTTGGCACTTGCCCAGCTCCTCAGCTTGTCAGTGCTGCACCACGTCTAGGTAGTGTTAAGCACTTTGCTGTGAACCACAGTTAAAGGCATTTTGAAGCTCAGAAAAAGGTGATCTGAGAAGTTGTCCCTGCCCTATCTCAGGCTGCCTTGTGTGACAAGGGAGAGGGGAATTCTTTCATTATTAAGGAATTTCAGAAACTCATCTTTAATTAGGAAGTTTTGCTAAGTTCTCTTTAGCTGCAGTTGTCACAGTCAGCTCAATGTGGCCTCAGGCAAAGACAGCATGTGAACAACAGAGCCCATCTCTTTAAATCCTCCCAAATACCCTGGGATGCCATTTTCAAGAGCTTGCTCAGCATGAGTTTAGGGTGAGGTCAGCAATCTCGAAGTTTTGGAAATCTTTGCCCTGATTTTTTGGAACCACACCAGCTGCAGGTACTTCTGGATGCTTGTTTTGGCCACACAGCTGTGAATCCCTGAGGTACCTTGCAGAGATGTCCCTTTATGTCACTTCCATGTTAGCACAAAAATAGCCTGAAGCACAGGAAGCCAGTGTAAAGGTGCACTGACAATGATTTCAGAAGTAATTTCCAAAACGAGGAGTACTTTTTTTGAAAGCCAGTGGGTCCTTTAGATACCAAACTCAGAACCAGGTGGCTGCCTCTGCATTTCTTTCTACCTCAGAATATCTTCTTCATGAACTGGAACTCTGCTCTTCAGATCTTTACTGCAATGGAAGAACTTCCTTGATTCCATCATTAATAACTGTGTTGGATTTTATTTTGAAAATGTTTCCTGTATGTGCTCCCATCTCTCAGATTTTATTCCAAAACAGTTTTAAGGATTGCAAACCCTGCAGGAGTCCCTACAAATCTTATGACTGGATCTCATGACAACATCCTCTTCAATGTTGTTGATTAATCTTTGTTCTCTTGAAGGTTAGGGAGTTTGCACAAATAAGAAAGCCCTCTCTATTACTCAATAACCAGCCCAACTTACATCCTGACACTTCAGTGGAAAATCTGACTGTTGTGGGCCAAAAGAATCTAACCGTGTTACCAAAGGCGTTATGCAAGGCTAAATGAAGTTTCATTTTCTTCAGACTATTCAACTCTCTGCATAATTCACATAGTATTTCAATCATCTTTTGAAGAGTCCTTACTTTCTGAAAGGTCAGAAGTAGCCTAAAAATAGTTACTATCATCTGGTGGCTGCTTTGCTGCATATGAGCCTTGATTCCCAGTGAACAAGATTTTCACGTCATAAACCCGGAGTTATCCTGGCAGTAATTAGCATCTTTGTGGATGGACTGATACAGAAATGCAAAGCTTCACTCGGAGCTCTTTGCTTTCAGAAAGTGCTATTTATATGGAAAGCTCTTTGGGGCAGGGACTGTCTCGTGTTCTGAATGCTTCATACAACTGAATCTTGAATTGGTTGAGGCCTGGAGGCACAAATGTAATTCCAAGAATAGTATGATTGAATGGCTGTGGAGACTGAGGAACTTTCTCAGTTCTAGACATGACGTCAGAACAAGATTGAGGTGGAAGTGGGAGAACTTGTACTGTGCAGGGTATCTGCTCTTTGGATGGGAACAGGACTTCATTCTCTGGGCTTATAAATGGGTCTCTGTTAGTGAGTACTCCCAGTTCACTTCAACTTTAAGATCTCTCTGAGTACAGAAATTGCTCTTAAAATCTTGAAACAGTCTATTTCCTTTTTTAAAAAATAACAATGAGAGAAACCTTTTCCTTGCTTTGATTCTGCAGTGGATGCTGTGGTTGCTTCTGGTTGTTGGTATTCAGGATACATGCAATAACAACTGCCAAGCTTTAAGGTCACTGTAATCTTAGGATTAAGACCTGAGAAGACACTGAGTGAGCCAGATCTGTTCACAGGGAATGAAGAATTTTTTTCTATACTTGCTATGAGTAAGAGAATAAAATCCAGTCTTACTGAACTCTTTGTTCCTTGATCAAGACATGTAGGAGAAATTAAGATAGACCAGGCAGGCAACCTTATGAACATCAATCTTAAGAGTTGAATGCCCAGATGTGAACTGGATCCAGAAAAGTGACAAGTATCTTCCTGCTTTGAAACTGAAGTGTGATTATTTCTGTTGGCCAAGATCTTACTGTTCACCCATTACTAGGCAGAGTAGAGCATTAGTAATAAGGAGCTAAGGTAGCCCCAAACTAGAAAGGCCTCTTGGGCTCCCACTACCATCCTGCTCAGTCTTCTGCACAAATGTACCTCAACATCTTATTCTTTGAAGATCTTTTCTAATGTCCTCACAGGCTGGAAGTTGTAATCATGTTTCTGATATTTATTACCTAACCTCATTCTAAAGATGCTATTTTCTTCCTTTGCACTCAGCTTCAAGTGTAGCAGGAGGAAATCAGGAAACCCACCTAACATTTTTAATCCTGGCTAGATGGGAAAATTAATGCCCTGGCTCTGGCAGCTGACCTGTTTGGTTCAGAAACCTGGTCTGGCAGTTATGCTTCAAAAACCTAGTGGGAAAGGCACCTTTCAGTAGGGCAAGCAGCTGTGCCTGCAGGCAGTCTGGGAAGAAAGGCAGAGACTGAGGCTGCTCAGAGCCCTCTGCTCCACCAGCCCAGCTGTACTGGGACTGCCACAGGTCTGCCTGGACCAGCATCTACTTTCTGATGGAGTACAACCACTTATATATATATATATGTACGTATATATATGTGTGTATATATATATATGAAACTATTCCTGGAGTCAGGCAGGATTTTCCCATCTGCCCATGATTTCTATACATATAAATATATATTAAAAAATATCTAAAAATAGAGTCAGTTTCCTAGCTCTTGTGTCTCTTGTGTATCTTCTTAGCAGGAGGAGGAAAGTGAGCTCTTGTCTTCCAGTCCAACCAAATACTAAATGAGGACGTACAACCAGAATGAGGTTTTTAGCCATAGATGAGTTGTTTATGAAGTTTGGGTTGTTGCTGTGGGAAGCTGCCAGCACTGGTGGTGACACAGCTCTAACAGAGGCATCACCAGCCAGTAGGAGTAGCTATAGGGAGGTAATTTGACCATATTGGGACAGGTACTTGTTACTGAGAATGTGTCTCTAGTACAATGTGTACATCCTTGAAATAGAAATAAATAAGCTTGTGTCTGGATTTGGAAAAATAACCTCTGTGTGTGTTTATGGCAGGAAGTTTCGCCTGGCTCCATCTCCTGCTCACCTACACATACAGCTTCTTGTACCTGTTCAGTGTCCCTTATTGCTGTCACAGGCTTTATTAGAACCACAGTGTGGACATTTTCTGTACTCTGACTCTGTAAAATGGGTCATGTTTCAAAATGTATTAGTACCTGTGGGTTAATGAGCCTCCTCTCTCCTTTCCAGCTGCGTTCTGCTTTGAAACTCATGCTTTTTAGCACTTTTGAAAAATGTCTGTCTACATCTGTCTCTTGCTCCTCTCCTTTCTCAGGTGGGTCACAGTACTTTTAACAGAGCTGAAATAGCAGTACATTGGGCATAAAACTGGGTTTAATGCTTGTGTTTGCTTCCATGTTTGGTTGTGACCTCTTCTAGTCTGGATGAGACCGCAGTGAGAATGGAGTTTAATAATAAAGTGAAATTACAGAAAGATAGAGAAGATGCCACTGTAGGTAATTTTTGTGCCGTGCTTTCATCTGGGCAGGACTGAATATAACTCTGATTCCTATTCCTGACAGCCTGTTTGACATTTCTGTCTCCTGCAGCAGTTAGACTCGTCTGTACTCACACATTTGTGCAGTAGCTACTGCTCAGTTTAAAAGGAAAGGAAAGAATGATAGGAGTCCTTGATATGCATCTAAGCAATAGCTTCCTCTCCAAGGCAAACCTCCCTGGCATAGGTCATAGTCCATAGTCATTGTTCAGTCTTGTACATGTACAGCATTTAAAATTTACACAGCTTTTACTATGCCCTGAGCCAGCCAGTTTTCAATGACATTGATGCCTGCACCTTCTCTCTGATGTGCAGTGGTTGACCCTTGTGACAGTCTCACAGTTCTCCCTGTGCCAGTGCTGCTGGGCACTGCCAGGAGCAGATCCACTGACACTTCCCAGGGCAGGAAGTCAGCCATGCACTCGGCTGTTTACTTTTTCCTTGTTGTTACTGTTTTAATTGCCACTAGTGAAGCACAAAAATATTTTTTCTCGAGGCTTTTTTCATGGGATTTGTCATGGTTTAGGGTACAGGGAGATGATTTTTTCCTCTCTGCTCTGCTACCATGTATGAATGGTGCATGGCTATGTCCCATTTTTCCTGAAACTATCCAACTGAAGGGAGCTGTCAGTATCTCTCTGGGCACTGGTGGCAGCTGGTAGTAATGGGCATATTTATCTTCATTTGATGCCACTTTCACCCTGCCCATTCTGTGGTTTTTGTTCATTTCCTTGAGAAAAAGAGCCATTCCACAGTTTTGGAGGTTCTGCTGTTGCTGTTGTTTGGCAGTATAAAGAGTTAGAAGGGTTTGCAGAAGAGGTTGTCAGAGGAGTTAAGCTAATGATCCCCCTAGCAATGATCCCTAGCAATCTTGACTTGGTTTGGCAGAGGAAGCAATTTAAGGAGTGAACTGCTTATTACAATGACCTTTACTGCATGTGTCTGTACTGAGTAATTGATACAGATTAGCCAGGAGTTAGTGTAGCATTTTATAATGGATTAATCCTGGAAAGCTGAATTATTTTTTTTTCTTGGGGGCAGCTCAGAACAAGTCTGTGGTTGCTGCAGGCTGCTATGTTCTCTGTCCTCTGCAACATCCCCTTAGACCCACCCCTTGAGGGATCAGTGCATACAAAATCTCTGCAGGAGACATGCACTGTGCAGTTGGAATGGTACCTTTTAGCAGAAAATGCCCTCAAAACAGAGGCATAAAGCAACCTAACTGTTTCAAGGGCAAAACAGCTGTGTTTTTTGGAATAAAAGGGGATCTTAATTTCATTTTATTCTATATTGCACATGTAAGCACACCAGGATAGGCACACACACGTTGTCCAAGGAGCAGCAGCAGCTCTCTATGTAAGACTATTCCATTTATGAGTGCTGATGTTCCTAGGAGTGCATGCATGTACCAGCAGAGGGCACGCAGACTTCATTAAATGGGGACACGTGCTAATTAATAAATCTCAGAAGCAGGTAGGAATCTACCTGCATCTGTGTCATTCCCAGACAAAGTGCTCATTCAGCTGTGCAGAAACTGCCCGTTCCTGCAGACTCACGTTATCTGAAACAGGCAGGAAGTGAGGGGGCACAAAGCATGTGTTTGAAATTACATAATCCGTAGTCAAACTGTGATCATGTTTCATGTTCATGCTTAGTCAGACTGTGGCAGTGATTAGGGTTGACTAAACAGTTACTGTAGCTCCCATTTTTTCCATTGTGTGGCATCTGCTAGCTCTGTTCATCGTTAAAGTCTCAATCCAGGCAAGTGACACGGAGTGTGGATCAGCCATAATGAACTAGAGAAAATCAGGGAGAGAGAGTCAGCAGTTTTTATAATATATTAGCACAGGATTATTGGGAAATGTGAATTTAAAAGGAAGGCTATCTGCATTTTAGAAACTGAATCAAAGCTAAACTGTACAGTAGACTCCTCTGTTCTATCCTGCCTATGCACTTGCAGTACATTCATAATCTTCATAAAGGAGAAAATGAATTGGTGAAATAGGCTGTTTTATGATAATATCCCATATGTTATCAGATTCATGCAGGCAGAATCACACTAATGAAGAGAAATTGCAGTTTATGTAGGGCTTGCAGGCCTCGCTGAGGCAGATTAACAGTGGCGAGGGTAAGAGGCAGCACAGTGCCTTGGCAGGCTGCCCGAGAGCTAATCAATGCAGATGGAGTCAAAGGGACTGCCAGCCTGATTCCCAACAGTTTCATCTCGGAGCAGGAATGACTGTATCCATCAGTGCTCCTTGATAAGACAGCCCTTAAGCTTGTGGTAAGAATGAACCCATTTGGGGAGGCAGAGGCTGAGCAATACTAGAAGCGATGACTCCACATGCGGTGCAGGGGAGAGGTGGGTGTTTAATTTTAGTGCTGACCTGATTTCATGCTGAATGACAAGTATCTGTAGGAATCCTCAAGGGCCAATCAGTTGCTAGGCTAGTGAAGCTTTTGGAGAAATGGATTTAATTTTATTCAAGTGATACCTTTAAGGAAGCAATTATGATTTTTAGCTCTCAGAAGTTCAGACTCCTTCAGGTTGATTTCAGCTAGTGGTAAGCTGAACTTCTTTCATGTTTCGTGCTGCTGAACCTGAAGTCTAACTCAGTTGTTTATTTAATGTGACACACGCTAATGTTCTGAAATATCCCAGTTTTCCTCCACTGTTCAGTCTTTTTCACCAATATGAGAGCAAACTTAGTGCAGAATCCAAACAATTTGTGTCTTTTTGCCATTTGCATGCACATCCTGAAGTGAGGCTTAGAAAATAAAAGAACAACAGGTCCTTAACATCAAGGAACTCCTTTGCAGAATGTTCTTGGTGCCTTTGTGCTTGAGGAAAGTGTACTTGTGGTGACCCAGGAGAGGGCTTTCATTTCTCAAGAGGAAGACTGGCAAAGATCTCAGTCCACATATCATGAAGTCCCTTGTCATAGAAGACACTCAGGAAAAAAATATGAGAGTTGGGCCCACTCACGGGGCAGATGCTTCACTTTTCACTGGTGATAGAATCCTGGCCACTCGGAACATTAGTCACTTGGAGTCCTTCCCTTGGGGCAGTGTGTTTCTGATCAAAAATGAAGGCTGCAGTCAGCCATGAGCTGAGACTCAAATTGTTCAGTATTATTGAATGTTTAAATATTAAGTAGTAAGGCTTTTAATACTGTTAATAATGTGGTAGGAGTTCAGTTTTTATGTTCATACTCTGTTCTGCTGCTGTTACTGGCTTATGTAGGTAGGGTATGGATCCAGGTTTGGTTCATGCCCATCTTATCACAATCATATTGATTGATTTGAAAGTTCCTGTTTGAAGATCATTTTGCATTATTCTCTTCCCAGTTTTGACTTCAGTGAAAAATGGCTGGACCCAAATGCCAGGCTTTGTGGATGGGATTTGTTTGTTTTCTGTGGCTAGTTGCTGACTGGAACCTCATCTGCATATTTGTATTGGCTTTTTATTTTCACTTGTCTCTGAATCTGTCCAGTGATTAGTTTGTTGACAGATGGCTTTTCCCTTGAATAAGATACAGTGACTAGATGTTCTGAATGTCCCAGAAGGGCTCTGGCATTTGTCCTCAGGACAATGAAAAACACCCTGGCATTTTCTGCCTTCTCTGAATTTGCCTTTCATTTGTGTATTGTATAGATTCCTCTAAGGATAAGGAAAGAAAAATGTTAAAATATGGTTATGACAGGAAAAGTGACAAGTCAAAAAAACCTTTTCCTCAGTACAAGGAAAAGGATTTTCTTGCACAGCAAAAAGAAGGATAGGTTTGATTCCACTTGCCTTGTTCAGACTGAGTTCCCATCCCTTGCAGCCATGCAAATGGTTTGAGGCTCTGAGGTTACACAAGCAATGCAGGCAGTGCAGTGGGAAGACATCAGGGTTTTCACATGGGTGTACTGGGAGCTGTGGGACATTTTGTTGGTGATGTGCAGGGAGAAAAGAACTTAATCCAACTCTGTCTTCAGTTTGAGATTGAAGATGCAAGGTTGGCATCTAGGGGAGAGGAGGAGCCCTCTCCCTGTTGTCCCTATGTTGCCCAGTCTTGAAATGGAACTGCTGAAATGAAATCACTGAAACACTCTGAAACCAGGCATCCTGTGATGCTGGGACTGGTCCCTTTTCCAAAAGGAAAAGGATCTCAAAATTATAATACTTTATATAATCTCTTGATCACAGCTTTCGTGAATCAAAAGCCTCCCAAGAGCATCCTACCTTCAACAGTTACAGATGAAAAAGCCTCATCTGAGCAATGCACTTGCTGAACCCCTGTGCTGCTGCAGCTGGGTGCTAGGGACAAACTCACCCTTTTCCCCACAACAGGGATGTGCAGAAATCCACAAACCCAGCCTCTGCTTTTTCTTTTCCCCTGCACCAAATTCTTCAGTTTTGTAGCATGTGAGTCAACTTGTAAAAATGACTCACGAGCTCATTCCAGCCTTCTGAATTGGGAGCCCAATTAAAATACTACTTGCAATGCATATATTGAAGAGAACTAAAAGTGTCTGTTCTGAGTGTCAGGCATTAGCACAGCATATATGAAGGCCTGTCTTGAGCTAGTCTGATACTTGCCAGCAGGAAACCTGGTGTATAATTAAGATTCAGCTAACAGAAAAAAAATACTTTGAAAATCAACTCAGGTTAAAAAAAAATCTAATTAAAGTATATATTGTATTAATTGTAAATGTATAAAAGTTTATTAATTTCAAAATGTTGATATATATACCTACAATGCCATTCTTGGGTAGAATGGTTTATTTCTAAGACACTGAAAAGGTGGTTTTCCTGCAGGGCTGCAGCAGCTGGCCACGAGCTTCTCCTGTTGCTGGTTTGACTTCTGAGTAGACATTGTCTGGGGTTTAACCTGGTGTCATGTGGGCATGTGCCCTTAGAATTGCAGGGACAATTCTTTTCCATCTCCATCTTTGGCCTTCAGGGAGCCTTTACATCAGGGCCAGCCAGTCTTTGTGACATTGCCACCCACGTACCAAAATCCTTTCTGGAAGCTGATCTCATGCAAGAAATGACAGCAGCAGGACTGAGACCAAGTGCACAGCAGGTCAGAGCGTGACTCAGTGGATCAGGCCTGGCTTTCCTGGCACATTTTCTTTTTGGTGAGGTGAGAGCTCAGTCAGGCTGCACATTGACATAGTCCCAGCATCAACTTTCTATTCTAAATGATGTCCAAAATTAGGCATCATCCACTGCAGCACCACCTCAGCAATCATGTAGAGGTCTCCACTGAGAGCATGGAGGTGAAAAATGTCACCCCAGCTCAGCCAGGGTGATGTGTGTGGTGTGCACACGAGGGCTTTTAACTAACACTTCTTTCTGGCATATAAATCACAGAACTTTTACCTCCAGGATGTTTCTGTGGCATTACTGTGAACCTTAGGGCAAGGAGGTGAGAACTGCAGCAAAAGGCAGGGAATCACCCGAGGAAAAGATATTTCAGTGTCATCTTTCCTTTGTGTTAGCTCCTCAATCCAGCCATGATCCTTCTTTTCCCAGGCTTCTGTGTGATTGGGGCAGAAGAGTGATTGTATCCAGGAGCAGCACTTGCCCCAGTTTTCCTCCCTGGTCCCATACCACCACTGTAATAATTTATGCTCCATTTCCAGGACAGTGGGTGTGAAATGGGAAGATCTGTAAGCCTGGTGGGACCATGTTACCAAGTTATG
This sequence comes from Leptocoma aspasia, assembly GCA_013399835.1. Taxonomy (NCBI): domain Eukaryota; kingdom Metazoa; phylum Chordata; class Aves; order Passeriformes; family Nectariniidae; genus Leptocoma; species Leptocoma aspasia. The sequence continues at coordinate 1,297,776 of VXAX01007135.1, read as the reverse complement.
GATGAGCCATATTACACTACTGGCAAAAACAACCACCTTAAATCGGAAGTGTTTCACTAAACAGCAATTCTGGTTTAAGTTCTTATTGAAAAGAAAACAATAATTAGTCACACACTGTGGGAACTACATCCACAGGAATATATTTTTCTTCAAGTCTAGTAATTGTAAAGATGAAGAATGATCTTTGTTCTGGCAAAGTTCATGCAAATCAAATGTGCACATATTGTTGCCACTTATCAGTATGTAAATAACATATATGAATAATTGCCAGTAGGTGGTAGTGTGTGTTTTTCAGATAAGTTTGTGACTTAGTACTGCAAGTGTTTCATGTTTGAGGTGACTTACAAAGATCCTCTCATCTTTAATGTATGATCTCAAACCATCATTGCTTTGAATTTAGTCCCTGGTTTCCCTGATTTGATAGTTTTGTTTCACAAACATCAGCCCATCTCAGAGAGACATATTTTGATTTTCCTTTCCATGCTTATGGACAAACCTAACTGGAAATATTTTGAAAAGTGCCAATTAGTGTGAGCCCAGATAATTCAAATGCATGTCTTCATTGGAATGATTGGATTGCTCTCTAGTGTTTCATTTTAGGAGAAAAGCTTTTGATAAATAAATGCATTATTTTAATGATTTATAAACTTAGAATTGCTCTGTCATAGAAGGTGTCTTGAGAATTCCTGAAAGAGCTCACTGGAAAAGGAGCAATTCAGTTAGTGGACATCAGATTCTCTTCAGTGCCTCATCTGCTTTGTAGGGAAAGGAAAGAAGTGACCATTTAGAAAAGACAAGGGGTTTTGTTGGAACCCATCACTTCCTTGGCTCCTGTGTTATTCCTTGCTGAGAGTAATCAACACAAAATCAATGCTGTTTCCCCAGTTCATCACACAGGAAGAGATGCCCACACGCCCTCCTGTGAGTGTGTGCCTGGGCTGACCCTCGTCCTTCCCTGGGTGAAGACCAGACCACTCCTGCAGCCTGTCTGGTCTCTCTTCCTGCCTTTGCAGAGCTCTGGGAAGGGACTGCTTTCTTGTTTGGCAGAAGAAGGGGATGCCAGTGGTAAAGATTCTTTCTGTGGTGTTGCCTGCCAGGAAGCAAGGCAGAGGTCGGGAAAGGCGCTATAAATATTTCTGCAGTAACTCGAGGGCAGTGAGTGTTTTGGTGGATTTGTTTTTCCTGGGGTGTGAGACTTCTCTCCTCTGTGCAGGTGTCTGATTCATGTGAGGCTTCCTTTTTCTTTCTTTTCCTACTTGTTTCCTGCCTCTGCAATTGTTGCTTGCACTTGCAGCACTTTTACTCAGCCCCACAGAATGCAATTAGGTTATTTGTGCAAATGCTTTTCATCATGAATACGGTCTGCAGAGTCAGACCTTTTGCTTCTTCCTTCTGCTTCTAACCTGTCCCTCCCAAGTTTCCTTTCTCATTGTTTTTCCTTTCACTTATGTCTGCCTGCTGTTAGAGCAAGCTAGCAGAGAAGGAAGTGGGGGAGGGCTGTTTCTGCAGGGGTTTCAGTGCAAATAGCTGCATGGTTTATAATTTCTTGAGCAGATTAGGCTGTTCTTGGTGTGCACTCAGGCTGAGAGAGCACTGCTTATTGCCAGGTGAAGTTACTGTGTTTGTGCCACCAGTGTCCAGGAGCTGCACTGGCAGGAATTGCAGTGAACATAAGGAATGGATCAGTACTTGGCCCTTCCCAGGAGCAGAGTTGGTGATCCCAGAGGAGCTGTGCAGGCGAGATCTGTGTCTGAGGTCAAACAAATCCTCACTGAGCTTAGGGAACTGTGGTTGTCCTGCATGTGGAGGAAGGCTTGGGCATACTCATGGCCAAACCTCCAAATCAGAAAGCTTCCATCTCTAAATGAGTCCTGGTTCCACTTTATTGCAGCTTGTTTTATATTTACTTCTTTATGGTTTTTTTTTTTTTGGCTCAAAGTAATACTTATCTCCAGTAATGAATGATCCAGTAGTGATCACACAAGCTTCCAGTCCCGGGCAGCCGTGCCCAACCACTCTAGGACAGAGGTGAAATGTAGTTAACCTGCCCTGTTTGCCTTTCTGTGTTATCTGTTCTTAACCAGCTCCCTTCAGATCTAAGATGACTCTGTAAAAGGTGGGATAAAATCTGCTTTTGTGAAGAAATAATTTTTATTGACTGGAAGTGAATGATATCAAGTAAGCCATCCAAAGCTGGAGCCCATTTGGAAAATGCTGAGCCTAATATTTCTGTTCTGCTTTCTGTGGTTTAAATGGCAACTGCCAGAGGCAAACTCCAGTGAGAGACATGCATACAACCCACATGTGTGTCCTCCCTAATTTATAAATATACCTGTGAGTATGCTGATAACAGCAAACAGATTAGTGAGAGTTGGTTTCATGCTTGGAGATTGAGTTTCATGAGAAATGTAGATTGAGGGGAGGAAATCTCAGGGTCGGAAGCTGGCTGTGTCGTGTGGAAGGCAAGAAACCACAAACTCGGTAGTAGAGAAGCATTGCAGAAATGAGAACAGAGATGTTAATTTAGCAATTGAAATCAGACATGCCAGAGCCTTTTAAATTATGTTTTATTTTTATAGAAACAAATAGTTCATCCTGGAGCAAAAGGGTCTCTGGACCCTGAATGGTTCTGTTTCTTCTTTACTGGGTGCACTGGTGACAGCACCATGTGTGGTGATAAAATCCCACAATAAGGTCCCAAAACTCCTTTGAGTTTTCTATTTGGAATGAAGGAGAGGAGTGGGAGGCAGCTTTACCTAAGTGCACACAGTATATAATCTATGGATGAATACATAATGAGAGCTAGATGGGACATTGTTTCTGGAATAATACCAGAAAAGAGATACTCCTTGTCAAACTACATGTAACATGGGCTTGTGCTTAGAGATGTACCATATCCCAAACACACAAATTCCCTTGACAGTGGCTGAATTGTCCTTGTCTAGACAGTCCCAGACTGGGGCCTGGTGCTAAAGATTTTCATCTGACTCTCAAAGTATTTTCCCTCTGGATTCAGTTTTACCTCTTGAGTTAACATGGTCTGAAAAACACAGAAACAAAGACCTTGAGTATTGTTATTTCCATCTTCCTTTCAACGTTTTCTTTCTGCCAGGAAGCAGGAAAAGCAGGAAGGTGACACACTTCAGTTCACACTCTCACTCCAGCTGCAAGAGCTGTAGAATCTGGGGGGCTTTGACGAGGCAGGTTTGGTGAGGCTGAACTGGGACTTGTTCCATTACAACTTCCCACTGCAGCTGTGGGGAAAATCCTGACTGGGGAGCCTTCAACACTGATGGTGATGTGCAAGTCAGAAGGATGAGGACAAACCTCCAGGTCACTGGCTGGAAGAAGGAAAAATAGTTCTAGAAATCCCGTCAACTTTCACCCAAGACCTTTGCTTCCTGGTGTAGACAGTGCAAGTTAAAAGTACAATTGAGGGTTTGGGTTCTTTATCTAAAGTACAATTTTGACTGTGAGTTACTAAAAGGCAGTAAAAATGAAGCATATTATGCTTTTTTCAGAGTCCCTTCTCGATGATTGTCATTTGAGGGATGAGGATGTCGAATTTGCCACGTTGCACAAAGTTATGGCAGCTGTTCCATATTGCTAGATTGGAAATTAAAATGGAGATCTATTCAAATTGTCTGACACTACCAGCAAGCTTGAAAGCAATGCTTTAAAACATAACAGAACTCTAATCTGGTTCCTGAGGGGTAGTCAGTAACATGAAAAGCAAATGTCTTTTTCCAAATGGCCTTTAACTACTTTGTGTCTTTTCCGTTTTGTTGCTAAATTCTGCTTTTCATGGCAACCATTTGATGAAGTGAACAGAATTTCAGAGAATGTCAAAGACCAAATCCTAAGTGAGAATATTTCAGCAGGTCTAGTCTGTTATGATAATAAATATTTTCAGGAATGTTTAAGCTATGCTAACCTTTAAAAAAGAATGGCTCACATTTCTATTTTCTTTCTTCATAAATGTCCAGTGCCTGAAACTTCTTAACAGTTTCTTCATCTAAAGATAAGACTGGGTTTATCTCTACCTGTAAAAGGTAATGCAATCACTTAGTTTAGGAATTTCTAGAACCTTTGCCTGTCAACACACAATCAAATCTAACTTTTGATCCTAGTGCTGCTGCTTTAGCAACACCAAATTTATATAGACTAGAAAAACTCATAATATAGGAAATTGTTCTTTGAATCACACGTAATTCCAGACCTGTGCTTCAGGACTCAAAATTATCCAGTTTGATTTGTTGTCACCATAAAATGTTGGTTAAAAGCATTAATGTTTTTATCCAGTAATTCTTAATCCACAGAAAGAAAGAATGCACTGTTGACATCTCTGCAATTTTTTGTTGTCCTGAATATGCCAGTTCATCTCACTCATACTGAGCATTAATCACTAAATGTAGCATTGTGATGCGTTCAGGAAATATTTGATGAGGCTTTATAAAGGCACGCCATTAAAAAAGAAAACAAACAAGACCAAGTAGATTGTGTTGTTCCTTGTGGGTAAAATTCACCTGCCTAAAGCTGAAATAAATAAGTGACAGACTCTTGTGCTAACGCACCTCCAATTCCACTGCTCCCTGTGCTCTGTTTTGCTTCCCACACATCCTGTAATGACGAAGGTACTCTGTTCTAAAATACCATTTGCATTTCCAGGGGGAGCATACTGGAAAGTATGAAGGGCACAACAGACCCTGGAAAGAGCAATGTGCTATTGATTAACCTGTCCTCTGGATGAACCCTGGTAAAAACCCGCGCTTCCAAAATTCTGAAATAATCTGCATACAAATAATGGCAGGAGGAGTTCTCTCTGGGTTTATATGACTACATAAATAAGCAGTTCTTCAGTGCAGCATGTGGTTTTCTAATTTCCAGTAAAATGGAATGAGTCACACATGACAACAGCATTGCCACTAACCAGTGTGGCATGGCATCTGAAAAAGATAGCACTGGAAGGGTGTGAACTGCAGAGCAGATGATGGGGCTTGAAACATCTTGTTTGCCTTGGCAGGGCAACCAAAATCTTGATGCTTTCCCACAATCTGCTCCAAGGATATAGGTTTTGTTGTGCTGTATCAGATTATTACCCTGGGAATCTGTGTGTCCTGCCTTTGCCAATGGACAGCTCTTGATGCTTCAGATAAAGATAAATGCCCGGACTCCCCACAGGGGAATTCCAAAGTTAGACAGTGTGTCTTCAAGTAGGGTTTACATTACTGCAGGTTACCAGGGGAGGGTTTTTCTCTCTGGTACCAAATCATAAAGGATACTGTACTCAGGCAAAAAAAGGCCCAAGACAGCTCCCAAGTCCAGCCTCACATACCATACATAGTATTTATATGTAGGTACATGTGTTGGTATGGGCCTTAGGCTGAGTTCACTCCAGAGGGAGAGTCTAGCCATAGTCATGTCTTAGCACAGGCCCAGGATTTTCTTCCTCATATCTGGAGAGTTTCTGCTTGGCAGCACAGCTGCACAGGAGCAAAGCATCCCATGGCTGCTGCTGCCATTGGACCCTGAGTCTGAGAGGAGGTCATGCAGAGTCTCAAAAGATGAAGGCCCAAATTAAAGGGATTAAAAGCAAAGCCCTTCCCTTTATTTCTGCACCTCTAGAATTGGGGATCAAATCTTCTGGTGTTAATAAATTAGAAAGTCAGAAAATTTTCAGTTTTCCATCAGCAAGATGGAAATGACCTAGCACTTGGTCCCTGTTACAGGGCATTAAGGTTGTCAGCCTTGTAGTCATGAGTGACTTGTGCCTTTTTGGATCTGTTATATGAAAGTGGTGTCAGACACTTCTTCCTTTGAATGTTTCTCTGAAGGAATACTTGTTAAAGGTGGGGTGGGAGGAGGATGCAAGTAATTATTTTTCTTCTCCTGACATATCCCCAGGCACAGCCATATTTAGGCAGAGTTAATGGTGATGTTCTAGGTGCCCAACATTACATTTTCATTGGTTTATGCTGCTTCCTCCCTGTCAGTACTGTCCACACAAAGGGCTCAGGGAGTACAGTAGTTTAAGCTGCAGTTTAATTCCCTGTAGATGGAGATTTGCAGTGACAGAAATGCCTGCTGTCCTGGCAGTTTCTCACATCTGCTGGAGGCAAAAGAGTATGTCAGACAATAACTCGGCCAGCAGATGTGGTTCTGTAGGGACAGTAGTGTCTGTGGTACGAAAATTCCCTCCCAAAATACAGATCTGTGGGGACAGTAAGCGTCTGTGTCAGTGACAACTTTATAGCATCTGCTGGGACAGTAATGCCTGTGATACGTAAATGCATCTCTGCATCTGCTGGGTCAGTCAGAGAGAGATGTATTGTATATATCCAGTTCTACATGTGAAAATCTCCTTCTCTTTAGTTCGGGGGATTTGTTTGATTCCCTTTCCCACACAGTTAATAAGAATGATTTTATGTAAGAAGAGCTGAAGGTATTTGTGAGTCTTTTGCACGTAGGACAGACATTGCCACATTTCAGCTGCCAAGAAATACTGCTACATTTTCTCCTACCATGGTATTAATCATTAATGGCTTTGTTCTCAATGAACAGCCTGAGTATCTTCAATGATGCTCTTGTGAGTGCTAATGCTTTGTGGTTGCAGTGAGAGCATCACATGAGAAATGTGTTTGTTCAGAGAGGAGGAGATGCACCACAAACACAGCATTCTGACCCAGACCAGATTTCAGATATTCCTAAGGACAGGTGTGCACAGATAAAGATTTTGAATTTGGCTTCATCTCTAGGTTAAGCACTGGACCCACGTTAGGAAGGATTGCACTGGGGACAGTCAATTTTCCAGCAGCAGCAACTCCATTCAGATGTCAGGGTATTTTACTACAACAAAGGCTGATGTTGACATTTTTTCTTGGATAGAGACAGATGCAAGAGCTTCTGCCTCAAGGTTATCCATTATACTGTATATTAACTAGATGTTTCAACACAGGGCTTCCTGCAGAGACGGCAGTGAATGATGATTAATACTTATCAATTAAAATCTAATCTTTTTCCCATGTGTATTTATATGCTGAACTTCAATCTACAAGGCAATTCTGTGACAGGAATTAGATATTCTTTTGTTGGAGAGCACTGGAATTATGGTCAGGGATGTATTATTCACTCGTTTATTATGAGTATTGTGTTTGTGCCTGGTTTTTGCCTAGGCATTGTATGTAAACATAATCTCTGTGAAAAGGAGTTTATAAACAATTACCATTAAAGGGACAATTATTTTCTCTTTCTTCATGTAGCAGCTCTGAGTAGGAGGTGAGGGATGGAGGAGAGAGGAAGCAAAGGTTGTACATGTTTTATGACCATAATTATAATTAACTATTTGAGAGATTAAAATTATATTAAATTTTAATTATAATTTACTATTTCAGAGATTAAAACTGATTAAAAAATATTCAAGGTTATGGGGTATACCTCACAGATCTATGAGTTATCTAACTGAGTCTAAACATACAGATATAAATCTTTCTTTTTTTTTTTTTTTCCCTTTTTAATGCAGCCCCAGTTGAGCAGGCAGTGCCCACGAGTGCGGTAGGTGCAGCCTGGAGACGCCGGTGCTGCATCGCAGGCGCAGCGCTGGCCCACGGGCCATGGTAACAAAGAGCTCCAATCCCGCAGCCGCGGAGCGGGAGCGCTCCACTGAGACACGGGGAGAGGAGGAGAGCTGCTGGCGGGAGCAGACGGGAGGGATGAACTCCAAACACGTCGTGTGAGAGCAAAGCAGAGGCAGAAGGGATTTTCATTTCGAACTCTGTTTGGCACAGTGGTTAAACACCACTCAATTCAGATACACCGTGCGATAACCCTGGTTCAGGAGCGAGAGTCAGGGCGGAACAATGACTGAAGGATGCCACTCACAACCCTGCTGGAGAGTCTTAAAGTGGGCAGGTGATCTGGCTGGTTAGTTCTGATTTATTTACAAAGGCATCTTTATGCTTTTTGAATTCCCTTCCATCACTCACGTTAAACAAAACTGCATTCTTATAAGGCAGTTCATCCCCTCCATGTATGCACACGCTCATCGCTCATGTCACCACCACCAGCAAAGGCATATGAAAGAAGTGCAGTTATGTGATGCCTATTACAAAAATATTTTTGTTTTATTATACTGGAAACAAGCACTTTAGTAAAGCTGCTAGGAACTCGTTCAGGTTTACAGTAGGGTATCAATATTTTCAGAGACTGATGGTGACTGTTAAAGGTGCGAGACCTTTTTCTGGTTTGCAGCAAAATTGCTTTTCACAACTTGTCCCAGAAGATCTTTGTTTTTTAAAAAATATTTTGCAAATGAATTCTGTAACAGAGAGAGGTGTGGGATTATGGGGATGAAAGTGCATGTGGAAACATCATCTTCCCGTTCTGTATTTTTTGATGTGACATTCCTTATCACAAGGGAAAGAGACACTTCTGCAGCTTCCCTACCCCTGAGCATCCTACCAGCTCAGAGAGGCAACACAAAGCCACTCACTACTCAGTCTCCATTTTATTTCTTGTCCTTTATTAATGCAACCATACTGTTTTGAGAGCTCGGCCCATCCCTTAGTAAAAGCATTCAAAGTGGCTGGAACAACTGGTGAAAAAATGATAACCATTTTTGCTGCAATTGGTCAGATTGTGGATGAGTTGTTTATAAACAGCTCGTCTAGAACTGTCAAGAGGTGGAGCTAACATCATTGAAAGATGATAAATTCTGACACGGTGCTCTGAGATTTCACTGCCACCAAATGTAGGTTAATATGGGATTCAACAGGAAATCTGGCTTCTGTATTGCTGCATATTACAGGAAACGAAGGAACGTCTCATTTGTCTGCAGATTGCTAATTGCAGTTTATTGCACATGCAAAAGGTTAATTTGGGTATGTTCTCACAGTAATCACATGCACTGCCTCAGAATAAACCATACCCCTACACTAACTGGTGAGCTGGCCTGTGGGATTTGGGACTTTATTTCCTAGTATTATGGCAAATAAGAGTTTTGAGTAAATGCTGTAACAGGGGGCAGCAGTGACCTTAGGTGTAAAAACCAGAGTTACAAGTCTCTGGTATGAAATTCTTTCCCCTAACCCTTAATTTAATTATTTCCTGAGATGCATGTAATTTATTCTTTGTGATAATTGAAAACAGAAGACTCATCTATTCTAAATGAAAATTTTATCCTATTCTTATTATTGTTAATGCTTTGTGTTTAGAGGAGTATTTAAAGGTCTGAGATGAATTCATGACCTCTTCATGCTAGGTGCTGTATATATACACACAGTAAGCTCACTGCCCCAAAGACCTTACACTTTAATTAAATAAAGGTTGGAGGAAGGAAGTTTTATTACTTCTGTCACAAATGGGAAATGATAACAGAGAGAAACTAAAAGGAGAATTACACTCCTCCTGCAATGAGTCCTGTATTTGCCTGTAATATATCCTCCCTTCCTGCTTTTGTTAAGTTGCTGTAAATTGCTAGGTAGATGGTTGGTCTCTCCCCCAGAGATGGAGTTTAATTCTGTGCATGTTTCAAGGTTTTATGGAACGAAAGGCATTCTGTAGATAGATAACACTTTAATTTAGACCTGATTAAGTTATTCTGAAGCAATACTTTAGTGGAGGGAGTAGATTTGTACAAATCTGGTGCACGTTGCTTGTTGCCATATGAACGTACTACTGCATAGCTGCTGTGCTCCCCGGGGGCTGCGCTGCTGGTGCATGGGGGTTTTAAGGTACATCAGTATAACTTTTTAATTGTTACTATTCCCTGTAGTTTGCTCTTAAATGTCTTCCAAAATAGTAAAAAAGTAATAGTGCTTGAGATGTTGGAGCGTTCCACAGGATTCATGGGGCTTTTGGAACACCAGTGCAGGCTTAGTCTCCCAGAAATGCATCTTCTTCTCCCTCTGCTCCCTGGAAGTATCGTGCTCATTCTGAAATGCATTTTAAGCATTTTTAATTAGAGCTTCTAGCTTAACATTAAAAATAAAGCCAGCTCTGCCTGGAATCTTGCTTTGGGAATTTTTTTTTCTGTAGAGGAACATAAACCTGAAGATAACTTGTTTCCCTTTTTCTCCTTGTTCAGTACAGTACAGTGATCTGTTTAAGCAGATGGGGTGGGAAGGGGAAGGGAGAAAAAAATGGACAAGTCAGGTGAAGAAACAAAACAAAGAACAGGTAAAATCCAAGCACAACCACTCTCCTCATATCTTTGCATTTCAGTATTTATGACTCTCACTGTTGGACTCCAACAACACTCATTCCCTACACCGATGTGTCTTTCCCTCATCTCATCTCTGTCCTGTCCTGCCCCTGTCTGGGAAATGGGTACAGTGATGTTCTGTCTCACAGCTTTTAGACTCCTTGAATTAAAAAGGTTGCAAAGAATCAAGACTTTAAAAGAATTATTATTTTATTTAATAACAAAGAGTATTATTTTGTTGTTGTTTTATGAATCCTTGAGCACTTGTAAGTAACCTCTTGTTTACCCTATGGAAACCAGCACAGCTGCCTATGGAAGTAAATCTGTAGAATAAGTAATCTTTTAAATACGAAACTTCAGTTTCCTTAGTTGATAGGCCAAGCTCAGCACTTAGGAAAGCACATCACCAGTGTGTACCCTTGCTAGAAAACAATCCACTGGAGCGTTGTTATACAACACTCAAACATCCTGGCGAAGTGACAGTAATTTGCAATAAACACTGTGTGTAAACAATTACCTGTGACTTGTTACACTTGTTTGTACAGGCAGCTGGCTAAACAGATCTGGGTGCACTTGTAAACGTCTGTCCCTGTCACACCTGATACTGGAAAACAATTGCTTACTATACGATTACTCTGAAAAAGTCAGTGTTTTGTACCTGACAGCTGGCAAGGACTGCGTATGGATGCTTACAGACGCACGGAAAAGAGCCAGAGAAATCAAACGTGAATGTGTTTTTATGACAACGGTGAGGGCATTTTCATGTCTAATCCTCCCATGAAGGGAGGTCTTTGTGACGGAGTACTTGACAAAAAAAACCACTTTTGCTGGATGAAGGGTCCTGTGGTGGTAGGGGTGAAAGAAAGTCATTTGGTCATACGAGGTCCAAGGAAGAGGCAGAGATGATTTATTTTCCTGTGGTTTAGCAAGACGGGTGTGAGATGCTGGTGACCTTACGCTGGAGCAGCTGTGCGGGAGGCGTTCCCACCCTTGGGGCTCTTTATGAGCAGAAACGCGGGGAGCTGGGACCGAGGTGTCACCGCGCTCCAGCCCGGAGCCGCCCAGCCCGGCAGGCGCTGCCGGGACCCGCAGGCCGGCACCGGGACACGGCTGCGCTCGGGTCACGGCCGTCACCCCGGGGCACGCCGAGCCGGGCAGGGCGGGGCTGCGGCTCCCACCGGCTCCGAGTCCGTGCCTGCCGGGGCTGCAGCGCCCGCAGGGCGGGCCGGGAGGCGCCTCGGCCGCCGCAGCACGGGCTGTGGGCC
>VXAX01007135.1:1236683-1281972 GCA_013399835.1 Leptocoma aspasia | reverse complement strand
TTCTGGGTTTTTCCACAGCACAAAATACTATTTTTAAAATAATCTTTAGTCATGAAAAGTACTTGGGTTTGTGTGAATTGTTACTTTTGGCAGACAAAACACAAGAAGTAGGAAAGTGAAAAGGAGCTGAAGGAGAGAGCAGAGGAGGCTCCTTTGTTGCCATGTGCTGATGGAGGCTCCTGGCTCTGCCCAGGGACCTCAGGACCGCATCCCAAACTTGGTGTTCCTGGAGCGGAACAACGGCTGCAGCAGCCTCCCTCAGTCCTTGACAGTGCTTCTTGGTGTTTGGCAGCTGTGGCTGGGGTAATTGGTGTTGACAAGCTTATTTGAATAAAACATTTATTGCCGTGTAAAGTTGGTTTGGCTTTGCTGGTGCCCGCGGTGGCGCTGGGGCGAGGGAAGCTCAGCCGAGCCCCCGGACACAGCGGGCAAGCCCCGCAGGACTGGTGCTGCTCCGGGCAGCCCATGGGAACGAGGTGGCTCTTTGGCTGATGCCTGTTAGAGCAGATTGCAGAAGGTGCTGTGCATCACTGAATGTATCTCTTTAAGCTTGCCATTGCCCTTTTCAGTGGGTGAGTGAAAACAACAAAGGAAATGCAGAGTGCGAAGCATATTTCATACGCTTTACTTTGTGCTTAGCAGTGTATGGGCAGAGCTGCTCTGCTCCCATCTCCTTTATGGACTCCAGAACTGCTGGTTGGGTGGGAAGGGGGAGGAGGGAGGATGCGGCAGGGGATGATGGGATCTCTTTGTTTGATTTGATTTGATTTTTGCTTCTTTCATTGAACTGTGGTTGTGGTATCATCTGATTTATAGAGATAAAATCCCTCACTGAGTGTTGAATCTGTCTCAGGAATCTTGAAGGTTTGGATGGGGGGCAGAAAACCCCACTCCAAGGCTGTGGAAAAGAATTCAGAGAGTCGCAGAGAAGATGTGTTTAAATATGTAAGCGGTACAGACACTGAAAAAACCCTTGGCAAAATCGGTTACTTTGGAGACATCAGGAAGTTTAAGTCCATGTGTATATTTTCTTGATGATGGGTGTTTAGGAAACGCTCTCAAGATGCGTCAATCAATTTCTCATATCTATGTAAATATCCTGTGCGGTTTTCAGGGAGAAGTTGTGAAAATGACTAAAAATAAAAAAGTGAATTTGATCACTTTGCTTGGTTTTCAAGCTTAGTGAAACCGAAAGATAAATAGGATGAACAAAAAATGAAAACTAAAGTCTCCTCCTTTTCTTCCCTGTGGTGTACAATCCTGCTGTGTCCCTGGTGCTGGCAGTGGTGTTATGGATGGCTGTGAGCAGGCTTTGGAGGACAGCCCCTGGCCAGCAGCTCGGGGAATGCCCTGGCCTGGGCTGCCCAGCCTGTCAGTAAATCCAACTGGCCTTGTTGTCCATGGTCATCTTGCAGGACTTGCAGTTGCTTTACCAGGCTGTGGTGGGAACAAAGGCAATCCCCTCTTGGTCCATGGCTCTGCCTTTTCAGCCTCTGCACGCTGTTTCAGCCCCTTTACATGCTCCATGTGTGTGTTGTCTCAAGATGGATAGATAGGCTGTAGTGCCTTAAAAACTAGCTGTGTTCACTCTTTGGGAATTATTTTGCCTGCAGAGGGACCAGTCTGGCTTACTCTTGCTTTGTCATCCAATGAGTGCCTTTTGCCCAGCCTTCCAAATGAGAGGCCCCGTGGTGGTGGCAGAGCCAGGGGACTCAGCAGCATTGAGCCAGCCGAGGAATCTCCACTGCCTGGACCCTCCACTGCTGGCAGGGCTGGTGCATTCCCCTTTCTGTGTTGGAGGGTGTTTCAGGGTGTACTGGCACACATGGTGTCCATCGTGCTGGGTCTCACTGCTTGCTGGGTTGCCCTGATGTGCCCTGAGCCCAGATCTGCTCCCAGTGTGGGGTGTAAATCCCCCATCCTTGGCCAGCAGAGATGAGCACACGGGAGCAGGGACAGGGTGGGGAGGAACGTGCAGGCTGCCCATGTGCTCTGCCCCCTGGATTTATGCCGTAGGTCAGTCCCTCGGACTGCAGGGGCCATAAATCAGTGCAGAATTTGTCCCAGGGTCGGGAGCCATATGGTGTGCAGGAGCAGGAGAGGAAGAGGGATGCCCACGCCGAAGGAGAATAAAGGTCTGTGTTTGGGGCTGGAATATTTCAAAGCCTGAGAAAGGGGCAAAGTTCAGTTTCTAATTGAGTGCTTTGAAATATATAGATGTATATGGTCAATGTTTATCTTCCAGAACAAAGCTCACTTTGTTTGTTCAGTGTTTGTGTGTTGGTGCTAGGAACTGTTCCTGGGGGTGTCCAGCTCAGAGCTCCTCGGTGCTCTGGGGCTGCTGGGGGTGTGGGTGCCCCTGACACGTGCCAGCAGCCTGGCCCTGCTGGCCCAGCCCCTGCTTGGAGGCACTGGTGAGGACCTGCACATTTGTGGGAGTTTCCTAGCTTTCCCAACACATTTGTATGGTTCCCAGTGCATGTACACACCATTATCTCAAACCAGGGTGCATTTACATATGTAAGAATTATTACAGACGAAGTCCTAAGCTTAATTATTCCTCCGTCCATATCTTGTACTTCACAGAATTTGCATAACAATCAGACATCAAAGCCAGAACCCTTTACTGGAAGAAAGGTCTTTCTGCTATTTTATTTTAATAAAATAAATTATAATGATCAATTAAATCTAAATTTACTCTTTGGGTTTTTTCCCTGTGAATCCATTGAAATGAGAGTTAAAAGCAAACTTTAAATTTGATAATAAGAATCTAACACAGTAAGGTATTTAAATTTCTTTTTGTTTCATATTTCTCACTTCTCTCTGCCAACCCCCTCACCCATCTTTTTTCCTCCATTCTCCTGGTCTTGCCATTTTGGAAGCTGAAATGATGCTTTGCTGTCACTGAAGTGAATGTGGATTCTGCTGCAGGAAGGGTACACTGGTGAGTATTGCGTTTAATTGATCTACAAATAGCAAAAAGGAATTATTCACCCTGCCTCTGCTTATTTGTGTTTCCTGTAACTCAAGTTGTCTCTCAAGTAGAGATGATTTAATTAGAGAACAAAACTATTTTAAATCTAAGGTAGGCAAGGGAGGCTTCAGTCTGTATAATCATTTGCATTTCTGGTTTACCTGTTTATGACAGTCTACCTGGCAAGTGCCGAAGGGCCCGAGTTTGCAGGTGAATCTGTCCAACGGTGAGTGATGCAGGAAGACACTCCTAACTTCTGTGTTCTCTGGCTTCACACTCAGGGAAGACATAGAGTTATATATAAATGTGATCATATATCCAATATGTACTTGTGTACACAACTGACTGCAGAGAATCATCCAGAGAAATCACCAATTAGAAAGTCTTTCCCTTTTTAGTGCATTAGTGCTAACAGAAACTTGCTGTTAATTACGGAAAAACTTTTATTGCGGCTTTATTACTTAATAGTAAGGTTTTTAATGAAGCTTTCACAGTTGGATATATGAAATAATTATATGTCATCTAAGTTTTAACTTTGATTAAAAAGCAAAAAGCTTATTCGGTCTTAGTGAGATAGGTTCTATCAGGATGTGCTTCTACTGTGATGAAGTTGTATCAAAACTATCCAGGCATTTGGTGTACAGATTATTCTTTAATGTTATCTGTGCAGATAGAGCAGGTGCAGCTCTGACTGTGCCCCAGGTATTTACATGCATACATGTACAATACTGGGAGCACCATAGAGCCCTGGTCTTTTAAGATTTGTGCAGTCTTGGGAAACAGCATCTATCATGAGAAGTTGAATCTGTGGCCTTAAGGAATCTCAGGTGGGGATGTAGCTACAGAAACCACGAGTATCTGCCCTGGGTTGCATTTTTCTGAGTTTAGGGCTCCATGAAATAGTAGGATTTAGTTCCCTTCATAAAGTTAACTGGCAAGTAAGGTTTATTTGCATATATACACTTATCCAGAGCACACAGGTGGTATTTCTCCCTGATGTGGGTTTCTTGGTTCTTTTTGTTAGGGAATTTTTTTGCCCTGTCTTTTGTAACAACTTATAGCTCTCCACTGCTAAGATGATTATTTTTTAAGAAAATCAGTCAGTTAAATACTTTTGTATTAAGTGCATCTTATACCTCTGCCATGACAAATGTGATTGATTAGCTGCCTTGAGAAATTTATAACCTTTGATAAGACTGCACCAAGAGAAATGCTTTGTTAGTTTTCAGTCGAGAACGGAAAGAGATTTTTGATGTTCCTCGTTACTGGTTTTCCACTTGTGATAGAGATAAAATACAGTGAAGTGCTTTTTCCTCTTATGTACAAGGGCTCTTCTGCCTTTTATACCTGGTAGAATTGTGTGGTCCACTTTGTACTAGTATGAATGGCAATTGCCTTGTAAATGTGATGACCGTGAATGGGTGAATAGTCTGTCATCTCTTATTTTGTCCTTTGTCTTTATGTTTTATTCACTTTTACCCTCTACAAAAGAGCTTTAATTTAGACCCGAGACAACAGTAGCAGTGCTCCAGTTCATTATAGATCTAGTGGCAGTTTTATTTCATTTTGATGTTCTTTATATTTTGATGGTGTACTAAACAGTAGAAGCCATTTTAATCAAAAGAAAATTTCAATGAGAGCATGACCTGTAAACAGTGGTTTTGTAAGAGGCACAAAAGTTTCTGTTACACATTTGGAAATGATTTCCATGATTTAACTGCAAAGGCCAAGTAAATCACCTCCCTCTAAGAGTTAGAAAAAGGAGTGTTTTCCAGGATCTTTAGTTCTGTTAACTGACTCATTGTATCATCGCAGCTAATTAATTTCACCTTTTCTGTGCTTCAGGATTTCCATCTGTGAATGAACTAATGACACCTACTTACAGGCAGTATTGTGAAGATTAATGAATTGACATTATTGAAGTATCCTGAGGTGGAAGTCCTGATGTAAGTACAAAGTACTATTACTGATGCTTCCTAATTAATCAGTCCACAACCCAGTATGTGGAATCACATTGGTCTAGAGCAAACAAACACTGGATTATATTTGCAATCCATGGGTGGTTTTTCCCCCAGATTTCTGGTTTTACATGTTATTTGAACTGTCTTTTCTGGTGAGTGTGAGAAATCTCCCATCCTCCCATGGCTCTTAGAGGTGAGATGGACTTAGAAGAAATAGGTGATCCCAGTGATACATGTATCATCCTGGCAGGCTTTACTGTGGATACAGAACAAGGCAACTTCAGCCTGCGATTTTCTTGCCTCCTCTGGTGTAACATTAGTAACACTTTAAACACGCTGCCCTTTTAAATGGGGATGGAAATGTTAGTGTTACCAAGAGCATGCAACGTGGATCTGGAATCCCAGCACGGGCTGGATGTTCCTGCAGGAGCAGGTGGGTGGGAGGAGTGCTGTCCTACACCAGGACACGTCAGAAGGGAATTGTTGTTGTGAAATTGTTTGCAATTTATGCGGATAACGAGGTCTAGTCTTACTCCTCATGGCTGGGCTGCTGTTTCCACAAAGATACAGCTACAACTGTGCAGGTCTTACACTTCATGTTTTAAAATGGAAAAATAATAATAATTTTAAAAGCTGGAAACAGTTGAATTTGTCTGAGCCTTGCTGTAATTAAGTAGTATGAAACACGTACCTAAATTCTCATAATTTTGAGTACATAGTTGACAAAAGAGGTGAATCCAGTTGCTGCCTGTATCAATTTCCAGACACTGGTTACATTCCTAAATGCCTTGATACACTTTTTGTTGGAAATAGAAGTCACAAGATATTTTTTAGAGTTATTTGTAACTGTTACACAACTGCAGACAGGGAGGTTTAAAGTTTCACAAACATTTGTTTTTCTTTCTACTTATGTCACTTTAAAAAAAGAGTCCATCACGTGCAATTATGAAACTGCTTCATGTTTGACACAGTTGAAGATGTTTTCAGGCCACAAAAATGTAACTTTCTACGAGTAATTTAAATTAAAACCCCAGTCTGGCAGAAAATGTCGTCAATCTTTGGAGTCACATGGTTCTTGGAAAGCTCTTCCTTGGCTGTGCGGGAGGTCAGACTTTTAAGGAGAGAGTGTGCACAAGTGTGCAGTGCTGCTAAGGAGAAGAATTCCCCACTTCTCCCCTGTGCCTCAAGCTCTGTGTTCATCCTGCTGGCTGCTGCCTCTGAAGCCTTTGGAATTAGATGTTAGAATGAATGCTGGGCCATCACTGAGCCAGGGCAGCCACATGCTGGAATTCTAGCTGGGGAGATGGCTTCCAGAAGGTAGGGTCACCCACTCTGCAAAAACAAGTAGTACTTAAAACTGGGGTCTCCTGTTTGTTTCTGAGAGCATCTCAGCTCTGTGGCTGCCCTTCCTCTCCCCAGTGGTGATTTTGAAGCCAAACAGCCCTTTCATCCTTGCTCTGGCTTAGCAGCAAAGTTGTCTGTTGATAATAGCAGGCTTCACTTCTTCCCCAGCTAACTGGTAGTCAGGCAGCCAAAGAATGGCCTATCCAAAATTAGGATATGCTCAATGCACCATCCGCTGGTGTTGTTCCCATCAGCCTAATTACATGACTTTTGGGTCAGACAATGTCTCATTGTGTGGCCCTTGGCAGCTAAGGGATGCCTAATGCTGCATGAATGTCTAATGTGGAGTTTGATGGCTATGACTGAGGCTGCAGTTCCACACTGGAATTGAAAACATCCGTGTAGTTTCCATAGAAAACCAGGTCAATGGTGCTTCCATAAAGCATTAGCCCCAGGGAAAGCTACTGGTTGCTTGTTGCCTGTACAAATCTGTGCAGGGTGGGCAGTTTACAGAGCATTTCTCTTTCAGGTAAATGACAGTTAAGGAGTCAGATTGATTTAGTCTTTAGTGACCTAATTCAGAATCCCAGTTTATGGCAAGCACCATTCCTCATCCATTTATCTCTATCTTTTCTTGTATTTTGTGCATTTAAGAACACTTGTGAAGTATCTTAGGAACACTGCAAGCACAATGAAGATGGCTTTGTACCCATAGGTTAAAAAAAATCATTTTATGTTTTCTTTGACTGCAAAAATTTTAGGTAGAACTACCCTATCTTTATGCTTCCTGTAAAAGCCTGCCTTTTTTACAGACAAAAGCAAGGTATGAACATAAAATGCAATTCATTGTAGATGAAGGCTGTAATATGCTTGTTCATTTCAAAGGAGAATGTATAACTAATTACATTTTAATTGAATCTCTAACGTCAACAGCTGTTTTAAAAGGATCTTTTAAAGCTACATTTATTTTTAGTATTTAGTATAAGATTGTCTTTTTTTGCACACATCTCTCTTCATGCATTATTGCCCTTTAGAAAGTTTTCCTTTTAAAGTAGCAGTTAACACTAGCATACATTAAAGACTAAGCTGGTAAAACTTGGTTTTAAGATGCTTGGTATGACTTTTCTGTGTCGAGAAGAAAAAAATATGCCACCACCAAAATGTCCTTTGTTCTCTTTTTCTCCCAGAAGTAAGAGGTTCCAGTTGCAGCCCAAAGTGCCAAGGCCAGTTCTCAGCTGCTGAGATGTTGGTTTATGTTGGCTGGCTGTTATCAGTTCCTCCACAAGGCAGCTGCTAATTACAGTAAATAGCACAACCATCTCTTCAGGTGGAGGGAGCTACACTGATTCAGTCCTTCCCTGCTAAATCAACAGCAGCATCTGTGAGTATCCTTTAATTTAGAGGGATTAAAAAACTATTAGCTGCTCTTTTCATGAAAAAACTTTGTTAAACTTTGCGTTTCATGTATCAGGGCTTGGTTCTGTTGATTTCCTGGGATGTGTGTTGAAGTTAAACCTACTCCCCAACACCTTCTCTGTGCTCTCACCAGAGGGGCTGGTTCCTGTTCCAGCGGGTGTGCAGGAAACCTGTGTCTTGCTGATCACGAGCAGCTCTTTTCCTACACATGCTGGGATTACTGCAGCTATGGAATTTACCCAGAGAGAAGATACCCTCTTCCACAGAAGATACCCTCCTCTCCTCTCTCCTCTTGAGAACTGGATGCTTTTATATGGTTCAGAATCTTAAGCACTCCAGAAATGGGGGGAATTATCTGAGAGATGATTGCTGTATGGCTGAGCAGGAATATGTAGCTAATATCAGTTCACTGTTTTCTGTATAATTCTGTACTTCTATAAATTCTGCTCTATTTCTCTGTAAACATCAAAGCCCCAGTAATCATGAGAGCCCTGTGTTGGTTTTGGAAGGTAGTTTCATTAGAGATTGAAATGGCAGTGTAGTTGCTAAAATTTCATAAGCAATAAATAAAAATTCATTATCTCTTGCAGAAAACTAGGCTATAAGCTTAGAAAGACTTGACATCTGAGGCTAGGATAGTAATGGATGTAGTGGCAGTAAAATAATTGCAAATCAGAAAAACCAGTGAATCTTTTAGTTAACACCTGCAAATGCAGGGTGATTATGTTTTCACCGATAAATGGAGATTTGTGAGACCCGTGATTTGCAAGAGAAGAGTTGACCCCTTGTATTTTAGTGTTAAATCTCTCTTCCCTCCTTATAAGTGCACTGCTTCTTATTTTGATTGTGTTAGGCAAGTGTAAATCACAGTTAACACTGGTGACATTGCTGTAATTGCAAATATCTGGAGTCAGTGTATTTGAGAGAAAATCAGACAAGTTTGGTCAGATTCCTTGGAGGGGGAATCTCAGAAAGCAGAGAAAATTCATGAGAATGATAGGAGCTATCCTGATGCTGCTGTAAATGAGAACTGAATCTGACCAGCTTAGTACCACAGCTTAAATAGGAATTTTAATGAAGCATGCAACAGCTCTTACAGAAAAAGAGCTTCTTTTGTTTCAATAGTGTAAAGCAGACAGAAATACTAAGGTGTGTGGTGTTCCTTCAGCACTACAATGTCCACTTCTGGTGGATGGGTCAGCCATTCCTGGAGCAGCTCAAACCATTTTAATGTGCTGATGGGGCAACTGAGACTAAAAATGATCCTTGGGGAGTTTGATTTAGCTCTTAGACAGTCTTGGCTTGCTGTGAAGATAAGTAAACTGCCATTAAAACGTGTTTAAAATTCTGGATTGGAGAGCTCAATAGAGATGTGAACCGTCTTGTTATGTTAGATGCTATGGAATTAGCACCACGGTTTATCCCTAGCATTCAGCAATAATTTCTCTGTGCTGGGGCAGAAAAACAGATCCAGTAAGAAATGTGCCGCAGCTGGGCTGATGGAGGCTGCAGTGAAACAGCATTTTGATTTGTTGCCTTCTCAGGACTTTGCTTAATGTGTTACTATTTCTTCTTGTTAGAGCTGATTGAATCACATAAAACTGAAGTCTGGGAGCTGAATAGCTACATGGCTTTGTGTTAGGAGACATACCTATCACCCCAGGATTGCTTTCCTGGTGTCAACAGCCCGTGCTGAATACCAACAGCACCATCTCTGTACCAGGGATGTTCTTCTGCACAGCTGGGAAAATGCACAACACTTTGTGCAAGATAAACATGCCTTGCATGCTGAGTTGTTGAAAAGTTGTGTAACTTGACTGGTGTAATTTTCAGTAATATTTACCAGTGGACTTTATATACTGACTCTTAGACCTGCTGTCATGTTGGATTACCATTTCCATCAGATAGTGCAGTTTTTATTTTTGTGTGTATGTGTGTTTTCATAGGTAATGCTTGTTTAGCAGAGAGTTCCTGCATGATGTTTTATCCAACCTCTCTCTTGCCTTTCACCTCTCAGCTCAGGGTTGTGTGCAGATGAGCTGCAGCAGATGGGCTGTGCAGGGAGACAGTGAGGATTTGCCCTGCTGCATTGAAACTCTTGGAATATCAAAAGTCACCCCAAGCTACCTGAGCCAACACATGCTTTCTCTCTGATCTCAGTGGATCCAGGGTTTTCCTGCCATGTACATTTGCTGCCTGGACAGCCAGGAAATGTTTTGTTGCCTGTGTGCTCACACCTGAGGATACAGGGAGCAGGTATGTTGTGTGTGGCTGAGAACGCAGGCAACACGTGTTGTCTCTGTCAGAAACATGCTTTTCCTGCTCTGAGGGCTATTCAGGTTATCTGTGTATAATACCATGAGTTGGAAGAGAAAGATGATTTGTGCCCTTTGAAGAAACTCCTCCAGTTTCTCTTCTGTCTCTCTTCAATGTGATACACCACTATTTACATTTTTTTTTATTCATCTCTTTCCCTCACCCTTCTCTTGCTCCAATCTTTCAGGCAGTTGAAGTCTGTCTTTGGGCTTGCTGGGGGTTGCAGATTTTCATTTCAATGTGTTACTGGATTTTTTGGCTCTGCAGCAGAAGCCAGCCTGTCTCACAATGGCTCCTCTTTGCATTAGACACTGCCAGGTTAATAAGTGCACTGATGCACTTATTAAAAGCTTGGTTATGTATTCATTTCCTCTATACTATCTTTAGGTGTACACCTGGACTTGGAAATGATCAGTCATGTCTTTTTTTCATGTTGCCTTGCTCTTTCTATTCTCTTATATCAGTATGGAAAACCACGGTGTTGGTACTGGACTGACCTCTGGAAACCACTGTTTCCAACCCATTTATCTGTATGAGTTGTCTTTCTGGATTATCTTTTCTGCTTTTCTGATGATAACGTTCAAGATGCAATGGCCTTTCTTTTTTTTTTTTTTCCTCCCTGACTCACAAAAATATAGCAAAACTTTCCCATTTACAGACCCAACAAGCATCTACCTGAGAGTGTCGAGCACTTGCAGGCACAAAGTGAGAAGTGAAAGGGAAGAGAACTGGGTGGAATAAAACTTTTGAATCCAGACCTCCCAATCACACAGTGAGATGTGTTTTATTTCGGAGAAACGAGCATTTACAATCACCTGAATCATTTGCTGGTACCTATCTAAACAGGTGTTGCTAAACCTCCTAAATTCAAATAGTTTAATTTTGAGGGAAAACCTACTGGTACAAACCAGTCTGGAGACACTCTTCTGCATGCAAATGGGAGAAGGGAAGGCTTGTTTAGAAGTACAAATGTAACAGGCGGAAGAAAAAGGAGGGAAAGTGAAGAAAGGCTGGAAAAGCAACAGAGGGAAAAGCCAAGTGTTGGGTAAAAAGCCTTCCTTGGAGAATTCACATCATTGTAGTGACTGCACTGAGGGCCACCAACATTGCCTTCTAAAAGCTGCTTGGTTATTGGAAATGAATGGGAAATTCTCTATCAGATCAGTCAGTGCTTTAGATGGCACAAAACTAGGCACTTTCCATGCTGTAAATTTAATTTGCGTTTTTTTTTTTTTTTTAGCATAGAATTTGATTAGACTCCAGGAAATTCCTTAGAATTTCAAGAGAAGGGATGTGATGCAGTGCTGGGGCATGGCAAAGGTGCATTTTCACAGGTGTTCTGAGCATTAATGAGGGGCTGTTCATGATACAGGTTATCACCTGGTGAGACAAATGTGATCTGAATCAAGACGCAGTGCAATCACACTTCTGTCAAATTAGCCCAGATGAATGATGCAAAGTTTATGCAGCTTTATGTTTTCAGATTAGTTTTATGCTTGCTGTGGGAGGACAGCTGACAGTGAGCCAGGCAAGGTTAGCAGCTGATCTGGTGTAAAGTCTTACAGTACAGAGTCACCCCAACAAAATTTTTTAAAAGAATTTAGCAAAGCAAAGTGCATTTGCATTGGCCCAGTGCTCTCCATCCAGTGGTCACAATGTTGTGTAATATCATAAAAGCAGATTTAGCTTCTATTTAGGTCACTAGCACAGCTCCCTGAGGTTCAATTTTCTAGACCTAAGCAGGGACTTAGGTGACTCCAGGCTGAGCTCAGCACATCGAGGGGCAGCCTGGCAAGTACCATAAATATGTGTGTGTGCAGAGCCTCATATTTCATCTTAATAGTGATGCTTTTTTAGGAAACTTTATGCAAGTTATAATTCTGAAAATCTACCTGCAGATGTTTCCTCTACAGCAAGCTGGAGAGGAATGAGCTCCCTGAAATGGCAGGTCAATATCTGAGTTTGTATCAATGCTGGTTGCATTCCCTGGAGCCAGCTGTTAAAATATCTGCTGATTTCTAATTAGGCATTAAAGACTTCCTCTACCCAGCTCCATCTTCCTTCTGTGTCTCCTCCAAGAAAGCTCTGGCTCCAAAAGGGGACCAGAGCTGAGGGAATGGATATCCCATGTGGGATCACTGAGCCCAGCATGTTATTCTTTATTCTCTCAAAGACTGAAAGTCATTAAAAGTAAAGATGATGGATAAGTGATGTTTAATCAAGAACTGTCTTTAAGTGGGTTCAATTGTGAAGTGGCAAAGTGTTAGAAAGGTTAATTTCCTTGTTATAAATGGGTCCACTTAAATTTGATCATTGGAAAGGGTAATCCATATTTTGTGGAATAAGGAAATATCACTGCTAAAAAAGCAGACTATTAATTTTCAGTGGTTTTCCCCAATTTTAATATTTGTGTCAGGAGGGGTATGTCTCCTTTATGTGTGAAAAAGACAATTTGAAACAAATAGAGAACCTGTAAATACTGGTGCAGCATTTTAACCTCCCTGAGTGTGGCCCTGGTGCCAGGTTTGTCTGTGGTTTCTCCCCTCAGTGCTCAGGATCAGGATCTGATGGGAGCGTGAGCTGCTCTGATCACCCACTGCTGCACCAGGGCTCCCTGGGGTCCTCAGAGAAAGGAGCTGTTCTGGAATTGCACCTGAGGTACCTTCCATGGTGTTCATGCTCATTACTGATAGGAGTATCTGAAGAGGCTTCACAATCTTCTGTTGTGCAGCTTTGGCCAAATAGTTCCATATGTGATTGTGTTAAAACATGTTTACCACAAGGTTTGGGGCATTCCCCGCCCCCAGAAAAAGCAGTGACTGCAAGAGAAATTTCTCACTACACTTTCTCCTAGGAAAGCTTACCCAGGTGCATTTTTGTCACATGGCTGCTCTTGTTCAAACCTGTAGAGGAAGAGGGGAAATCATGGCCATGGACCCACCTGCTTGCAGGTGCCAGTCTTTTCTCTTGGTGAGATGGGGAGGACTCCTGGTGACTTAATGACAGTTTCTCTTGCTTTCCTCCTCTTCATGTCACAAGAAACAACTGCAGACATTGTTAGAGCAGATCTCAGCCTTGTGTTCTCTCAGTTCAGAGTGGTATTGGCTTCTAAATTGTCTTTTTTTCCCAGAACATACCAGTGATCATTGGTGACAACTGAGCTGTATGGGAGACAGCTCCTTCCAGCTGTCTGCTGGGGAGCACCTCATTCCAGTGGAGCTGTTCTGCCTGTTCCTGTGAGTCTGCATGGCATCAGTGAGGTTTTCAGCCATGCTGGATGAAAATGGATTCTGTAAGAACAAAGTAGGCTCACCTATTAATCTATAGATAAGCTGATGTTTAAACCTCATTTTCTGCTCTCTTTGAAGTGAAAGGAAATCGTCCAAATAAGAGATTTGAATTGATTCAGCCGTGTTTTCATTTTCTTTGTGATAAATGTAAGTTTCCCTCTCATGGGAATGCCTGTCCCTCCTCCCATTGGAGTGAGGCAGCACTGGCATCTGTGCAAACCTTGCTCGGGTTTCCCCACTGGGAGTTTTCCACCCTTGCTGCCCACTCTGGCTCTCTAGAAACCACCTTTCTTTCAAAATCCCTCAATTAACTGTGAATGGTGCCAGGAAAGAGCCTGACCCCATTACACTTTCCCTGTGCCAGACCTGGTTGCTGGCGGAGGAGCTCTCCATATGGTTCAGCTTTTGCCATTTTTCCTGTTCTTCCCAGATAAGCTGACTGACCTGGGAGTCCACTTGGCCCTGGCACAATTTAAGCTGTACATAATCACACGAGGAAAGTAGAAGTGAAAAGCCAGGAGCAGTGTGGTTTCTGGGCCAGGTATTAATTGGGCTGTGGCAGAGCTGATTTGAGGTCCCAGATCTGCTGCAGCCATCGTCTGTAATTTTAGGAGGGTCACTTAATGCCGCTGTGTCTGCCTTCCTGGTTTGGCCAAGCAGGGGGAGCAGTGCTCCTGCTCGGTCCCATGGCTTTCTGCCATCCATCCTTTGGGGCAGGGCTGCTCTTTGTTTGTGGGCTGCCCAGCATGACAGGGATCTGATCTTGCTTGAGGTCTGTGCAGTCTCCAGTAACAGTAACATAGACAATCAGTTAACTGACTCAGAAACAAGTACTCAAACAATATGCCTGTGAGCTTTCTCTCTTCATTGGATTTTATTATGATGTGTTCTTTGTTTGATTCCCTCTATACCTCTAGGAACATTTATTTAGCTTATTTATGACATTATGGTTTTCTTAGAAAATCGGGGCATGGTTCTGAGTAGTCAGATGGATAATGCCTTTATTCATGTTGTTTCTCATGTAGTAATTTCAGCCTTTACAAATACCTACTTTGGGCACTGAATGTATTAAAATTCTTGCAATAGTCTTCCCTCTGTCAGATATGATGAAATACCTTCTCCTGCTGGCTGGATTTGGACCCTCTGCTCAGGCTGTGACAGCCATGTTATTCCACACTCAGTGCCACTGTGATTGCCAGACTTCCAGCATGAGTAAGAGAACCTGGTTAATAGCAATTGTATGCACTTTATTTTTCCCTTTCAGGGGTTATATCTGGTTACTGTGTGACTGGAACAATGAGACTAACCTCAGTTTTACTGTAACAAAGCAGCTATGAGCTTTCTGGGTAAAGTATATTTTGACTGACATACAAGTAGCTGTAGCTTTGCTGCACAATGGAGAAAATGACTTCATTTAACAGCTTTCTGTGCCAAGAAAGAAATAAAACAGTTCTGAGAATGTTGAAGATTTTTTTCCTGTTTTAATTTTAAACCTAAAAGAAAAAGCTGTTGCCATATAAGTCCAAGTCAATGGAATGTATAAATCTTTAAAAAGTTTTCATAAAGTAATAATGATTTTAGTATATGTACCAAATGAGATTAAAGAGCTACATTTGGTTCTAATACAGAGTTTCACATTCAAAAGGACCATCAGTTTCCTGTTTAAAATCTACTTATATTGAACTGAATGGAGTTCAAACATAATGCCATTGTATTTCAGACATTTATCTTAATTTAAAACAGCTGAAAAGCATTAATAACAGAGCAAGGAGATGCAGAGGTATAGGCGTTTCTCCCTCCCTTCTCTGCTTTTTAAAATAATGAACTCAGATGTAACATGCCCCTGCTTACACTGTTCTGCCAGTCTGCAGAGCACAAGGAGCAGAGCTCCTTGAAACCATAACAGGAACATTCCTTTGGAAGGCCTGAAGGACATGGGGGGGAACTTCCTTCACCAAGCATCCCTTTCCAAACAGGGCGGGTCAAACAATGATTTATTGGAGCAGGTTTTACCTCAAGCATCTTCAGGAGGTGTTTGCAGTACAGGCACAGCAAGCTGGAATCACCAGCCTGAACTTTCCCACCTTGTGGCTTCGACCCCAGTCTCCTCCTTTCCATTGAAAATTCTCCCTCTGCCATGACTGCCTCTAAGCATATAACATGGCAAACCATGCCACTGTGCATTTTACATGCCCTTTGTATGAACTTCATCTTATCTGTTGTAATTCCACGCAGGATTGCTAATTCTGTGCCACTCAGGCTGTTCAGAATTGTTCAACATCTTGGAGCTTTGAATCATTGTCAATAAAAATCAAAGATGATTTCTGTTTTCCTGCTTAGTGTTGTTTCCCAGGAGGGAGATGGTGAGTGAATAAAATGAGTGGTAAGGGCATGAGAGGTCAGTTTTAGCAGACCTACCTGAAAAATGCTAATGGGGGCTGGATCAGTCTTGTTTCAGGTGCTGTACAATGACAGAGAGGAGCCACGTGCTGCCTCTGAAGGTTTGTAACATAAGTAAGCTTTACAATAATTTTCCAATGAGTTTTCACACTAGAATAAATTACCTCAAAACCCCTTCAGAATGATAAAGGAATCATCCAGTTTGATGTTCCACTTGCTGGGGAACACCTTTTCCCCAAAGATGCCTGATATCCCACCAATCAACCTATCTGTCTAGTGGAATAATGTGAGAATGTAGTTTTTATTATCAGGCTCTTCCCAGGGAGCCTGGGCTACTTTGTAGTGCTATATTCTTTGCAGTTCTCAGAATCATGTGCATTAAAGGTTGCTTAACAGCTGGTGAGTCACACAGCTTGTTCTTTGAGCTCGAATGCTCCATTAGGGCACATCCACTAGAGGTATTTTAACCTTTGAAAAAATCAATACAAGTGGCTGAAGCATTCTAGGTTTTAAGAAAAAAAAAAAAGCAAAACAAACCAACAAAACACAAGACTCTAAATAACAACAAACTGCCTGCATGATGTTTAATAAATTAATTTATTTTCCAGTGGATGTGTCTTAGGAGTGTAGCATTTGGTAGAGACCAGCACAGTTCTTGTCTAAAAAGACCAACTGTCTTCTGAGTTATAAAAATCTTTAGCTCATTTTCTCAGTATTGCAATGGGGCACAGACAAGGCATTTGGAAGTGTACTCCCTAATTTCACAGGGGAGTTGGTCTTTTTCTTAAACCATGAACTGTGTTTACTGCAGATAATTGCAAATATGGCTTATGTTTGGCAATCCACAGTGCTTGACTAAGTATTCAGAATGAGAGAGGAATTCTGTGGGCAGTGTGTATTTCCCTCGTGTTTAAATGTACCTGATGTTAAATGAGTTAAACTAGTCCTGCTTTAGCCAAACTTCTTGAGGAAATGAAGTATATGCTCCCACTTTCCTGGTCAGTGGTGGGGCTTCTCCTCTGTGATATAACTTGGTGGAGAAACATTGATTTTAATCAAATTTGACTGTGAGATGAAGGGCTGAAGGATATTGCAGTCCTCCAGATTTCATAAGGAGCAGGAGTCCAGCACAGGGAAAACAAATCAGTGCTTCCTTTAGGGAACATACTGCAGAGTTTGCTCAGTTGATTATTAGACACCTGAGGATCCAACCCTTTGCCATGCATGCACATGGCACAACTGAACAAAAACCAGATTTCTGAAGTGGAGCCCGTGGAATGAATCCTTTGCATAAAAGGGCAGTGGTTTGATTTTTCTCTTATGGTCTAACCTCGGTGATTTTACTTCTCATTATGTCTCCTTGGAGTAAATAACCTGGCTGTAAAATCAGCAGCCCCCTCTCAGAACTCCTGGATTGTCTCTGCTTTGGGCTCTTTGGCATCGATTTTATCCTCAGGACAAGGTGGAATCTCCTCATGCATCCTACCCCTGAGCCAGCCAGGTTGGGATGTGGCCACAACTCTTCCCCTTGTGTGTGGCTGGGGGATGGCTGGTGCAGGGATGGGGGATGGCTGGTGGCAGGGCTGGCTGGGAGCAGCTCAGGGTCACTGCCCCATGCTGTGGGCAGGGGACAGCCCAGCAGGGAAAGCCAGGCTAGCTGAGCTGACTTGGGCTCCAGCCACAGCTCCTGGATGGTGAGCCAAGCCAGTGACAAGCCCAGACTGTGACAAGCTGCTCCTTCTTAGGACATGGTGCGAAGGTGCCAGGCAGGCCCAGTGTCCCAGGTGCCAGGCCCAGCAGGGGGTGGCCTCTCTGTGCTGGGAGCAGAGCCTGGGCTGGGGCAAGAAGAGCCACTTGGCTGTGCCCAGCTGCAAGGTGTGGGGATGGGTGAGCACTGGAGTGGGGCAGAGCCCTGGGAGAGGAGAATGTTCTGGTGCTTCATGCCACCAGCATGTCAGAAGAGTTAATGGCAGATGTGGTTGTGAAAATGTTCTGTATTTTTAGACAACCTTTAATTAAGACACTCTGTATGTAGCAGCGACCAAATAATATGCTGCCACTTGAAAACTGTCAGGAGGGAAAAAGTGTACAAAGCTTCCTGATGCAGCCCTCTTTATTTTTATCACAGAAAGTGAATTAGGAAACCTTTCCAGTAACAATAAATGTCCTTTCACATGAATGATTTATTTAATGCACACTGTAAATACTTTGGGCATCTATATGGATTTATACTTAACCCCTTTCACATCACATTGTTTAATCCAACCTCATATTAAAAAGATTACATCTGAAAGCTGAATGTGTTTTGTGATCCCAGCCTTTTCTTCTGAGACTAATGTTTTATATAATTATTTTGATACAGCAGATTTTTTTTCCATTCTTTTGTTAACCTTTGTGAGGGGTGAATAGGCCCTTCAGGGATTTCATTTGGATTAAATGAAGAGAAAAGAAATGTACAGGGCACAATTCTATTTCAAACTTAAAAATGCCTTCATTAATAGCATATTTATTTGCCTATAGGGTTAGAAAGATGTAAGATTATAGAGGATTCTCTAATAGAGCACTAGTTCTTGCTTTGATATTGCAGAGATAAACTTTATCACATAAAATTGGGCTTTGATAGAAAGCAGTGAGGTTTCAGTAAATCAAGATATAAGACATCTGAAAAAACTTCATAAACATCATTTTGACATTCCTTGAATTTTGATACCCATCACTGTTTGGATAATCCCACTGTAAGTAGTAATTAGATTATTATTTAGCCAAGGTATTGTGCACACTTACAGAATTAAACTGGTTAACAGATATAAACTGCTCCCAGCCTGCCTCCCAAGCTGTGCAGAAGGATGACCAATACCCACTCAGGCTGGGAGTAGAAGGCAGTCTTAAAAATTGCAACAGCAATAAATCTTTTTGCAGGTGGATGTTCATTTACAGACTTGCTCTGTCACCTGTGGAATTGCAAAAGCTCCATAAGGCAGAATCAGGCCCAATTTTGCTTCTGCAGGACAGCTTATGTTCAGCTGGAAGTGCACCCGAGTGGAAATGCTGGCAGGTGTGCCTATTTGCTGGCTTTTCAATTCAGTTTCATCGTGTCTCCTTCACTCTTGTGTTTTGTTAATTTTATTGTCGGTAGATGCTTTGATATGCTAATGTGTAAAGAGAATTTGCCAGCAGTTGCACAGAGGGAGGCAATGCCTAAGCCTGGAAGGCTGATCAGGATATTCCTGCAAATCCACATTATTCTACATCACAGCTAGCAAATGCCACCCTGCTCTCTGCTGTCTACCTGTCCCCAACTCACTGATGCCTTCTGTAACAACCTCATGCTTACTGAAATTATGCAAAGCATCTAGATAACACCATTAATATATATTCTATAGCAATACAAGTAAGGAATGCTAAGGATATCTGTGGCCAGCAATAATGCTCAGAGAAATTTATCTTGGGTTTTCAGATTCTGGCTCTTCTAGGCTCAGGTGCAAAAGCACAGTTGAGTGTCCTCCACGTGTGGGAAGGATGGTAGGAAAAGAGATAAGTGTGACAGGTTTTTGAAAACAGAGGGGCTAAGGTATGTGCAGGTCAGTTGTCCCTTGTGCGTGTGGGTATGCAGTGGTTTTTGGAGTGTCCTGCACATGAAGGACACCAGAAAAAAAAAAGCAGCAGAAGAACATGTCGTATTGCTAAAAGCACAAAAATCGTTCTTACTTTTTAATTCAAAAGCTCTCTGTAATTCTATAAGCTTTTTTTACTTCTCAAACCCTTATATCTT
The DNA here is from genome assembly GCA_013399835.1 of Leptocoma aspasia. NCBI lineage: Eukaryota > Metazoa > Chordata > Aves > Passeriformes > Nectariniidae > Leptocoma > Leptocoma aspasia. The sequence goes on along the minus strand of VXAX01007135.1, from coordinate 1,262,499 downwards.
TGTCAGGTAAAGGACAAATTACCCGATTATCCTGTTTCCACAAGTGATTTCTAACACACCAGTACTTTGCAGTGGATTGAAAACCAGAAGAGGAAGAAAATGGAGGATTCATTCCTCATGTTATTTTTCAGAGAATCTTCTTTAATATCTCTGGGAATGGTGCCACATATCACAAATATCGGCATCCGAACCAAATCTGATACTGTTGCTCACACTAAATAGCACTCAGATCTGAAGTAGACCTACAATAACATTTGAAAGGTGTTAGCCACAAAAACGCTACCTCCCAAAATAGTTCTTCAAGCAGTGATATACTAGAGTCAGAAACTGATGAGATGAATAGCAGTGCAGGTGATAATGATTGTTACCAGACACATGAGAATTTGACCCTGAAAGGCTCCTTTTTGAGCATCCTGTACTGGTGGTTAACAGAGATTAAGTGACTATTATTTCAGAAAGACACATTTTGCACAAAAGGTGATTATCTTCTCTTGGACTGGCTCCTGCAGAAAAGCCCACGGTCACAGCTGTAGGCACACAAGCCCTTCTTCAGGGCTGATGCTTCAGCCTCAAGAAGAATCAATTTATACAGCTTTTACTTTTAAAATTTTACTTTTATTTCAGTGGCAAAATACCCAAACTATCTTCAGCAGTGTTGGTGGGCCTGGACTCAGAGCATGCTGGTTCCCTGTGCCACCCGAGCTCAATCAAAATCCATCCTGGAAGAACAACTGGCATATGGGAAGGGGAGGAAAGATACAGACACATCAAACACTGGAACAAAGAGACACTGTCCCTGCCAATTTTGGTAAAATAGATCTGTCAGTGTCCTGGGTTGCTAATGAGTTGTGATGGATTGAGAGAACTTCATTAATTTTCTGTGGAGGTGAATAGCAGAGACCAGCTCCTGGTGTGTTATTTCAGTGTAACCAAGGGGTGGGCCCGTGCCTCAGACACATATTCCTGAGTTTCATTAGAGATATTTTGGAGAGATTGCTGCACCTGTAAAACCTCCTCAAGGAGCTGGCTAAAAACTTGCCTTTTGTAAAGCTGCTACCATCAGGCTCAGAGCTGGCTGGAACTGGCTGTGATAACATCAGGGACAGTTGCTGCACCTTGCTAAGCTCTTACCAGCTGTGCATGGATCCACACACCATGACTAAGGCATGTATTTTTCCTGTTGTCACCTGAGCTGTGAGAGCAGAGCTGAAGGAAAGAGGTGTTAGTTGGTCACGTTGTGTTTTGGCTTCTCTAGCCAGCAGACAGTCAAATAGCTTCTTAAAAGGCAGCATCTGCTCTAACAGCCTCAATTACCTGGTTAAAAATGCCTTGCAAGCTCACAGGCAGCTTTAGCCTGGTGGTACTGAATAAAAGAAGCTGTTTATGCTATTTTTCAGTATTTGTTGGATACCACAGAGTACTCAGGTTTGACTCTAATTACGTTTCTATGCAGCTGAGTATCAAGGGGCTTTGTGGCAGCTGAAGGTGATCTCTAGAGGCCCCATGGCTTCATGTGCTTCAGTTGTGGGATGAGCCTGTACAGGGACCACCAGAAGCCTGAGTGCTTGCTGGGTGAGGGGTAGAGGTGTAGGGTGGGGTTATTTTTCCTTTTTCTTTCCTCCCCCACCTCCACCTCCTTTCATTTTCTTCTTCCTCCCTTGCAGGGCTGTATGGTTCAGCTGGGTTTAAAAGTGATTTGCCATGTTCTTCCTGCCTTTATCCAGGCTGCAGTATTCCTCTGAGGATGTGCTTTTTAGTTGCTCTTTATTCTTATCTCCAGGAATTATTTTCCTCAAAGAGAGGCTGTAGTGATTTTTCTGGCAGGATGTTGCTGTTGTAGCAGCAGAGGGCTGTGGGTCCTCACCAGAAATGTCAGCCCTTTGCCATGAGGCAGTGAGTCTGCATCTGCAGTGCTTCTGATGTGAGCTGTCATAGCTTGGGGAAGAGATTTTGACAGGAGACAGCACTTTAGAGGGTAAGTTAAAAGCATTATGCACTTGCTTCACTAAACTGGAAACACATTTTTACTTACAGTACCTGCTAACAAAGAATTGCAATGACTAATCTTCATTTAGAGGCTCCGGTCTTTCACTGCACACACCTTGGCATTTGAGATGTGCCTAGAGGGCCTGGCTGTGCCCAGTGAGCCCCTGCATGGTGCCAGCCTGGCACTGAGGGGTGGTGTCTCTGACCCTGGGAGCCTTGCAGGGTCCTCACCCTGCCTCCAAAAGTGTCACCTGCTCATGCCACACTGCAGTGGGGCAGTGGGTGTTCTACTGAGTCACAGTCAGCTGAACTGCTCTTTGTTAGAGGCTGCTGGGCTGTGTTTAGGGCTGGTCCTTGCTGAGCACAGCTTTGGTCTCTGGCAGCTCTTGGGCTGGTGAACCAGGCTAAAATTTGGGACTTTGGTCAACAGGTCCCAGTGATCTATGTCTTTTGGTTATTACTATTGTCTTTTCCACATTAAACTTTTGAAATTCCCTCTAATGCATGCCCTTATCCCAGGGTCTCTTCCAGTAAACCTGAGAGGCCTTGGAAACCAGTTCCATCAGGCTCTCCCTTACCCAGGAGGATAGGAACACACCTTATTTCCAGGTGGAAATTAGCAGACCTTTGCTGAGCCAAAGAGGAGATGCCTTTCAGCTTTCTAGGGAAGCAACCACCAGGAAACAGCAGAGTATCTACCTGGAACTAGAGGTGTCTTTATCACAGGTGGGTGTTCTCTGTGTGGTTTTGGTGAATATCAGGTTGCCCATGTCTGCCCAAGGTATGGTGGTGAGTAGGGGACAATCAATGTAGCCTGTTCTTTATATTTGCCCTTCAGTTTCCTTGATGACTGCATCTGGTCAGCAATGTTTTCTCTCACCTTGTCACGCCTTCAGTGATCACTTTCTTGCGTTCAGGCTGCATTTTTAAAAATATTTTTTGATTCTCAGGTCTCCTTCAGCCCCTTTGCCCACACAGATAAATGGTTGAGAATAGTTTGCACGATGCTGTACTGAACTTCCCACCTTGCTGCTTGCACAAGGGCCCCCTCCAGCCTCCAAAGCACTGTGGTTACAAGCACTGCCATCCTCTCCTCTTGTTGTACTGAGTACCTTTGTGCTGCGAGCTCCTTGCAGCAGAGAAGTTTTTTTGTCATGATTTACCTGTCTGCTGCCAGCTGATGTTCACACCAGTGTGCTGTAAATCCTTCTGCTAGCCTGGGTCACAAAGTGGGACATGCCATACTCCACACAGTGACACATGCTCTCCCGTTAGCATGGATTACACGTGGTCACCGTCAGGGAGATAAAGATTGACACTGATAAGTGCCCGAGGAGAGGAGCTGGGCTCCAGCCTGAGCTCTGAGCTCTGCTCTGAGGAGGGAGCAGCCCTGCCAGTGAGTGTGGCTCCTTCCCTGCATTGGCTGGCAGCTTCTTCCACTTTCCTCTTTGGAAATGCAACCCTGGAAAGGAATTCCCATTAACAATTTTTTTTTTTTATTATTGTTTAAATCACATTTGGTGAGTGGTTAGTAGCCAGATCACTGAGACTGCCTCTCCAAACAAATGAAACCAGATTTACTGGTGCATTTTTCTTTTTTTTTGCTGTGTCTTTTTCATTTGATATGTACTTACTTTAATTTTTTTAAGAAAAAAACCCCATAGATTTATTTATTTTAAAAATTTTCCCTATTTTTTGGGAGTGCCTATGCACCCCACACACGGATCTGTCTGCCTCTGTGCTGTAAAGACAGGCAATAGTGCAGCTTGGAAAGACTTACAACATAAAATGATATCTGCTACATCTTTCTTAACCTGTAATGAGCTTTCTGGGGCTGAAGCTTCTTTCTTCTGTTCATTTATAGGGTGCTGGCTGCAGTGGGATCTCAAGCTTGTATTTTACAGGAGCTACTGAATATAGATCACAGCTCTGTTTTGTTTCATGGGTCTCTTGATACATGAATTGCTGATTAAGACTTCAAATTGTTTGAAAGAGCTCTTAGTGCTGTGTTATCTATTTATGTGACCTTTCTACTTGGAGGCAAAATATGTTATCTTCTTTTAAAAAAGCATCAATTACTTAGTTAGGATTTTAAAAATAATTTTAATTTTTCAGCTGCAAAATTCTCCTTTAAGGATAGCTAGGAAATGGGTTTTTAATCAGAGTGCTTGGGAAATGCCATCATTCTATGGCTTATGGCCACCAAATGCGTTCTGTAGAAGCCACATGTGTGGAATAGGCAGGTTTTGACTTTCAAGCCTGGGAAGGACACTTGCAAGGAGGCTTTTTTTTTCTGGGAGGTCTCAGTGATCTTTGAGAGGTGACCACTGATGTAAGTAATTAGAAATTTGCTGTTGCTTGGGGATGCTAAATGAAAATAGGTTATTAAACAGGTTTTACTGGAAACAATTTATGAATAATTATCTCCTGAATAATCAGAAGCATTAAACTGAGAAGAATAGATATGTCATTAAAAAAAGAGAGAAAGGGAGAGATGGGATCAAAAGGGATCTGGAATTAGCATTCCTCATTATTTTAATGCCAGAACATGCTTCTGTATTATTAATAGATGTTAAAGCTGCTTCAGATTTTTCTGACTGCATTTCTACAGCTTGAAGAATCATAATCATCTGAGGGCTGAATATCCCTTTCTTAACAATGGCACCTGTTTTACCTTCCTTAGTTTGTCTCTGAGAACAAAAAAGGTCCTGTAAGGTCACCTTTGGCTCAATCCATAACCAGGGCATTTTTCTGTAGTTTACTCATCACAGTCCAGGCAGACAAGCTCTGAAATATTTTCAAAATTGAATAGTCAGATACTATTTTTCCCTCTCTTATAAGCATTTCACAGTACAGCATTTTATTTCTTACCTCTTTTAATGGTATTTCCTTCCAAATTCATTTTTCTCCCTATGTAACATGTCATTAAACTACAGAGCATTTCAGCCTGGACTTTCCCTAAGTGTTACGGCCTATTCCCAGCCAGCCCTGTGAAGTCGACTATTATTCCTCATAGCAGGGTTTAAAAATAATTGCCCAGCTCCCTTTAAAAAAAGGCAGCTGGATAATGGTTTAGTCCAAGAGGCATATTTATCTGTTACAGAGCTGGGTAATGATCAAGATCTGTTTGCCTATCAGGTCACAACTGTGAGTGTGATTATTTCCATGTGTTGGAGGGACTGGCAGCGCACCCAGGGGTGCTGAGTGGGAGCACTGGGTGTGCCCAAGCCCAGCCCTGCCCTGGCACAGGCAGCTGGCACAGGTGAGCCCTGCTCTGGGGTGCCCCAAGCTGGGGGTTCAGGTGGTGCCTGGGCAGCAGGGCTGAAGGCTGGCTGTAGTCACTGACATACCTGAGAGGTAATGCCTCGTGGAGTGCTTTTGGGAAGGGGTATTCCTGGAGGTGCACTCCTGAAAACCTTGCAAAAGAATTATGAAAAGGTTGGGGAAAGCAGCACTCAGCTCTGTGAATGCTGTTGGGGGTTTTCTGCGTTGCTGCTCTGTTTTATTTGAAAGAAATACCAGCAGTTTGGGTCTGATGTAAAGTCCATTGAAGATGAAGGAAAGGCTAATGTTGCATTAAGTGAGCTTTGCTAATGGTTATTTTAGAAGACTTTTTTTTCTCTTGGTTTATAAATTAATTATTTTGGTCTTCTTTTTAATTGGTGAGACAGAAATTCGATGGGCTGAGTGGCACTAAATCATTGAGAAGATATTTAATAACTGCATTTTCATGGAGAGGTGGGGGATACTATCCTTTCTTGGTGCACTGAACTAATTCTGGAAAAATAACAGAAATTAATGTAATAGGAGGACATAACCAGGCAGCCACAGTTGAGAACAGGTTGTTTTACTTACTTGCCTTGTGATTCTGTGGTAGAAATATGGGATCAGGTAATAAAACCAGAACACACTCCCACTTAAATGAATGGAGCCATTCATTTCAAGGACAGCTTCAGGGTTTTTAAGCTAGCAATGTAACTGACTGAATTCCCTACAGGCAGATGAACCAGTGAAGGAAAAATGTACAGAATAAGGATTTCAGGTTACAAGCTTTAGTCTGTTGATTTGGTATGTTTGTTTTTGTTTGGTTTGGTTTCTTTCCATTTCTCCTTAAATGCTGGGGCTAATTACTCTGGTGGGGGTGGGGAGGTGATGGAGAGGGGACAGCTGGGTTTGTTAGAGAGGATGGTCTTTGTGACCACATCCTTCAGTCTGCAGAAGCAACTGAACCACTAGAGCTCTGCAATTCTGAAATTAACCTATATCCAGTAAAACGTAGACTGCCTTTTTCTAGGTGTGTGGTTGATCCAACAAGAAACTTCTGAGAGTGAGACCAAAGGTCTTGCAATAGAAACTATGAAACAGTATTATTATGCTTTAATATAATAATATTTTAGGAAAAGAGTAATGAGCTGGTTTCTCTGCTGGAGGCTGGTCATAAAGATAAGGGTTTCTGGAGCACTTCACTCCTTCCAAGTGCTGCTTTGTGAACAATAGCATCTGTGATGCTGAAGGCAGATACAGAGGGCTCTTAACTTCTGCTATTTCTGGAGGAGGCTGGTCTTGACTGTGGGAAGACTCCCACTAAAGACTAGAAGAGGCTTCACGTGACCCTTTTCCCCATTCAGGATAATGGTGTTTTTCTCAACAGGTTTTGAAAGGACGGGAGAACGTATTGTCAAAATAGACCATTGCAGGAAGATAAAGGTATTTCTGATAAGCACATCTGAAGGATGTGACTCTCCTGTGGGAAAGTCAATAGCAGTACAGAAACATGGCATTATCCTTTGCAAGCCCAAAATGCAAGCAGTGCATCATCCTCCACACCCTTCAGGACCTTATTTAAATTTGCTTTTGTTCGTGATTGTGGGGAGTGGTGGATAAGTGGATACTGCTTCACATTTTGTCTGAGTCACTTGGCCTGTCCCCTTCAACAAGGGAGAGCAGAGAGAGTTGGCAGGGATTTTTTGGATCATCTAGAATGTGAATCAGGGAGAAGGCATGCCACTTTTTCCTGGAGGAAAGGAAAAATTATCTTGTGCAGTGGAAGCAGAGAACAGGAGATATCAGATGGGCTCTCTCCTGTTATTAGATATCACTGCTGCTTCACCAGGCAGGGAGACACTTGGAAGCTCAGCAGTATTTATTTTTTTCTCCCCCCACACCATAAACTCTCAGTGTTTCCAGCTCTGGCTATCTCATGTTCTCACTTTGTCCTCAGTGAAGGGGTAGAAAGGGTCCCTTCACCAGTGAAGAGGATTGTGTGGGACATCAGCCCTGACTAATGTGTCACAGGTCTGTTCCAGGGCTTAGCAGAGGCTTTCCTCCCACTGGTGCTGCTGTCATTCCATGTCCCTTCTGCCTGCCCATCTCTTTGGAGAGCTGCCTCTCATGCTTGTGGGGCTGCATGATCTAATGTGGACTTGTGCCATCTTTGGAACTTCCCAGGAAATTCAGTTTGGACTTTGGCAACTGCTTGGCTTTTTACATGAAGCTGGGAAAATGGTGGGTTTTTTCCCTCTTCTGGGCACATTTCATTGTGCCTGTGATCCCTCTTTACTGAGGATTCTAGAGAGGTATCATTACAAAATGGGAGAGCACATGGAGAAAGAGGTGGTTTCACTTATGACTGTATTTCTGAGTGAGCTTAATCAGGCTCATTTTGTACCTCCAGTCATTGTGGAAGAGCAGTGATCCCACCCAAAACTGAGATAGAGGTGGCACTCCTGGAACCAGAAGAATGGGAGAAGAGTTGCAAGGGCAAGGAGCTCAGTCTCCAGCTCCAGCCAGAGTCACTTATGTCTAAGTCATGCCTAAGGAAGGTTCAATGTGTTTTTGAAGCCATCCAGTGTTGGTGTCACTCCAGCTTTCCCAGCAGCCTGTCCCTGAGCTTCCCCATCCTTATGTCCATAAAACTTATTTCTATAATATCTAATGTTTTTTCTGCAGTATGAGCCCATTACTCTTTGTTTTATCTGCTGCACACATGGTGGAAAGATGCTTCCCTTCCTTTTAGAAACGTAAAAATTGCGTGTACTTATTCATACCAGTTTCTTGTCATTAACCTCCCTGTTCTCAGCATTTTTTATGTCCCTCCTTTCATTTTCCTTTGTCTCTTGAAAACTAAAATCCTCTTTTCAACAAAAAGCAAAACCAAGTGGAGGAAGGAGCTCCCTGAATGTCAGATGAGTTTTGCAAACCTCCGCGCAGCGTCGCTGCCCTTTGTCTGTCTCCTCTGTTTAGACAGCAAGCTCTTCAGAGGAGGGGCTCCTTTCCTGTGTTTGTACAAGTGCCTAGCAGGCTGAGGCCCTGATAGAGCTGGGTTCCTTGGGGGCTATCGTAATGCACAATAATAATGAACCATATGTTGGGTTAGCCAGGAAAATACTCGAGCAGTAGGCAAATTTCTCCCTTAATGAAGCAGGTATTGCTGAGACAATGCAGACCATTTCCCCTTCTATCCCACTAATAATACATTTCACTTCTAGAGGAAGTAGTCCTAGTGACGTATTTTAAGCTTTGTGAGCCTTATTGTTAGTCTCTAAATGTCTGCAATATATTTAGAAGAATGTTTCTGGAGTACTTTGCCGAGCAGGCGCTCAGGAGTTGTCATACCCCTCATGGGGCAGCAGTTGTGGTGTGGGGACAGCCCTGCTCTCAAACCTGGCCAAAGTGGTGAAATACCTTGACTTGGAATCAGCATCCTGCCAAGTTTTATTGCATTTTGGATTACTTTTGGTTTGGCTCACTGGCTGAGCAAGGTTTTGTCAGTCTGTGAAGAGCTGCACAGGTGTACATCAGCAGCTACACAGAGTGATCAGCCCACTTCATGTCGGGAGCAGCCTTGAAGTGATCAGCCTGTTTTAGAGGGATCTGCCAGGTGTCAGCAGAATTGGTTGGTTTTGCAACTAGATAGAAACCCTGATTTTTAATTTTTTTTCAGATCCAAAGAGATGCTATCACCACGTTTTATTTCATCTTACCAGTCTTCATCTTATTATCATCAAAATATTTTGAGCAAAGTTTTAAGTGTGTAACAACACTTAGAGATGTTGTCACCAAGATGAAGCATTTAGACTTTTATTTTTTTGGGAAGAAAAAACTTGGAATTTTAATTTCATGAACGTTTTTCAAATTGTCCTGAGTTAAAAGCAAAAGGGATACAAGGCCATGTTTAAAAAGATCATGCTTAAAGTATTGAAAAGGATACCAAGATGATGCCTTAAGTTTCAGCTGTCATATTTTTCAGATTCTGTACTGCATTAGTATATAACTCTGACAGAGTGTTAACAAGTTCTCTTCACAGTTTAGTTAGACAAAACAATCCTTTTCCAGCCTGAGAACCAAGGACACCGTTGCAGCTTCAGGCCCAAGAAAGTATAAACAACAGAGAACTGAGGAGAGCAGTCTGGGAGGATGGGACTTCATAACCTGAAGCTGTAATTGGACAATTAACCCCAATATGTAAATGGACCAAAACTTATAAAAGTGTGAAAACTCATGACCAGTCATAGACCTTGGGTGTAACCTCGGCCAGGCTTTTGTACTGCCCAAAGTGTATCCTTTGAAGGCCTTTTAAACAAATACCTGCTTTATTTCTTTACTCTCTCTAGCCTCTGTTCTAGGTAGCCTCTCAAGGCATCAAAGATGACCCAGCTTTCAGCCAGAGGCCTTGTAGGACGCTTGAAGTTCCTCACTAGCTCAGGGTGAGCCTGGCAAGGTGATGGTTGATGCTGACATGGTCCCCACAGCCACCCTGCCCTGGTCTGGCTCTGCTGGGACAGGGGTGTAAACCTGCTGGAGCTGCCTGAGGCTGCACCTCTCTGCTGTCAGAGCTCACTTCAGCAGGAATCGCTGGGAATAGGGGGAGGGAAATGGAGGATTTGCTGCTTGGTAAATCCTCCCAGTTCCCTCCTCCCAGTGGAGACATTTGTGACAATCACGGGGAGCGCTGCCACTTGAGGCTGCAATGAGAGCCCGGCTGTGCTGTGATTGCCTTGTGCCCAGGGGAGGCACAGGGCTGCTTTCCCTGCAGCACTGGCTGAGGTGCTGGGCTCGGGTGATGCCTTCTTCTGTCAGTTAAACGTTGCTCCATGTCATCATCTTGATTTCCCTCACCAAGGAACACATGGGGTTGTTTTTAGGTGGGAGAAGTGACGTGCAGGGCACCATGAGATGCTGGACACAATGTTTATGGGTAAATTAAAAGAGAGCATGATCTGCATGGTCCTGTGAAGTGCAGGTCTGTTTGAATCGAGAGAACTATTTTAGTGAATTTATTGTTGCCTTTGATATGCTTTTTATATGTTCTTGTCAGAAGCTGAATAAAAAAAAAGTGCTGCAGTTCAGTGTTAGGCTGTAAAAACATAAAAATCTGGCAGAGAAAGACCTGTCATCATAACTTTCATCATGTTTCAAATCCTTACTTTGCCACATCTGCTCATTACATGAGATGGGCAAGAATTCAGAGCAGCTGAGCTTTGAGAAATTCAGTTACAGAAGGTAACAACTGATTAAAAGGTCAGGAGATGGCTTCAAAAATGTTCCTATGGCCTCTTAGCTTCATGAATTTCATAAGTGGGATGCTGGTAAACACATGCATTGCTGCATGTGTTTAGATAAAGATTAGGCTGAGGAATGAATTAGAGTGAGGTGTAAAATAACTGAAATGTAAGCTGTGCAGCAAATGTACTTTTAAAAATGGTTGGTGTTTTTGTACAATAAAAGTAGAAAAAAGACTATGGCCATTTTGGGAGCACAGTGGGTGAGATCAAGCATGAAAAGGTAAAGTTAATGGTGCTGTGGCGATTCATCTTAGCTGATGACCTTGCCTATGGGCTCTAACTCTGTTACTTGCTCAACAAATGTGATTGTCGCTATTGTGTTTAAGAGAAACTATGGATTTTCAGTCAGAATGATTTTTGCTTTTGTTTTTACTATTATTCTCTTTCCATCTGAAATATAGTCTTGTTGCAAAAGCACTGCTGGGCTGCATCTCCCCTCTGCTGCAAGTGGCCTCTGGAGGCAGCAGGGCAGTCCCCGAGGAGGTGGGTGGGTCCCCCCTGTGCAGTTGTGCTCCCTCTGGATGCTGCTCCCAGGGGTAGCGGGGAAAGCAAAAGGCTGCCTCCCTTCTACTGCTCTGCCTGAGCAGCCTTCCCTGGTGCTGGAGACTTGTAAAGTCCCTGCAAAGATTCTGAGATTAGAAGAATGTTAATTTTAGTTTGATGTATAATTTTCTCCGTAAAGAGGTTTCAAGCTAAAGAAAAAAAGGTAACATAATCCAAAGAATCCAGAAGGTGGGGATTTAAAAGAATAAAAGTCTCAATTGTTGTGCTATTGGCTAGTTACCATAACAAAGAAAACAAGGTGCTGGTTGTGTATTGGTCTGGTCAGATGATTTCATAGGCTTTGTAGCTTGTGCACAGAGGGAAAAGGCTTCCTTCAAGGCAGTTTGCTGGCTGGATTTTAAGGTCTTTAGCCTGAGTCACCTGGACAAGTAACTTCACAGCTGGATGGTGTCAAGGCCACTTATAGCCCTCCTGTGGCTGTTGGCTTTTAAGTGCTGTACATAGTCCTGTGTTGCAGTTGCAGTGTCCTCTAATAGATAATATTTTAAAATGTACAAAGATACATTCGGTATAAATATAGCTCACAGCATGAGGCACTGAATAAAACATTTCTCTTCACTCATCGGGGAGGATCATGCATAACTTACTCTTGGATCTGCTTCATCATTCAGGCGTTGGAGAGTCACCCCTAATTTGTGAAAACATATGGCTTATTCCACCCTTCCACACTGAGAATTCATTCGAGGCATGCTTGCCTGCAGTCTTGTGTTCACCATCTGGATCAACCTTCTGCAAGTCGAGGTAATTGGGAGTTACGGCAAGGGGGAGCAGGGAAGTGAGTTCCTCCTCCTCTGCTAAAAGGGGAGGACATCTCTTCTGAATCTTGGCTTCATTACAGCCTGATAGACTGAATCCCAGAAAAAAATCACGGACCAGGCAAATAGCCAGGTTACAGAAAACACATTTTAGCCGATAACTATGAACTAACAAATCGTTTAACTTTTTTTAGACTACATCTTGATTAACTTCCTAGCAACAGTGAGTGAGGGAAAACTTGCTGTGAATCCAGCAAGAAACTGTTTGGTATGTCACAGATCTATTGCCTGTCATACATCATACCTCTGGGTGGATGGAAGCTTTGAACTCCCATTGTTCCTGTTCATATTTGATGGAATAGGCAAATCTTAGACTACATATGCCACAGTTAGACAGGAGTTTTTCTTGGAAAAGCAGTGTGTGGCTTGTTCAGATTTTCCCACTTGTTCTAATGCTGGACACGCAGTTCTCTCTCCTGGAGGGAGCCTTGGCATGTGGTCAGAGCCCTCCTGGCTGTGTGTTGGACAGGCTGCATTCCTAGAGCATCCCTCAGGCTGGGCAACCCGGAGAGACCTCTGATGGGAATCATCATCGAAAACCACCAAGGTTTTGCTCAGTTTTACTGCAGTCCTTCAGCTGCCCCTGTTGAACTAGTAGCTCATTCTGACTTGGAATGCAGAGTATGAAAGGCTCAGTTCTGCTCTGAGGTGCTTAGTATATGCCAGTGCCTTCTCACTCTACCATGGACCTGACTGTGACCTGCAGAGAAGAAAGTTATTATTGGCTTAAGTCATCCTTATGCCATGGGAACTGGTTGCATGCTGTGGTAGTAGCAATGATAACAGTTAAAACATTTTTTTAGAAAACCAATTGCAGCTTTGTCCTACACTGTTGTACTGGTACAGAGCCTTTGTGACACAATCTGTTTCTTTCGATAACCATAACTTCATCCAGTTTCTGAAACAAGTTTTCATTTAAGTTAGTCCTGGATCAACAACAGATACAGAACTATATGTCCATCAAAATTGAAAACTAAAAAGCTTTCTTATGACGTTGTAAGCCCCTAATGGTCCATTTACTGCCTGTGTGTACAGCATAGAGTCTGCAGTTAAAGCTATTTTCTGTGCCCAACTTCTCCAACCTGTGTGGTTTTATCACCTAGAATTACTAGCAGCCCTCCTCATCTACTACTCAGGTAGCAGAACAGTGTTCATCCAAACTGTCTGCATGGGAGTTAAACTGGAGCTGGCCCACTGCTTGTGAATCCAGCCAGAATATTGAAGCAGGTCATACAGGAATAAATTGGGGTTGGGGTTTGCATGTGATTGCTTTCAGGTAGGTGAATTCTTGTTTTTTATGTTGGGAAGAGTTTTCTCTGGCCCATGTGCACATCATGATTTGTCAAGATCTATCAAATACAGGAAAGTGGCCAATTTAACCCCACAGGTCCCTCTGGGGCAGTGCCTCTGGTTCCCTCTTTGCCCCAGCTGGCAGAGTTTGTGTGGATGAGACCTGTCCTGGAGGCCACTGCTGTGGGCTTGCTTTGAGGACATTCTGGTGCATTTTTTGGGCAAGATTTCACTACTGCTGCCTTAAGCTCCAGACAGGTTTCGTTCTTTCAGGGCTGGCTTTCAGGTCCTCCTGGGTCTGGGAACACTGAACATACATGAAGTAATATATCACTTGTTTCAAAGTTGAGAGGGATATAAAAATATTCTGCACTGGCAATGCCTCTGAATAGCTTCCACAATTTCCTCTCCTCACCACCCCCACGTATTCCGTCTCTCCTGTGCGTTTCTGCAGGAATGCTGCGCAGCCTTTTGCGTTGGCTGCAGTCGGCTGTGTCCTCCTTCACACCACTCTGCATCCCAGGGAATCACCCAGCATGGCCTGAGCTGCAGGCTGGGAGGGAGGGAGGTGAGTGGAAATATTTGGTGCCTCAGGACAGTGAGATCTTTCTTAGTGCTCTGGGGATACTTGGTACATGAGCATAATTTCAGCCTGGGATTAGTTAAGGGTATGTATGGCAGGGCTGTGCCTGTCCTGGTCTACCCTCTTAATTTACTTCTCTCTTAATCATAGTGTTCAAAATTATTAAAACAGATTAAAATGCAAGCTAGCACCATAATCAAGCAGAATGTAATAGCTGGTTTTCATGAAATAATATTAAAATAAAAGATAAATAATTTATGAGTAAGTCTCTCATCAGCTTTGGATGGCCGTAAACCAACACTAATGAGCTCCTGCCCAAACCTCAGGAGTTGGTGCAGCCAGGTCCTCCTCTCCAGGCCCCAAACCTGTCCCAAATGACAAGATGTTTCCTATGCCTTAGACCATCTTATCTTAGAATTTTTATGTGTGGAGTTTCAAACTTTAAAATAGCCTCATTTATGTGAATCTGAAGATTTACAGGGTACTGAAAATGTTCATTATTTTGCAAATGTAAATTTTTATTAATGAACAATTCTCACAAGCCACCTACATGCCTGGTTAGTCATACCCTTGGTTTATAGAGAGATACATCGGGGGGGACGAGGGGTCATGCAAAGTATGAAGGAGACCTGACTCTGGCTTGTCTACAGCCCAGGTTACCAAACACATAGATTCTGGATTATTGGTATTTCTGAAAGACTTGGGCACCAGCATTTTCAGTACTTGTAGAATACCTCTGAGACAGGCAGGTCATAGCAATTTAAAGTTGTTGGATTTTTTTTTTTTGAAGTTTAATTGAGCTGTAAATAAGCATCTGTACCTCCAACACAGAAACGAGACCAAATAATTTTGATGAGCCTAATGAATATTATCTCTAAAATGGTATGAGTATGTTCATAGATGTAAATTTGATAGGTTGAATAGCCTGAGAATACCCCAGGAATGCTTGGAGGAGCTTCTCTCTGTTGAGATTATCATTTTTTTTCTCCATATGGATGGGTGTAAATGGAGATTGATAGGAGGAGCTGTTATTGTAATGTACCCACTAGGATGGTTCCTTTGTTTCAGTATGTAGATTGCATTTTGAAGAAGATGTGAAGCTAGTTTAAACAAAATGAGATGTATCGATGTTTTATGCTCTCCTTTTTTGTCATGTTCTGCTCAGCCCCATGTAATTTTTCAGGAAGAGGTGTTTGTAGGCATTACAGCACATATTGGTGCTGAAGAAAATATCACCCATGTTTTGAATGGAAACAGCAATATCTGATGAAAATATATTTAGTGAGAGGGGTGAGGAGATGATAATTTGAAGAGTGTATTTTGATTTGAAACCTTTGGTTTGGCTTTGTTGACAAAGTGACACTGCTCTGGGGCACAGGTGGGAAGGCCACAGCTCCCTGTGCTGCTGCAGGTGGCTCCAGAGCTGCTGCACAGGGTCTGAGAGCAGAGCTCCTCTTCCCTGCCCTCCCTCCTCCTGCTGCTGCCACCGAGGGAGATTCACTTGCTCAAACACATTTGGTGAAGGAGGGTTTTATGGATTGGCCAAGGCAGTCAATCAGATTCGGTTTTGCTCTTATGGGTGGTGTCCTGTACAAAACAATATTCTGGACATTCAGTTGAAACGGGGGAAGTTAGATTTTTTTTTTCCACTGGACATGTTATTTGCTTCAATCTGCATGCTATTTATATTTGTAAAGTTTAGTGTTTGTGATCTGTTTACTTTCTCACTCCAGCTCATTTGCAAGCTGACACAGGATGTTGCATTCTAACTTGGGAAGCAATTTGATTTTGATACAAAAAGTAGATCGATTGTAATTCCCAGGATGAGAACAAGGTCAGTAATTCTATTGGATATCTCAGAGCCATTTCATGGTAGTGAAAGGTTGTATCTTTTCTGCCACAGTGAATTCCATACCTTTTAAGGTCTATACCTTATCCTTAGGTTTCTTTAATTTTATTTTTGCCTCTTATAAATTCTTTGGAAAATACTGATGTCTGTGTTGGAGGACACCAATAAGAGCTAGATTTCTTGGCAGTGAAATGTTATTCATGCTGTGTATATAAGCTCCACATTGTCTTAAAGATTTTGCAGGTAGCTGGGAAAGACCGGACAGACATTTGTCTTGTGAAAGAAGCTACCTATGTGATTTTAGCTGAACTCTATGTTTGGGAGCCAACTTAGCATTTAAAAGCTAGGCACACTTAAAAAAATCTAATTAGTATTTAGAATAAACGGTAGCATTAATTGCAGCCAGTTCTCTATAAAAGGAATGAACTACCACTTAATTGCATTTAAATACAATTATACAAGAAGATACAAAAATGTATCTTGATTAGAGAAAGAAATAGTTCAGGTTAATTCTTTTCTTTGGTAATGGGTGAAATTTATACAGAAAAATTGCATTATCCTGTGGAGCTGTCATTGGCTTCTTCCTGTAGTTGCTTCTCAGTCTTGAAATAGATATTCAAACACCCGTCTGTCATTTAAGCTTGGAATATTTTTCCTTCTCAGACAATAATTCTCTGCACCCAAAGTTGAAAGCTTTCCAGCTTTATGCTATCTCTGGTCTGTGGGGGTGCAGGTAGGAAGCAACTGTATAGGTTGGCAAGTATATTTCTTCATGGTATAGTTTGCAATCAAGTGAAAATGAAACTATTTCAGTTTTGGTTTGTTTTTATTTTTCTTTTTTACAAATGGTTCAAACCTTTGCTAAAAAAAATTCTAAGTGCTAATCCAGGAGGGGGCAGGAAAGAAAGGACATGTGTCCCAAAGCCCTGTTAGGGAATGAAAGGTGCTGAACAGAATTATTTTCTGAAAGATTGAAACCTGGTGTGTTGTGTGAAGTCTAATTTTAGACCACATTATGCTGCAATATGGTATCAGACTCAAAGAGCAGCAGGTGTCAGAGAATCTGCTAGCTGACACTCCATGTTACAGCAGAAAAGCATTATTAAATTCATTTTCTAAGCTGCAAATAGGACTCTGACATGGTGTGAAATTCAGCTAAACTGAACTTCTTCAGCTCCTGCTCTAGCATGTCATGGATTTTCTGTAATCGCCCACTGTGATCTGGCTAGCCCAAGTTTAGAAATGCTGGCTATTAGCCTTAGCAGGAAAATGCTTTGCTTTTAAGCACTGTGTGCATCCCACTCTCAACCTAATGAATCCTCAAGGGGGTCTGAAACGAGGCAAAACCCAATCTTGAACCAAGTGAGAACAGGAAAATCTATTTCATGTCTTTCTGTCTAATTCACTGAGAAATAGTTTGTGATGTGGCCAGGATTATCTGAATGAAACAGCTATTTTTATTTTGAATATCTGAAATATGGCTATATGCTACTTTCTATGGATGAGACGTTTTCTTGGAAATTTAAGATTTTTTTCAGAGTAGAGAGAGAAAATACGTGGACACAACAATGGCAGAGTTGGTTTTTTTTTTTTTTTTTTAAATGCATGCTTTTTCTATCAGTGCTGTGAACAGCAAAGCCACCCTGAAACTGGAAGGGCCCTGTCACCGTGGGCTTCGTGCTGCCACCTCTGCTGGCCCGCGGGGGGCCGGGCTGCTGGGTGCTGCTTTGGCAGCCAGGGCTCAGTCTGGTGCCTTGGTGGTGCCTGCCCTGCAGGTCTGTGCTTCTGCTGGAGCACAAGGCTGCAGAGAGCTGGCTTGGTGGCACACGGGCTCAGAACTTCTTCCAGAGATGGATAGAAAAGCAGTGGGGGAAAAAAAAGTACCTGCAATGCTCTAATTTTGATGGTGTGGTGCCCTGGTTTACCTGTGGCTGTTGTGTAAGGGGAACTCAGTGCCCACAGCAATAGGGACAGTGTTATCAGAAGAGTTGCCATTCATTTTGGACTGTTCTGTCTGAGTTTGAGCATCCCTGAAAGCATTGAACAGCAGCAGAGAAGATCAAAAAAGAACTGTCAAAGCTCTGAGCCTGTGGAATTAATTTAGAGAGCTCCCCTCAGACAAAACAGTGTCAGGTAAAGACGGTGTTTTATACAGATCAGATGTGATCAGCTGGGCATTGCTGGCTATCTCAGGGAGCAGCAGAACACAACAAAAGGGAGATGTTCAGGCTGTGAGCTGAAGTCCTTTATTTTTTGGGAGGGGAGGATTCTGCACTACCTCTCTTTTGAAGATGATTCCATGTCTAATCTCATAAAGAGTAAAGAGATAAATAGATAAATAATTTCTAGGGGTGCTTATAATTGATGGGTTTTCTGTTCACAGTTTGGGTCCTAGTCCTTGTTGGGAGTCTGAGCTGCCTTTAGCCTGTCAGGCTGCTTTGCTCAGCAGCAAAGGAATGTGGAAGCAAAAAATTATACAGTGAAGAACTGGAAAATCTAGGGTTTGCATACAGACCCCTTTCACAGTCTGGCTGTCTGGTTTCTCCTATAAATTGTGAGAGATCATGGTTCTGGACAATGCAAGGTATTGCTTTCTGTTATCTCATTCAAATTCTCACCCAATAGCATGATGGTGCAAGTTGTGCACTCACTGACTTTGATTGCCAGAGCTAAAACAAAAACAACCCCCAAACCCCTCCCCATAATTTTCAAATACAATAGTTGATTTGATTTAGAAATGCTTGTCATGCTGCATAGGAGGTGCAGCCAAGCAATGATCTGATGCAGGGCTGGAAAATCAGCTCATGGGTGGGCAGGTGCACCAGGACACCTGAAATGTGTCTTTGGCTTTGTAAGTGGTACAGGGACAGGATTTGAGTTTGGATTTTGTTCCAGTGTGGAAGCAGGGCCAAGTGGCCTTGTCAGTTTGTGGGCAAACATAAGCAGTAAGTTTGTAAGAGTGCAAAAGCAGTAAGATTGTAATAGTGCAAACCATTCAGCAAGATTCTGAAGCTACTTTCTGTGTTACTGTGTTGCTCCATGTGAATTTCTTTCCTCAAATAAACCTGAAATTCTAACCAAATCTTCAACTGAGGCATTAAATATGAAGTTAAGAACAATATTTCTGTGAGAACTCTTCAAATTGCTTTTTTTATGTACCTTTGTGGGGCTCCTGCTACGCAAAACGCATTGGGGTACTCACAAGAAGTAGTAGCCAAAAATGCCATGCAGGGGACTGTGGTACCACTTGATATGTGCTGATAGGAAGGGTCTCTGCAGGACTAAGAGCAATAGCTGTATTTTATTCCAAGATGTACAACCCCTTGTATTTGGGATAGGAATTTTTATTTTGTTCATAATTTTTTACAAGAAAGCAAGACTTTGGACTGGGTGTTTCAACAGTATTTTGGACAAGGACAGCCCTAATTTAATTTCTGGCACCACTGGTTTGAAAAGAAACCATCAATATCATAATAATGTGTTTTCAGACCATATTATGTCGAGGAAATCTGTGACTTCATCTCAAAGGAGACCTGTTAAGGAAACTTTAAAATTAGCTTCTATCACTCCTTTGCGTTTTGTTTTTCCCTTTGGGTTTTAAAATGTTGTACAAAGGTCTGGGAAGCTTTGAATATTCCCAGATTCCTGCTTGGAGATTTTTTTTTGTTATATTTAAACATAACACTAAGTCTGCTGTTGATCTTCCTCTCCCCCTTTTTTCTCTACACAACTCCTTGGGGATTTCAAGGACAGGAAAGTGAAACATGGCTCAGCGAGTCAGAGGCATTTAATTTTTAGAAGAATTTTCTTCTAAGCATTTGGATTCAACAGGTGTTAGTGCAAAAAGCAGGATATTGGACCTGGACCAGCCTGCCTTGACATTTCTTTCATCTTCTTTTGCAGCTATAATTGCATGAGTTTTCATAGGTTTGGGTTTGGTTTTTTTTAGGATAGACAAATTATTAACTTTTAAATATAAAAACATTTTTCCTCCTCTATAATTTTTTTAGTACCTTCACAAGTTTTTTATACATCACAGATAAGAGAAAAAACTAATTATTAAGGAAAAAAAAAAAGAGAAGCCTCCAGAAGCTTTAGGTTAAAAGCAAAAGTGAAACCAGCAGAAAATCCACAGCCTCCAGAATAAATACAGATGTTTGTGGCTTCCCAAGCTACGCCCCTGGTGTTGTGCAGGGTCCAGTCCTGGGCAACCATGCTACAGAAGGAAACCATTACTGTGTGACTGGCAGAGCTAAGGAGAGTTGGTTGTTTATGTGCAGCAGGAGCTTTACAGTTAAAATCAGTTCTGAGTGGTGGCTTGACATGCAAATTTAGAGAAGTGAAAGCCATTTGTTGTCCCCAAGTGTCACAGCAGCGAGGAGCAGTTCAATCCCAGTTACTCCTTGATTTTGGATCAGGCCAGCGGGGCGTGCACAGGAGGCTCTCGCTGGTCTCAGTCTGCAGCTGTGTTTGAGGTGCCTGCTGAAAAGGTGCTGCCTGGGAGGTGTGTGTGAACAGAAAGGCTCAGCTGGCTCAGAGCCTGCTTTCTGCTCATGCCTTGAGGGACTGATGGAGAAAATGATGTCTGGGAGCAGAGTGACGCTCAAAGCCCGTGGGTCATACCTGGCGGTCCCTCTGTGTTCTTTTGGCTGCCTGGTTGGGATGGAACATAATGAATTTTAATTGAAAAAGAAAAATCTTTTGGTGGAAGCATATTCTCAGATGGGGGAAGGATAAATTACAGAATAATTCATGGACTATTTGCAGCTCTTGAGAATTCAGCTGATCTAAATAATGTATGTTTATACATACAAATTGTGTGTGTGTCCATGCATATTTTAAATGTTTGATTGTTTCACATTAAGGAACAAGTGCTTACTGTAGAATACTGGAACACTTGCCATTTTGGTTTTAATTTTTTGCTATTATTATGAATCTCACACAGATTTTCCTTGGGATATTTTTCATACCTGCAATTATTGCTGGCCTAAAACTATGCAGGCATGGCAGGCAGACAGCATCTATTTAAATCCTGAAGAGCACCAGCAGAGACAGGGCAGCCATCATCCTCCAGCTAATTAGGAATAAGACGAGGTGGAAGATCTAATGCTGCCTCCTCTGCCTGTCTGTCTGGTGGGCTTGCTCCAGTGCAGGCTGAGCTGCTGGTTCCTCACAGAGAATTAAATGGCATGATGGATTTGCAGTGCCTGGCACTCCGGCTGCTCTAATGACAGCGTGGTCCCAGCGTGCTGGCACAGCCACAGCACAGCCCAGCTGCCTGGCAGCAGGAGCCCCTTTCCAGCTCGTGCAGACCTTGGCCTCCAAAGTACACCTTCTTGTAGGTAAAGGAAGAGTTCTCTCAGCTAGAAGAACAGAAAAGCACACATTAGGTGCTGTGCTTTGCAATGCACGTGCACATGCGTGCAAATGTCGTAAGAATCCCCCACTGCTTCAAACTGAGCGTGGGGAGGAGTTCAGCAGATGACAGCAAGTGTTTGGATGTATACCTGAGCTCCTGGATGATGAGAATCCAGTCACTGGGAGGCCCAAGCTGCTAATGGTTTGCTTTTATGGGTGTATTTAAACTTCAGGCTGTCATTGACTCTGCAGGACCCCCTGGAGATGCAAGAGGATTTCACTGTACAGTCAGGTCAGAGGATTCCAGAGGCTGCTGCTGCTGTGTGTAAGCCCTCAGCCCTGTCTTCCAGTGCTGCCTGGCCTTGGCTGTGCTCATCCCTGTTCTGATCAGGGAGGAGAGCACACTGCTCTATAACTATCCCTACACTGTGTTGATCTGATAGGGTATCCAAGTAGAATGTGCGATGAGTTTAAGAAAAATCATGAATTAATTGAAATTAATTGGAAAATCTGAAATAGGGATGAAATGAGATCTGGTATTCTTTTCAAGTACCTGCAGGTTACATGTTCTCTCTGAGAATGCCTGAGTGGAGCAATGATAAAGGATGAGCAGCTGGTAGGGAGCTCCCTCATGTAGGGAAACTGCACATCTTGCTACCCTGAGAACATAAACAGGGAAAGCTGCACCATGCACTGAGCCTGAGGAGGCCAGAGCTGCAATGCTGGGGCAGAAACATCCGTGGGGGTTCAGACTGCCTTTGGATGATTAGGGAAGAACCCTGGTACAGTGGTTTTGCTTGGCCAATGTTCTAGGGATTCACAATTTATTGCACAGATTGAAAACAAAGTGCACTTCTAGTGCAAAACCCTGGGGTGGAGTGTGGGAACAGGGAGGCAGCTTTCTGAGGTGTACTTCAGGTTCAGTATTTTGCAACAGTTTTGTTGGAGAAGGGGTCCAAATTTAGGTTAATTTACTTCCATCCCAGCATAGCATCTAGTCCTAACTTAAGGAATGAGTGAGGATGGGTCCTGGAGAGACCCCACTGGCAGGGCATGGGCAGGTGACAGTTGTTGGTGCTGGTGTGGATCTCCAGCAGTGCCCAGCTGGGGCATGTCATGCACGAAGTACAGTAGGGGAGGATGAATAGAACAAACTGAGCCTTGGGGGGATCTGGGGGGAGAAGTGGGGCTTGTTTGAAGGAACTAGTTTTAGGTAATTTCAGACTCAAGCATACGGGGTGAGGGTGACATCAGGCTACCAGGTGTGTGTCCTGGGTGCTGGGGTGGTGGAATGACACAATTCATTTGAGGACAGCCACGGAGA
The DNA here is from genome assembly GCA_013399835.1 of Leptocoma aspasia. Lineage (NCBI taxonomy): Eukaryota > Metazoa > Chordata > Aves > Passeriformes > Nectariniidae > Leptocoma > Leptocoma aspasia. The sequence goes on along the minus strand of VXAX01007135.1, from coordinate 1,240,166 downwards.
TGGACATCAGCCCTGTGGCGAGATGTTCAAGCCCCAGAGAGGCTGTACCTGTGAGCTCAGGGTGTTCATGTCACTGAGCATCCTCACACAGTCACTGCTTTTGGTCATTACTGATTTGAGCCAGATTCAAAGCAACAGCTTAGAGGCAATAAGGTGGTGATTTTTATAGTCATGATGGCTTATTTAAATGCAAAATTCTGGCAATAATGCCTTCATCTTAGCACAGTAAACTATCATTAGCTGCCTCTTAAATAGCCTTGTATTTTAAACAAGATATCACTAGTAACCAGCATTTACTATTAAGTGTAAACAAGTCCCAGAAGCACTGCCAGATCTCTGGTTTTTTCTAATCTGTGTAGCTATTAAAACTCCTTTTTTACAATGCTGGCTAGCTACATTTTAGGGTTATATTTCTGTCACCACTGCTGCTCCTTGCAGGTGCAGAGCCACAAGGGTTTGCCACAGCACTCCTTGTGTTGGCCTATCTGGTACCAGCACTGCCAGGGCCCCACGAGGTGCTGGTTTGAGTGCTGGCTGTGGCTGTGTGCAGATTGCACACAGAGTTCAACTGCCAGATGGGGGACACTAAATCTGCTTTGTCTAGCCAAGAGCTGGCAGACAGAGCACCACTGCTGCTGTCAGCCAGAGAAATACTGAAAATTGCTCAATCAACGTAATTGATGGAGCTTTGTGGCAGGTCTGCAGCCCTGCAGGGCACTGGGGGGTGCCAGGTCAGCCATGGAGCCGTGTGAGCCCATGGCCCTGCTCCCTTGCTTGGAGGACACACAGCTGCCTGCTGCTGCCCAAGTGTGGTGGCTCTTGCAGAGGTACTTTCAAGGGGAAAATACTGTGAATGACACTGTTGCTCAGTAATTCCTGCTTTGTTTGCAGAGAGGGGTCATGGCTAAGAGCTCTGTCCCTGATCCCTTTTATGATGTTGCCTTAAAGCACTCTGAGGACCATGGAGATACTGGGCTGCCCCCACCCTTCCTACCATCCCTGCTTGCCATAAACTACAGACTCAAGGTGAGGGAGAAACAGCAAACAAGTTTAAATCTTTATGGGCAGAGCTGGACAAATACTCTGGCAAGTCTCAATCATTCTTTCAAACACAGAGAGGTTTAATCTGTGGTATTGTGTTTCCAGCCCTTATTTGCTCTTCATGCTCTGTAGCAGTGGGGTTTCCAACAAGAGAGCCTTGAGCAAATGGAGCCTTCAAAGGTCCTGGCAGCAGTGAGCAGTGCTGCAAGCTGTGGAAATGGGCTGCCTCATAGTGCTGAGCAAAGTGGGCACTTGTGTGGTGTATTTGAGTGCCCAGCTGAAACATCCTCTTTGGTCAAAAAGTGGAATAAGGGGCTGACTCTGAAGAGCAAGCACCTGGTGTGCAAAGGGGAGCAGCTCACCAGCATCAGTGGCCCTGCACCACTAACAGGGTCAAAGAGGTGCAGACCAAACCTTGAATCAATTTAAAATCAATTAAAATTGTACTTTTCGATCAGTAAGTGATAGTATACTGTACTTTTGTACCAGTCTGCCTGGTGTATTTTGTCTTAAACTATAAATTATGTAACCTGGTAGCTCCTTCTCTAGTCCTGAATCCTCCTGGAGACGTTTATCCAGCATATAAGTGTAGGGGTGTCAATGTTTGTAAACATGCAGGTAAATCTGCATTATATGTGTTTGCATTTCTGTGCAGCCCTGCTAATGGCTAGCAAAACTGTTTTTTAGTATACTGTATAGAATATGTCTTGCAAATACCCTTAAAGGTTCAATTACAGAGTCAATTCAGTAGCTATTCGTAATGAAACATAAATGCAACTTTACATTTTTGCCAGCTGGCTCAGGTAACGTGCTCTCATCATCTACAGAAGCACAGCATTTTTCAATTCTCTGGCTGAATATTAAAATCCAAAATTAGACTATAATTACCAGAGGGTTTGATGGCAGTCTGTAGCCAGACCAAAGAGGGCTCCTCCCTCCTGTGTGTCCTGCAGGAGCTCTGTTCTGGAGCCCAGATCTTCAGCTCATCACATCTGCTCAGGTGGGGCAGACAGCTGTCAAGAAATCTGTGTTTTTGCAGTACCAGCAGGAGAGTGGTCAGGAGATTTCATCAGCTGCTTGATTTATATGAATGAATGCAGATCCTGTGCCTAAGATCATGGCAATTGTTTTGAATCCATTTTGACTTTTTTTCCACTTCTGTCAATGGCAGCAACTACTGTTTTTGACTGTATCTATATTTCTAGACTTTGTGGGGATATAATATTTTCATCTGCTCCTGTGTCCATCCCTACAAACAGTGTAGTTTTCTATCTTTCTGTCACCTGCTTGTCATACCAACGTTTTCCATAATGTAATCCTCTGCTTGATGCCATAAGAGAGGAACACAGTGATGTTCTGTAAGTAGCAGTCCAGAGAACAATAGACTTCTGCCATGCTAATAGAGTATTTCAGTGAATAGAGTGGTAGTACAGAGTATTTTATTAGGTGATTAGTTTCTGTTAGTGGCCACTGGGTGGAGGAAAAACTGAAAAAGCTGGGAGCAGGAGCACAGCCTAAAGTGGCCTGATTTCCAGGGCAATCAGGGCTCCTGCAAGTCTTCCTGCTCTGCTGACAATGCACAGCAGCTCCTGAAAAATCAGAGGACTTCTTCAGGTGCCTGATTTTGAAATACTGGAATGGGATTGTGTTAATCCCAAGGTGCAGTTTAGCAAACAGGTCAAGAAACAATAAGAGGTGACTGAGCAAGTGAAGCTTGGGCAGCATTGGTTGGCACGCTGAGCCAGCACCAGTGGGAACAGGGCTTGGAAGGGAGCTCTTCAGGAGGTGCTTGCAAAGAAAAGGCAACACTTATGCTTGCTTTTTCTTTATAATTCTCTTCCCTATTATTCTAAGATCTAGGGAGCAGAGGATTTGCAAAAATCAGTGGGAATGTAACTTGGCCATACAAATACATTTGCTGACTGCGGGATGTACTGCATCTAGAAATTAACTGTGGGCACAATAATTTAAAATCCTGTTCCTTTTGATCCCTCCTGTTGTATGTTAATCTGAGGTTATATGCAAGAAATTACTGTTTCTAATCTAGTTTCCTCACTCTCCTGCAGGCTGGGGATGAGACTAGCCCCTTAAGTTGCTGCTAACACTTCTGCAGCATGGGCTTAAAATGAAAATGAAGCAGTTGCTTGGAAACCCTCCTCCTCTTTGTGCCACTTATTTTACTTTCTCAAGATGTCTTTTTCCAGACTATTAATTGTAAGTGGCAAAAATATTACAGGCGGAGCTGCTGGTGTCTCTTACGGTGAAGATTGTGTAACAAGCCCCTGGTTTGATTGGCATATGCTTTCCTAGACTTGAACCCTTTTGAACAAAATTTGGAGGAAATTTGCTGTGCTAAGTAACTCCCTAAACTCTTTAGGAAGATTTAATCCAAACTGATGCCTGAGAATAGATGTAGAGAACAATACACCAGCAAAAAAAAAA
>VXAX01007135.1:1113773-1236665 GCA_013399835.1 Leptocoma aspasia | reverse complement strand
AACAAAAAAAAAAAAAAAAAAAAAAAGGGGTGAAGTTTGAAAAGGTAAAATGTCTCAGTGCTTTGAAGCAAGGATCTGAAATTTGGTGGGGAAGGATTGTCTGGCTCTTTACTCAGGGATATTTTTCTTGCCACATTTGGTTAAGTTGTAGGCATTTCCTTAACTTATAATTTGCACATGTTGCATAGGGACAGCTTTGGTGTATTTAGCAGCTAAAACCAGAACCAATTTCAGCCACACTTTGGACTGAGCTGAAGTCAGCCCTCCAGGGGTTATACCTTATTGAAGGGATATGCAGAAAGTGGATAAAGTATGTGCAAAGAAATCCTAATTCTAACATCTCTGAAATTGTGAGCATTTCACTTTGCAACCTTAATGTTCTTACTGGGTAGTTTTCTTGTGTAAAGAATATATTTTTAAATTGGGCAATTTAAGCATCAATTGCACATATCTTAAAATTTGTAGTATGAGAACCTAATTTTTCCACACAAGTTTGTTACTGTCAGTGTGTTGGGAATTCCAATGGCATGGGATCCTATATCTTTGATAAGGGGGATGTTAGTGCCAAAGGCTGTGTGTAAAATTTAAAATGTGTATGGATCCATAAAATACCTCAGGGTTATTCCTACTATCTGTAGGAAACAGTCCCACAGAGAATACTCTGGGACTGGATAACACTGGGAAGGCAGTTTTCCTGACACTGGATCAATGATTTATTTTATTTTGGAAATCTCTTCTGAGCAGTAGGGTGGGGGCAAGATAACTCTGGAGGGTTTAGCAGCATGAGATCTCTTATGCAACTAAGCAAATAGCTGGGCAGTCTGGTTACACAGAGTTTCAAAATACACCAAGCATGCAAACATTTTTTTTGAGTAAAATAGTAAAATGCTATTTGTTTCTGTGGCATGCAGAATACAATACATACCATAAAATTTTTAAGTGGGAAAAAGTATTGGTGACAAACCCTGGATTGTGGGAACTGTTTGCCTCTATATTTTTGGATGTTGATACAGACCATGCTGCCTGTCCATGTGTTAATGCTAGTGCAGTGTAATTGGGTGTTTGGAGGCACAGAAGGATTATTTTGTGTTCAGCAGACTCTTGAGTCTTCCTGGGTCTTGTATTTCTTAAATAAGGACAGGATGATGGGTATGTGTAGGCTAATGGTGCCACAGGATATAATTTGGATAGAACCAAGAGGGGTGTGGGGCAGAAAAAGTATCATACACATTTGGGGTTTTTTGAGTATGAAACCTTGTTTAAAATGGATTTATTGCTTTATAGTCCACAAAGGACTACCATCCACATGAGCTGCCTGGACCTTCTATTTTCACCTGAAAATTTAGTTTGGAATTTGAAGATTTTGGTGATTTTTGAAGGTTTTAAGCATCTGGAAATCCTGGAGATGCAGTACCTTGTATGGACTGTGTGCCCAGGCAGCTCTACATGGCCTGGGGACCCATCTCACTGAGCCTGCTCTGCCCAGAGCACCTGGACCTGCTCCTTCCCAGGATGTCCTGGTTAGAGGGGCTGCAGCCCAGGCCCTCCAGCCTGAACTCACACAGATGCTATGGCTCAAATTTCCATACCACAGAAAGCTGGCAGGACTACACATATGGCTGAATATGGCTGAAAGCTGTGTGCATCCATCGAGATCCGTGTGCTAGCATTCCCTTGCTCAGCAGGGGTGTGATGAGTTCTTCATTAATATTAGCTCTGGAAGGAGCAGATGGTGCCAAGATCTTGCACCTCAGAGCCAGAATTACAGTTTGGAGCCAGCTGCATCATTTTCATTAGCTCAAGTTTCACAGGCCCCTTCTAGCCTTCATTTACCTTTGTAAGTGGGATGAGAGTGCCAGCTCAATGAACTGATGTGTTAAACATGAATAACATGTTGAATGATTATCCTAAGCAGCAGTACTGACTGATGAGGTAGTGCCACGTTCCCAGCCTCTCTCTAGCTGATGGCATATGTTGCTTTCACCAATAAAATCTGTAAATCTAGAAAACTGGCTCTCAAGTTGCCTGGAGAAAGCCATAAGCAGCAGCAGGAATGTTCAAGGGCTGGATGGCAAGGAAACCTCTGGCAGCTCTACATAGCTGCTACTTGGATGGTGAGACTCTTGAGAAGAGGTAGTGGAGAGGCAACTGGGAAGAATGGATGGGATCAATATTTTGTTCTTGTATTTTTGTGTATTAAATTGGTGAATGCTGCATCAGCACAGACAGGTTTCATAACACCATGATAGTAGACCAGAAGCATTTTTTAATGCTGTAAAGGTCAATGATAAAATGAAAATGTCTAAATGAAGGTAAAGACACTGTGGTGAACCAGTACAGTGGAATCTTACAGGTAGTGCAGAGAAGAAAATGAGAAATCAGAGGATCTTGATGAAAATTACTTAAAGGCTGCTAAAATAGAAATTGCAGCTTCAGGTTGCAGTGGTGTGGTAGGGATTCCATAGGCTGATTCAATTAACTTTACTCTGCTTAAGCTCACCAGGAATGTGCTCAGACACATGACTAAAGATTCAGTGTGTGTAGCCTGCACCAACAGCAAACGGAATTTTGAACATTTGGCTTAAATAATGCAGCGTGTCATTTGCTTCCCAACGCACTCTAATCTGCTTTAAAACACAGATGGGTCATCTCAATACAAACTTGAAATGTCCTGGTCATGGCAAAATAATATAACTCTGAGAAAGGATATCTCCATCTCAGTGCACGTTCATTTGTCTAACTGTTCTGACTCTGGCACAGAGCTCCTCTTTTCCAGGACCTGATCTGCATACAGAAGTCAATGGGAACATTGCTTTCAGCTTGGCAGGGGCTGTAAGCGGTACTGACAGAGATTATTGCTCTTGCTACACTGTAAATTTGGACAAGCCAGCTAAACAGTGCAGTCTTTTAAGTGGATGGTTGTGAAAGGTTTTTAAATCTTGTCTATTGTCCATTAATGACTTTTCCCTGTTTGTTTTTCTTGTTGATCCAGTTGGTTTGATACAAATGCAGTGAAAGCATCTGGGAATACGAAAAAGTATCAGAAAATAACTTTCAGAACACTTAAAAAGGACTCTCTAAGACTTCAGCTAGATATAAAGGGCTCTCATGGTAGCATTTATTTTTTAAAAAAAGGGACTTGTTGATTATTACTGTGCCTGGATTTAGCAGAGTGTAATTTATTCCTTTTCCTAACAGCTGGCAATTAAACACAAAAGGTGAAATACATCCCACTGAAGCGAAGGGCAAAACTCCCACTGTCTTTGGTGGGACCAAGAATTCACCCAAAGTGTTCATGGAGAAATACTTTGAACACAATGTTATAAGCTATACTTTGTGGTAGTAAAGAGCTTTCATTAAGCTCACAGCTCCAGATATTCACATGATGCATTTGCATGGTGTTTGCTGCACTGCTGTTTTCCCAACTACTAAAGGGCACGTACAACTCATAGTAAAAGGGGAACTGATGGCTCTGTGTACATATTTCTTTCAGGCAATGGGTACTCCAGGTACCAGCCTATGTCTGGTGTAAGGTGGAGAACATACCCCTCTGGTAAGAGAGGAAAATCTCCTCTCAGCCTCTGTTTCTTTTTCCTGGGCCAAGGGAAGGCTTAGAGCCAGCTCCATCAGGTTTCTGTTTCAGCATTAGTCTCTAGGATTAACTGACACTGGGACCACCTTAACCAGGAGGGGCAGTGAGTCCCTGGATCGAGACTGGCTGGTACCTACCCCCCCAGATAGTTACTCACCTCCCAGCAAGACAAGTTACTCTGATAGTTGCTTAAAAAAGCAACTCCCCAGCCACATCAATTCTTGCTTGCTGGGGCTTCATTCAGAAAAGAACTACTGACCTCATTAGTAAATTAAAAAATGTCTGGAAACATAAAAAATACAATTTTTGGGATTTGAGGGAAGAGGAGCGTACCTGAGGCAATTATTATTTTGGTTCAAACACTGTTCTGGTAGCAAAGAGTCTCATAGAACTCCACTATGCTTGCCTCCTGCAGGGGCTGCCAGGGGGTTTTCAGCCATCAAGGTCTCACGAGGAGGGAAGGAGGATAAAAGAATTCACTAGAAGAAAATAAACCACAGTTGACTGGGAACAGCACAACCACTGCTCCTAGAACCTGGGAGCTCTGGGGATCTCTTGGCTGGTCACTCACAGAGATGTTGCTCATTATGAAAGTAGAGTTAGCCAGTAAAGAGAAAAAGAAATCTTTAGCAGCAACAAAGCTGAACACACTCATTTCACCCCAGAGTTGTACTGTAGCCTCCTTCTCAAGAAAGAAAAGAGTGTGATGAATGTAAAACCTGCCTGTACAGATCCCCTCCTGAAGGGCATTATGCATGCACTGCACGGGGAAGATTTTACATCTCTAAGCAGTGATCTTTGTCCAGTGGGGTCTAGTTCCAGCAGATGAAACTCCCACAAAAACAGCTTCTGCTGGATCTCACCAAATAAGCCAGATAGTTTTGTGGCTGGCTGGGGAAAGCAACATTTGCCAATGTGCTTTGCATGAGCAAATGAGGGTCCAAAACAGGAGAAACTACAGCTTTCTGTTGATGCTTCTCCCAGGGGGATCTTTCCTATCAAGTTCAAATGACAGTAACTTGGAAGTCCTTTCTTTGCTCCATCTGACAGAGTGAAATGAAACCCCACAGTGGTATGAATGAGTGTGTGGGGTTGTTCCTGGACACCACACACCCCATATCATGCCTGCCTGCAGGTGAAGGGATGTTGGTCATGGGACAGAACGACAGATTCCCTTCTCCCCCTGGTATGTGTTGTGTGCCTTGTTGGTTCTTAAAGAAATTCAGGTTTAATATTCATTCACACTACAGCTGCATGGTGGCATGAGGGCTCAAGCTCTGTGGCTTTTGCCTTTTTTTTTTCCCATGTAATTGACATGAAGATTGACTTGAAGAGCTTCTTCTGGCAAAAGCCAGAGGACCACTGAGCACATACTGCAGCTTTTTGTGTTTAAAGGTAGATTTGCTTCATGAAACCCACATAAAGAAGTCACCATTTAGAGAGGAATATTAACAAAGGATTTTTGTATTTCCAAATCATACCCTATACAATCATATAGTGAACGTTGTGGCTGTTTAAGAGGAAAGGGAAAGGTAGGGAAGGGGTAGGATACATGTGGTGGGTTGGCCTGGCTGGATGGCTCTGGTACCCACCAGAGCTGCTCTATCACTCCCCTCCTCAGCTGGACAGGGGAGAGAAAATAGAGCAAAAGGCTCATGGGCATATAGATAAGGGCAATAATTGGGACATGGAAAACATCCAGTAGGCAATGTTAAAGAGCAGAATGGTTATGGGGAATTGTTGGTGTTCTAATTGTGGTGGAGGGATGAGTTGTATGTCACTTGCCCACTTTGATTCTGTGTTGCATCATTTTGATTTTGGTGTAGGAAATTCTTTTTTGTTGATGCAAGTGAAGATTGTGTAATGAGTGGCAATTTCAGTGGTAATTCTTAATATTTTACAGAGGTGAAGGGTGGAATGTATTGGGTCTGTGTGGCAAGGTTTTATGGTAGGGGGCTACAGGAGTGGCTTCTGCCAGAAGGGAGGGATGAGGGAAGGTGACTTTATGATTTCATTTTATTTCTCATTATACTACTCTGATTTGATTGGTAATAAATTAAATTAATTTTTCCTCAAGTTGAGTCCATCTTGGCCATGATGGTAATTGCTGAGTGATCTCCCATCCTTGTGTCAGCCCAGGAGCCTTTATTGTGTTTTCTCTCCCCTGTGCAACTGAGGAGGGGAGTGACAGTGTGGCTTTAGTGGGCACCCAGAGTCCAGACAGAGTCAACCCCCACAAGACAATAACAGGTTTTTCATTTAGTATAACATTAAAAGCATACAGTATGATTGTACAGAGCTGAAAAATGGTGTTTTTGTGATATAGTCAAAGGAGTAAAACAGGGAGAAAATATATTTTCATCTAGAAAGACTTGAAATATGCATCCACTTCAGGTTGTGTTAATAATGTTCTCAATTTACAGTGTGTCATAGGAAGCCAGCATTAGTTATTGTAATGCTGTATTTATGATGTTATCAGTAGCAGTGTAGCTGCAATACAGTTTTCATCACAGAGCAGAACTTAGATTACTGGGGATTTAACATGAAAGTTCAATAACAATAATTTAATATGTACTATGCTGAATCAGAATGATAGTTTTTTCTTTCAGCAGGAAATAATTGTGTTGGATCATTAGGCCCTGTTCTCCTGTCCTGTTCCCTATTTAGAAAATAATTATATGTAGATGTCCATACTGTTCTGTGGTTTCATTCTATGCAGTTACATTTGCTTTAGTGTTGTGACACTGATTTATGTCAGGAAAGCATTGAGCCCAGCTGTTAAAGACACTATCTTTATGTGGCCATAAAAGTCATGGAAGAAATCATATCAGCATGTCAAAGGTATTGACTGTATTTTAATATATTTTGGCAAAATGGAAACTGGAGGATTCCAGGTAAAGTGTATTAACTTTTTGGTCTTTGACTTCTAACTTCTGGTTCAGTGTAAACTGTCAGAGACCAAAATTTCACTGATTTCTGGAACTTTTTCTGAGTGAATTTATTGCTCCTGATATGTGTTGAATTAACAGCCTGGAGACTGAAGCCTTTTAATTTGGGTGGATTTCAAGGTTCCCACACAGAGCCTGATTGTTTCCATTTTTGGGAAGGGATTCTTTCTCTTTGTCCCTTGTACAGTCCCAGGCTTGCTGATGATGCTCAATAAATAATCATAAATAACAATAAAGTCTAGTGGGGTCTGTGCAGACCCACCCTGTGCTGGGTCCCAGTGCTGCTGCACCTCTCCTGGCTGCTCATCCTGCACATTCTGCCCATGGACCACCAGGGCAGCTGCTGGCCCATGCCTGGTTCTATCAGGACTCTGTAGCCTGCTCCCTTTCTCTTTTCTCTGACAGATTTAGGAATCTGCACCCTAAAGGAAGGAGTTGCCTTCAGTCTGCTGATAAAAGCAATTTTTAATCATCCCTTCTGGGGTCAGGCAGCTTATTCCACACCTGAAGTTGGATGTTTTTTGATCACAGAGCTGCCACCACAGGTACTTGTCCAAACAGTTGGTATGAACTAAAGAAAGAAGGAATTGGAAGGTGGAAAATTTCTCAAGCTCAGTATGACATAACAAATTGGAGCTGTTAGGAGTCAGGAAAGTCTCCCATATAGTTTCCACGCAGACTTAAGGATCAGCCCTGGGGTGGTTGGTGAGCCAGGGTAAAAACACCAGGGAGGTGTCTAGTGAGTGCTCCAGTGAGGTGTCAGCCCAAACACTGATACCTGGTGTCACCATAGGATGGTAGCACCTTGCAGGAAACACACACATCTTGCAGGATTGCAAAGTGTTTCCCCACCCAGTAAATTCTCTGGATGTAGCAGAGCAACCATCTTCAAGTGCCTTATATAGGGGATTAATGTTGGCATTGGACTGAGCTGTATGGCTTTGCTTTTAATACTAAACTCAGGATGTGGGAGAAATGTGAAAAAGCTGAGCCAGGTTTTTGCCCTTTGAAGACAGGGAAAGGTCTGTGCAATAAGCTACCCTTTATACCAGGCTAAAAAGAAATCATTCTTTCTTATTGTTGTCAAACTGGCCCAAAGTATTGCTGTGAATACATCTAGCTGTTTCCAGTTGCCTTTAACTGAGCTAGCTATTGACTATTTGAGTTCTTTATAAACACAAGATGAAATTACCATGATTTTCCAGAAGGCTCACAATGCAGTATAACCAATTCAACTGAAGTAAAGCATTTATTAATAATCTCTGAAACACTGTAAAGATTATTTCCTTGTCTGAAGCTACAAAATGCCACAGTATCTGCCTTCACAGGAGAAATCCATTCCTGGCTCACAGGCACTTTCTATGGGAAGGGTTGTTCCTTACAGCATTCAGTATTCAGTGTCTGCTGGTTCTGGGGATGGTGATTTGTGACAGTTGTTGGTATCTGTTGGTATCTTATTTATCATTGGCCAGAAAAACAGACATTAAACTTTCAAGTCCATTAACAGGATTTGGGCTTGTGTGCTGAACTGATTGACGCTGCTGCATTATTAGAGTTGGTGTTCTTCAGATAAAATAAGGGAGAATTTTTTGACTCATTTAAATTACATCTCCACCTGCAAAGAATTGCCTTGTTTCTCTATTATTAATGCAGTTCCAGATTACGTTTTTCTCATTTTCTCCCCTCTGTTCCCTCAACCTCCCACCCATTGCCCTGCCAGCTCAGCATACTTTCGATTAACAGGAAAAGATTTTATCTGTCACTAATGTTAAGCTGGTCTGTCTCTTTGCTCTTGTGGGAATCTTGTGGGAATGAAAAAATCCAGTGGCATTAAAAAAGGAACGAAGGCTCCTAATGTCATCCTGTTCAGCATTCCCCTTCTCAGTAAAACAAGCTTTAATATTCAGGACATTGAATAAGCTGTAGGGAGTGCCAAATTCTTGCTTGTATACTTGTTGCATTGCCAAAGTCTCTTTGGCTCTCCAGCAGGGATGCACAATAGTAGAAATGAGTAAAGTGAAATGCCAGATCCAGCTCTGATCAAACTCTGGAGGAGTTTTTATTTAGATTTGAACTTTCTCACACCCATTGCTATGCAATAGTTGCTGGTGCTTGGTGGCTTGCCACAGCGTGAATATCATATATTGAAATCTGTTTAGCTTTAGAGGATTACCTGGGAAAAAAGCCTTTCCAGTTGTAATGCTTAAAAAGGTCTGTTTCGACTCCATCTTACTTTACCCCTCCTCCCTTGCCTTTTAACACCTGCATGTGAATATAATAAAGTGCAGATTGAAGCTGGTCATTTACAGAGAAGGAAGAGCCCTGGTGTGGTAATTGAGATGTTACTGCCTGCCTCCATGGCACATATTAGCTGAATAAAACATGCAGTCAATAAAGTGAAACAAAACAATAAAACTAAGCCCTTTGGTGCTCTATTATAGGGTGTTATGCAACATAGAAACCTGCAGTCATAAAACTGAGAATGAGAGAAACCTTACACTTTCAAGAACAAAGGCATCCAAGCATCAAGTTGGAAACAGCATTAAACTTCCACTCTCTCTGCACCTGGAAGCAGTTAGTTTTAAAAGCCATACTGGTTTATACTGTTCTCTTCCAATTTAAATAGGGCCTTCATGTGTTCTTGTTAGATGCTTATACAAAAACATGGTTTTAATTAAGGCATGCATTGATCCAAGTCCAAAAGATACATTTCTTTCAGAAGATAAATTCATTAGCCATAGGCATAAAAAGATGGTGTTCTTACTGAGATGATTCCAGCCTTGGGAATGATGTTCTGTATCCTTTCTAAGTGTATAGTGTGCCATGCAGCTCTGGTTTGCATGACATCAATCAAATATACTCTATCCTTAAGCCGTTTGGCATAGTTAGTTTTGAGAAATAAAGGCAAGCTGAAAGAAAATTAAGATGTATAAGCATGGGAGGACAGATGTTTTCAGCTGTCAGATTTTACTAGCATTTATCAGTAATTTATGTGTGATACTTAGCTATGGAAAATAAAACCTGATGAATAATTTATTGAAATATATGAGCAGTAAATTGGCCAGACATAGTAGCAAGTTTTCTGAATGTCTTTATAGGTATTTAAAGATTAAAGATATTTTTTCAGCACTTCTTGGGGTGTAAATGAGAAACCGCTCAGGGACATGGTGTATTTCTCATCAGATGGGTATAATTCACTCCCTGGTCCTAAAAGTCAAAAAATGTGTAACATTTTTCACAGATCTTAGTTTGCTAAAATTTATTCCCCCCCAATATTGTCCTGTGTGTATTCCTGAAACTTCTGGGGGCTTATAGAAAGGATAAAGTAAAAAATGTTGTGAAAATCCAAATGATTGTTTATGAGCATCTCTTTAAAGCAGTAAATGATTAAAATGTTTATATAATTTATATAGTTCATGTAACCATTTGAAAGGAAAAGTTGCAAAACTGTAATGTGAAAAACTAGCAAGAGTCAAAAACTTGGAAAAATTATGTTTTCTGCCTTGCTTTCTCTGTTTTCCTCTTTAAGATAAAATTTTCTCTAATATGTAATATATTAGAGAAATATATTAGTTATGAGATAGTGGCTCAGAGTGGTGCACCATTTTCTGACAAATGCTCTGGTAAAGTCTGGCATTTTTCCACGAACTCCTTAGGCTTGAAGTAATTTTAGGCAAATATATTTTTGACTATGTTCATTCACAGGAAAGGCCCCATCTGACTCCTGACCACTTTGATGCTTGGTGTTTTTTATGGGCCTCGTTTAATGTCGGGGCACATGACAGATGTGCCTTGACATCAGTGAACTTCGGGCATGGCACCGCAGGTTCAAACGCTCGCAGGTCATTGCTGTGCCATCTGCTTTCCATGGGGCTGCAGGACAGGCCTTATTGTGCCATTTAAAGGGACCTGAATGCATGATCAGAAGTGCTGCTTGGTGGCATATATCTCTTCTTTGATTGTACTGTACTGAGATAAGGAAAAGAGTGCTTTTCCACTTTATTACTGCTCGTATGGTGTGGCTGCCCCTCGTTATCCGCACCCTTTCTTAACGTGGAGTTAAATAGTCAATGTTGCTTTGTTTTTCTTGCTCTGTATAAAATTGTTGGACACTTTGCATCTCCTAAATCTGTGGAGCTTGAGCAGTTCAGCACCACGATTTTAGCCATGAAACACTGAAGAGATAAATGAACCTCTGGGTATCTTTTCACAGGTATCTGTGAAGGCAGCTCTCACAAGACTGGATAAATGCTTGAACCCAAAACTCTGAGTTGGGCTACATAACATCGATTAAGCCCATGACCCGAAACTTGGTGACATAAATTTGTCATGTCAATTACATTGCTGATTCATTTGATATTTTGGTTTTATATTTTGAAGGACACTAAAGAAAAACTAAGCTTCTGTTAAGGAGATATTTTCCATGTTGCCCCATTATTGATGTCCTTACAGCTTTTTTATGTTCAAGTGACTCTTCATGCTCTTTTCTCTCTGAAAATTAGTCTCTCAATTATTATAGATACACAGTATTGTTTCATGCTCAGCATTGAACATGCAGTTCAATGCCAGTGAGCATGTAAATGAAGGTTACAGAAGGTGAACTAAAGGATATGATGTAAAATGTAAAATCAAATAATTTGAATAGTTTTCCAAGATTTATTTTTAAGAACTCAACAGCACACAATTTACTGAATATTAGAGAAGGATTTTATAGACTAAGTAATGGTTATTTGTGTACTTAAATGCCAGCATGCAGATTTACTGTGGTGAACTGCAGCATTTCTTCCTTAGAGAAAAACACAGCCTTGGTCAACATCCTCCAGTAAAATAAGCATTTTTAAAGGCCTGAAGTTACAGTATAATTTATAGTTATCATTTTAAGCACTGAATTTTCAGACCATTTCCCTCTGTTTTCTCACTGGTAAGGAATGCTCAAGGACCGTAATATCAGCATGTCTCCTATTACAAAGTTAAACTCCAGAAACATTTAACAAGGTGAAAGTTCTAAAATTAGCCTATTTTTTCCAGCCCACACATCACACACCTGTGGTAGAACGTGTACAGTATATTCTACACTTTCTTTCCTCATTACAAATCAAAACACTCTAACCTAGCATGCAAAACATGCATTGCCTATTTTCATTAAGTCAAGAGACCTATTAATTCCAGATGTAAGCCATTCCACTTATCCTTCTTAAAGCTGGAAAGGGCATTCCTGTACCCGTGTCTGGCTTTCAGGATGTGATCCTGTTCTCCCACATTTCCTGGCTGCACAGAGCACCCCTGAAGCTTTGTTGCTTCAGTTGTGCAGCCTGTGCAGAGGAAAGGCATGGCTATGTGTGAGGAACTCAGAGAGTTCAAAGCTTTTCCCTTACTCCAACATGCTTTCAAGATATTTGGTCAACATCTTTCCCTACTTCAAATATACTACCTGAGTGGTGATAGCCCAGCTTGGGGCTAAAATCCCCTCATTGTCAGTGACTATTTTCAAGACATACATGACAGTTATAATGAGCCTAAGAAAAAGAGAGGTTATTACTGCTGTATGGTACTGGGTCTGTGTCACAGCTAGAAAACATTTAGATGTTCACAAGTGGAGAAGGGTAGAGAACCACTGGTTCAGATGATTTGTTTTCAAAGTGAGGATCAGCTTGATCCTTTTGTGTGTTTGTGGATCTAGCTAATTTCTTAGAAAACATGTGTTTAATGTTGGCTTTTTGCAGCTTTTTACCAGGTCTGTTGGTGGGACTTTCTTTGTGAGTTAGAGATAATTTCCCAGGAATCACTGCAGCTAAAAGAATTTGGGATATAGGAGGTTTGTCTGTAGCAGTAACTAACAAAAATGACCACACTGCTTTGCGCTCTGATGTTTTTTATCACAATTAGTTTAAAAGTTTTTTTCAAGCATCGGTGTGGTGGAAGCAATGGATCCTTTAGTCAGTTAAGTATGGGTGGATTTGAATAACTGAATGCCAGCTGACAGTAAATTTATCTGTGGTAAAATGCCCATGGAAGAAGATTATAGTCATAGTCCTTCTGACTCAAGAGGAAGAGAGAACGCTGGTCTTTTGTGGAATAGGCACTGGGTGTGCCTTGGCAGCCCTTAGAAAAACTTCCTAACTCTGCTGGCACATGACTAAGCAGCAGTGCACAGTAAATATATGGCTGCTGCTACTGAAATTTTATACCTGTGCTGATCTGCACAACAGGAAAAAATTGATTTTTATCCTAACATTAAAAAAGGGACACAGAATTGGGAATATATGGATAAACTCATAAACAGCTGGTCTTGGTTATAAATTTTTACAGGAGGATTTTTCAGGTCAGGGTTTGCTGCTTTGATGTGTGTTGGCATCGTGATGAACACTAAGGGGTGGCAATCTGTGCCTGGGGCTCCAAAGTGCCATGGTAAGACAAACAACTGCTAAATTGCCCTTGCTACTGCCTGGTTTGTGATGTATCTGAGTATGTAAGTGTTTATAAAAATTATTTACTCCATATATTTGGTTTCCTTGTATTTCAGGAGAGTACTTACACAAGACAAACAAGCAGGCTTGTGAACAACCAAGTGGAATAAAATTGTCACTGTGTTGCTGGCAGACTTTGCAGTTGAAGTGCCATGTACATTTTTTCCCCTGTTTTTCTTTAAGGAAGAATTTTTTTTACAAGGGTGTTTAAGGTATAAGTCAAGTTGAAAATTATTATTTTTATCAGAAGCATACTGGAAAATAGAAAATTAGAGACTGATGAATCACATGATTCTTAGGTACAGACCCAGAGTACGAAGTTGGGAATGGATTTTTGCCATTGCAACTAAGAAGTCCTTTGAATTTTTTTAAGTGTTTCATTTGGCACAGTGAAGTAAAACTAATAGAGGAAAACAATTTTTTCAAGTCTACTGTATACATAGTTTGGAGATAGTAATCTACAAATATTTCCAGTAAGAACTTCAGTTGTGTTGCTTTGAGCCTCATAAAAAGTGAGGATTTTATCACATTTTCCAGCTATCTGTTCTCCAGTGGACCTTAAATGCAAAGACTGGAAAAAAACCATCTCGCTTCAAAAGTTATTTGTTGCCATTGAAGCACTGAGTGTTAATAAATTAAAACAAACATTCTTTGTAGAATTTATGATTTGATTGCTTTCAAAGATGGAGTGTGGTGCTTGCAATAGGACCTTTTTTAATTTTTTACCTTGCATGGCTCGCAGTGAGAAAAGGCATCATGTTACTCATATATAGACAGAGATGGGAGATAACAGGGCTAACATTTTCCCCTGTGTTACTGTAATAGTGTAAATTGGGAAAATCCAAGCTGTTGTTCATTAGGAGCCTTTCTTGCTACAGGCTGTCACTGAACATTCCCATCCAGTGGTGCCTGTGAACAGTGGGATTAAAAACAACCAGTGGGGAAACAATAAGATGAGAAGGAGATCGAGGATGATGAAGATGTCTTGGGAGCAAATTCCATCTGCATGGTGCTCTTGAGGAGCTGTGGACTACATACAGTGTATTAGCATGTTAAAGTGCCTTGGAGAGGCGCCTTAGAGCAGGAAACTGGCTTGCTGGTAGCTACACGAACTGTGTAAAGGTTTGGAGGGTCCCAGCACCGTGCCCCTGCACAGCTGGTGCTGGATGCCAGTGCTCAGAAATCTTCATGCTGCTTTTGAGCAACAAGCGAGTCTCTACTTTGAATATGAATGAGTGAAGTCAACTGCCCCTTAATTTATACACATTGCCAGAGACTGTCCCAGGGTTTGGAATTAAATACTCCAGCACAAATCTCTTTAAACCTCTCCTAAATAAGAAATTATGCTAAAGCTCTTTAGTAAGGAGGTTCTCCCCCCTGTTGAAATAAAAATCAATTATGTTTGCTCTGCTGTGAACAATGTCACTCCATAGCCTTGCTTTCTAATTGGGTAATGCCTTAATGACCTGCTGGGAGGCTGTGATGCATTGCTTTGGACCCTCTCTGCAGGCTCTTAGACTACCAGTCAGATGTCAATGAAGCTTGGCTCAATAGGGGTTCTTTTTCTAAAATTCCATTATTCATCAGGGTTTATGCACTAAAATGATCACAAAATAAAACCTTCACATCAAGCAGAGTTAAATAGAATTATGGATGCTTTACCTCATTGTTAGACTTTGAGATTGTCACTGGATTAAAATTAGGTTCTTTTTTATTTGTTAAATTTGATGAAAACATTTTCTTGGTTTTGGGTTTTTCTGTTAAGAAGCATTGAAAGAAGCAACTTTAAAGGTGGTGAATTTTTTTTAATAAGGAGGTGTATATGTATTTTAAATGAGTCTTATCTGTTCCTGTTTATTTTAAACCATTAAACAAATGTTTAAAAAAAGTCTTATTCATTGGCAGTGAGTGATAAGTATCAAGCCATTTACTTCATTTAATAGCTGTGTTGAATCATTCTGGTTTTATATAAGAACTGGAATAAATAAGATTAAAAAAACTTACATTTGCATTTTATTTTCTTCCTAACATGGACACCTAATGGAGACCAGTAAAGTGGAGTTTTAAAGACAAAGCTGGTGTTTGAAGAGGAGAATGGCTGGTTCTGGAGGACTTCTCTTCCAGAACAACAAGGACTTCTTTACTTTGCCTGGAGAAGATGCTTTCTTTCCATGATGATAGCCTGAAGCTACATAGCTGTAAGAAAGGTAAAATTAAGCTGGGAAAATACCTTTCCTATTAAATATGTCCATATATACACATGTGTACATGTATGCAATTTGAAAAGTAAAAGCAAATTACATTTGTGTGTTTTTGCAGGAGCCTCAAGGGAAGTTTTATAGCTATTTAAACACAAATCTGTTATGCAGTGACAAATGAGGAGTTACCAGGGCAACTGCAGGTAACAATTTATTCATACTACCTCTGGAACACATCCACCTTCCCAACGTGACTGGCTGATGTGTTGTGTGCAATGCATGTATTTCCAAACTAGTAAATAAGTCAGTCATGTAATTACCATAAAATTGCACATTTCCCTCAAGTTTATAAAGCTAGGGAAATGTACAAAAATACCATGAGAAATAAGTAAAATGTGTAAATAAGTGAAAATTTTAATTTGCTTTACTTTTTCAGGTCCATATCTTCTGGAAAATTCTCTGGTTTTAAGCTTTAACCTTCTGGTTTTAAAACAAGGCCAGAATTAATATCTCTTAGGATCTGCATCAGTGAGGTATTAATTTTTTATCAGAACCCTTCCTCTACAGAAAGATGTGAGATTTTCTGCAGACCTTCACCTTCATCTCTCACACTGAACTCACCTTTTCAACAATCCAGTCCTTTCTGTCAGAGCTTCCATGTCCTTGTCACCCAGTTAATACCATCACCTTTACTTTTAACAATTTTTAATGCTACACTTTGTGTACTTGTCTAGCATATAGGCACATTCCATCATTCGCAACCTATCAGTTGTAACATATAAAATCTTCTCATCTTACTGATTATCTGTCAGACAGAGAGCAATGAATTGATGTTTCCTTCCACACATGAAGGAGATTGACACAATTGTTTTCCTAAAACCTTGGGAAGTTGCATGAAAACCATGATCCCAGTCATTCAGACAATACATCTTACTCCAGCATTTTAAACCTTTTCGTGTTTATGAAGGTTTAATCAACATCTGCATCTCTTCAGTTGTGAACTAGGTCATGAGATGCAGTCCTAAGTAGAGTCTCCTGCTAGCAGCTTCTTAAAAAGCCCCTTTTCTCCACTGCTTTTCATTGTTTAAACAGTCTGCCCAAAACACTGCATTGAATTGTCTCCAGGGACAAGCACCCACCACAGCCACCACTGACTACACAGGATTTTCAGAGCAGTGTTACCCAGCCCCCAGCTCTGGTCTATCTCTACGCCCAGTTAGAATGATAAGGGTTGAAATCTCAGAAGTTTGCAGTTTCCTAACGTTAAAAGCCTGAAATCCTCACATGATAGATTGTACCTTGTCAAGAAAAAAGTGTATTTGGAATAATTGGAGACTTCATAGCTCAGTATTGATCACTTAGTTAAGCTGAGAGCATGAGCTGGAGATTGGGAATGCTACAGGCTCACCAAAGGTTGTTTTTAGGAATTTGGAGAGGCTTGTTATGGGTTCAGCCCTCATGTTTGATCTGTAAATGCTAAAAAGCTGTTCTGTTTTATAACACCATGGCCCCACCCCTATCATGCAAGAACCATTCTCTGCACATCTAATTCTAATCAGTAAAGTAAATAAACTTGAACTTGGAATACTCTCAAGACCACTTGCTCATGTTTTCATAAACACTTAGGAAAGAACCCAAGTTTCTCACAGCTAATATTAAAGCCTTAGCTGAAATACTCCTTCTGGCCATCCCAAACCTCCAGTACACACCTGGAGAATTAGGGGACTCTGGAAGGTGACATGACACCTCACAGGAAGCCATAAATTCTTCTGGCCCTGCAAAACTCATTAAATTACTTTATTTATAATCCTTCTGGAGGTACCTTTTCCACTTTCCTCTTTTCTCCCCCTACCCCCCTGCCCCAGATATCTCTCTGGTCATTGGCCTTAAACAGTTGCATTTCAATGTTTTATCAGGCACAACAGGAGAAAAGCCTGGCTTCTATTTGAAATGGCACAAACTAACTACAAACATCACTATACAAATTATATGATTGCCTGGTATTGAGCTACAGTTTCAATGATTATAAAAAATTATTGGGTCACCTCACAGCACAGACCTATCTGCTCCCCAGGGAATGAAGGATTACATTTCATTTTGATTTGCCCACATTTTATGGAAGGTTACTGTGTTGCTAATGGTTGAAGTCACAGCAGCTGTTTGACAAAGCCAGACTTAAGACTCGGGGTCAGATCAAATCTTGACATAGGGAGATTTTTGCTTCCTTCAATGTTTCTGGGTGTTGCTTCTTTTAAATGTCACAGCATGTCTTTTTTAATGCCTGAGAATTTATCTTCTGAAACAGTAAAACTCTGAGGGACATCAGTGTTTGAGATCTTCCTGAGCTTGTTCAGTACTGAATTTCTTAAAATAGTGTTTAAGTGATACCTAGGCCTGGTGCTGTCTTTGCAAGGAGATGGGTCACCATGAAGGACCAGATGCTTAACTTACCCTGAATGAAGAAAAAAATTATGATTCAGACAGCTTTTTATCTACCTGTGGAGCTCTCCTTAGAAGTTTCCAAAGGGAAAAAAAAACAATGAGAAAATCTGTTAAATTCTAACTAAATTTTAAACATTCTCTATTTCTATCTTTTAGTCTCAGTTTTGACTCTTCCATTTACCAATGACAAGAGGTGAGATCTATCAAAATAAAAGAACTGTTGTGGATTTTCAGCATTTACATGGCTTCTATCCCTTTGTTCCACAGTCCCACAGGTTGTGAAATAGTCAGAAGTGTCCTCAAGTGGCAACTTGTTCTCTTCTGAGCAGGAAGGTCAGAGCAGATGACCCAGTGTGGTCCTTTCCAGCCTCACCCAATCTGTGACTCTGTGATCAGTTCAGGTATTTAGTATGGTCAGGCTTTCATGATTTGCATGTTGAGCCATAATCCAACTCCTTGGATTTCTGAACTGTCAGAGATTGTTTTCTCTACAGCCTGGCTGCACTCTGCTCCCCGCTGATGTCCTGGGGGTTCCCAAAGCACCACCTGTGAACACCAGGGCTGTGTTACAGCAATACCCACCATGGTGTGTCCCATTAGCTCTAGACTGAAAATTCTGGATGTAGCTAAAATGTCTGTGATGTCTCAGCCATTTGATCTCAGATTTATATCAGGATTTCAGCTGATAATTTTGCAGAGTTCTGCAAACTTCTCTAATGTCTTAAAAATATCATCTTTCTTTTGTGTTAGACTGGGCTGTGACAGAAATGCTTTGGTTTGGAGCTGAATGACAACTTCTTTTCATCTTTACTCTTCTTTGCTTACAGAAATGTTGACATTATGTTAGCATATGGCTCCAAAGGATTTTGTTAAGGTTTCAGTTAGTGGATTTGTAATGAATAGTTTGCATATGACATCACAGTTTTTTTCCAAGCCAAGACACTACTGTGTGAGGTCATATTAAAGATCCTAAGCTGAAGTCATGGTTACTATGTTAACTCTTAAAAGAACATTCATAGGAAAATAACACTTTCCCATTAGAGTTCTGGCATTTTCTGTGTCTCAGCTACAGTATTTGGTTTTGCAATCTCTCTACCAAGTAAAACTCTTGTTGATATGTTTGCTGCAAGGTGGTTTTCTATGAAAATATCACCTAAATACCACCTAAAATATCTAATATCACCTAGAAGAGACTGGGATGTCTCTATACTAACACAGGAGATATCAATTCCTGTTTATTGGTCCAACTGATCAATAAACTATTGCGAAGAAATGTAAGTTCAGTGATTTCACAAACTTTCTGCTGTGTCCTTCCTGTTTTCTTTCAATTCATCTTGTAAATGGTTTTCTTTTATTGCTTTTAATTTCAGGAACTGTTTGTGATTTGATGGTATTTTCTGATGTTCACCATGAGATGTCCTATGCTATGGCTGCATGAAGACATAAATCAGTGCCATAGTTGAAGATCAGTTAATGAAGAAGTTGGTGCTGAGGCTTCTGCATCCACACAACATGTTCTTTGAAGATTTCTCTTCAGAACAAATTCAGTCTGGTCTCATGAACTAAATGTCTACATCCCAGGCATGGTGTGTAGCTGTCCCAAGAAGCAGCTATTGGTTCAAATCCTTATGGTTAACACTTGAAAATGAAGTTCCGGTTCAATCCTCTTTGGATAAAATTTTTCAAATAAAGTGATTTTGTTGGGAAATAAAAAGATTGAAATATTTAAACTAAAAGGTTAAATTTGGAGAATTATTGCAGCCAAAAGATAGAATTAGGATGACATTTTAACATACAAAAATATTTTATTTTATTTTATTTTATTTTATTTTATTTTATTTTATTTTATTTTATTTTATTTTATTTTATTTTATTTTATTTATGGAAACTTACAAAATATGTTCCAGAATATTTCACCCTGGGTTGAAAGATGTAGCTGACCTTCTTTGTTTTGATTTGGTTTTGGTTGTTTTGTTTGTTATTTTTGAATTCTTCCAAACAGCTAGCAGCTTCTGTTTCACATCATTTTTTTCCTGATTTCTTTTTTTTTTTTCTAAACCCCAAAATAGGAAAATCGATTTATTCAGTTGCTGTTTCTCATATGTTTAATTAATTTCAGATGTCAGATCTCAAACTCTAATCTTCACCAGGGTAAGGTTGTGTCAAAATTTTCTGTAAAGCAGTCTTGGTAAATCAAAGCATTACATAAATAAAAGGAATATAGCTCAGACCTTAACTGTTTCACTGTTCTCATTACCATCAGATTCTGCTATATTTTAAAAGGATTCTTGTGCTCTGCTTGTAATTCCAGCCCAAACCAAGAGTTTCAGACACTTGACAAACGTGGAGAGAAGTGAAAGTGAATGCTCTGCTCCACCTGAACTAGTTCCCCACCTCCTGGAGATGAGGATCTGGCCAGGTGGATCTGGTCCTGCAGGAGCAGAGCCCCAGGGGGGGAAGCCCAGGGCTCTGCTCTGCCTGGCAGAGCTTGGATATTGGCAGCCTTCATTCAAGCATGTGAGTGCTTCTTTTTGCATCTGCAGTCTCTCTTTTGGTATGTATTCTGGAAAGGTTGTTTTGTAATTTACTGTACAACGTATTGGAATATTTAACAAGGAGCAGCTCCTATGCTGTTAACTTGCAATCCCTGAACTGGAAATCAATCTAAAAGCTAATTCTCCCTGGTCCTTTAATATCTCCTACACTTAGAACAAGCTCCTCTGTTAGAGGATATTGAAGTGCTTTGCCAGGGGGATGCTTCCTTTCTGAGGTATTGCACAGATTTAGGTTTGAGAAGGTTGACTGATTTGTCCAATATCATAGCAAAATTTAGCTCCCAACCCCAGGTCCAACTGATAGTCCTTGCTATTTCTCTCAGGGATTAGTTGATTTAAGTGAAGTGTCATAAAGCTGCAATATTTGAATGAGCTAATAATTCTGAACCACCCTGGAGTAGCTGGCAAATCTGCAGCGAAGAAAGATGCAAAGGAAGAACAGTTGTCACAATTTTACATCTGAATAGAGACAGGGCAAACTGCACCAAGTTGATGAAATGGGTAAAATGGTCCTACAGCAGATTTTTACTGTGCAATCCTGTTTGACATAATCAGTGCTCCTGGATTTTGTGGGAGCTCTTCCTGGATTTCATTTGCCTATGAGGAAACAGAAATGCTCTGCCCTAGGGAGAACAATTGAGGGGGAAAAAGTGTTTTTTAAAATCCACAGTAAAAACCTCCCTGCTTTATCTAGAGCTCATTAGAGAGTTTAAAGAAAACTCAATGTCGTGTTTAAATGCTTTTCCTCCCTCAGTTTTATAGATGGTTAAATGGCACACAGGTTGTGCTGTCTCAGCCATCAAAAGCTAAGAAAGGAGGTTAAAAGACCCCAGGGATCCTTCACATTAATTACTACCACTGTCAGTTGGTGTGAAACCATGTTTGGGCCTTTTAGAAAGGAAGACTGTAATTTGTGCTTTCAGTTAGGACTGAAACAAATCCTGCAGATACTGATGGTATATACTCACGTGTAAAAATGACTAATTTGTTTCCACTGAATTCTTGTAGTCAATCTAGGAAAAATTTATGGGAAACCCCCTCACCCTACCCCAGTAACTCCAACTGAATTTTAGCAACCTGAATTGGCAGTCTGTAAAACTGGCTTGAATTAATTGGAAGCCTAATCCACGGAAATTAGCTAAAAAATGCATTATTCACTCCAGTGTAGCAGCAGGGAGGAGAAATGAAAGAAGCAGAGAGGAAAAGCAGAAGCAGCACCTAAGGCAAAGGGCTGTCATTTGAATTTCATAATCTAGGGTAAGACAAAGACACTTCTTTGTCCAAGTAAACTACCTTCTGAAAGGGGAAATCTGAAGAAAACACAGAACTATGCAGTCTGAGCATTAGGGCTGGTTGGACTCTGCATCTCCCATCATTTACAGTAGTGCACAAGAACAACCAAAGTGAAATGAAGTTTCTATAGCACAGCAGCACAGTGTATGGATTGCATTTACCACTCAATGTAGTCTAGTGTAGTCAGCCTGCTGAGAGAGACACATACAAAATAAAAAACTGGGGTGCACCACAGCAACAGAAAGACTGGTTTGAAATTCCTTTCCACACCTGCATCCTGCCCCATGTGATGGCAAAGCAAAAAGAGACATTATATGCAAGTTACACCTGGCTGTGTGCAGAGAAATGGCAAAGACTGATTTTTGGGTGCCTTTCTGGCTATATATTGTAATTAGGAAAACCTTTACTATCTCCCAGAAGCAGCCTGCTAGTTACTGATATTGGAGCGTGTGGCATTTGTACTCTGATTTAATGAGAAAGCACGTGCCAAATTCTGTACTAGTTACTTGGTTTAAACTTACATAGCTGAAGTTTTGTGTAGAATTTCCCATTCCAAGGGGAAATGTTACCACAGTAGGATTTAATGAATTGTGTACCTACAAGAGCAATATAGCTCCCAAAATGCTTGGTCAACTGAACTGCTTGCTCTGTAAATGCAGCAGTAAAAGCTCTGCTGTTCACCCTTTCCCAAGCATGGCCAGAACCTGCAAATCAGTTTTTATTGTGAAAAGGTGACATTAGACATAAATGGGAAACACATGCAATTGTATTGGATGGCAATGCCTAGTTGTGATCCCAGGGCTTGTGCATTAGTATTGTTCATTTGAAGGCTATCAGTGACTTCTCTGGTTCAGGATCACACCCTAACTACTAAAACAGAGAGCTTAGCATGGCACTTGCAGATGTGCTTCCATCTTTCTGAGAAAGAACCTTGTCTGCTGTTTGATTTTTAAGTTCTGCTGGACAGTAAGATTAACTCTAGATGTTAAGCTAAGTAAATGATTCATTCATCATTTATTTATATCTGTGCTCATAGCTTAAATCTGGGTTTTTGGGGGCTTGTACTTCAGATTCTCTCTCATTCCAGGAGTTTTCCAACCATCTGCATCTGGCACTTAGGGCTGGGGAGCAGAGCAGGGGGTGCTGGTGGTGTGTCCAGCAGTGCTGCTCCAGCAGTGCTGCCCTGTGCTGTGGTGCTGTTCTGTGAATGCCCCTTCCCCTGCAGGGGTGACATTGATGACCTGGGGAAAAAACAGATGGAGCCTCATGCACTGGACAAATAAAAACACCAGAGTTCTGAATATGAGGGAAGAACTGCTAATATGGGTGATCTTGTGGGACTTCCCTTGTACCCCGGGAAAAACAGAACCCCTTTTTTGAGATGATCTGCAGAATAAACATTTCTTGTATCTGTAAGAAGGAAACAGCAGTGACAAAGCACAGCTAAGAAAGGAAGAAAAAAAAGAGATAAGGAAAGGTGAAATAGTGAGACAGGAAAAAGAAAAGGCTGAAAGACAAAAGGTGAAAAGGGAGAGAAAGGTATCAGATTTCTTTTGGCATTCATGTGCTCTGTATATAGAGTTTGAATATATTTTCCAGAAGAGGATTTCCCCTTGCATTTGCAATTCAAAGCTTCTAGCAAATTCCACTGTTTCCCTTGGCACTTCTTCAGCCTCTGTGGATTTTCCAGTTCTGCTTTTTAGATGCAGTGCAATTGTTAAACTGTGCAGCTTTATCTTTTTCTTCCCTGAAGTAATGTGGCTTAAGGTATATTGTGGCATTCCTTAAGTTTTTGGTTCAAAAACTGAAAAAGTACAGGGACTTTGTTCCCTCGTTCCCTTCCCTTTATGGTTTAATTCATGGATGGGCTTTAGGACTGCTTGGATATTTGACAGTGTTTCCTGTCTTTCTTCACTTTATTCCCTTGCATAAATAAGTGGAGAAAAAGATTTGGGATTTTCCATAGTATGGGTAGATGGTGATATGCAGCTATTATTTTCAAGGAAAATACCAGTAATGGGGTGGTTGGAACATGCTCATAAAGATAAATACTATCAAAGGGGAGGATGTACTTGGGATCATATGCAGAGAAATAGAGACTTGCTGCATTGCTGTCTTGGGAACAAAAAGACTTCTACCCCACATTGTAGCTCATTCCATCTGCCCTGTATGTCTATCCAAAATATTGCTTTTGGCCAGTCAGTTTGAGATCACATCAATAAGAGGATAACAAATGTTGCCTAACAGTGAAGAGTACAGATGGTTGTTTGCTTTATTTTTACTTCTCCTAGTGTATAAAATTAATGATTTTTAGCAGAGCTTTGCTTTACATGCACGCTGTTCACAAGCTGAAAACATTTCATATTTGTCAAAGCAGGACTACAAAACAAAACTCTGATCACTAAAGCCTGGATATCTGGAGAGAATCTTTATGGTGGAGAGCAGAGAAGTAACTAACATGTGGCTCTTCAAAAGCCCACATGCAGTGAAGATGTGTTAAGAAATTGAAAATTGTTTCAACTTGTTCTGAGGTGAAGTAGGATGCTGCTAATGGATCCATTACAGACATGCAATAAGGGTTTTCCTAATCACTGCTGTGATGGGTTGGTGAAAGTATTTGGGATAAGCTGCAGTAATAGCTAATTGTATGTAGAGGCCCAGCAGCTCCACCAGGCAAAGGGTTTCAAAGGGCTGCATGGGAGAATTCACTTCACAAGAGGCCCCTTTCAGACACTCTCCAGGTTTGGAGCTCCTTTCCTTTTAGTACACATTCTGGGAAAGCACTTTTATAATCCTCCTTTAGAGTTATTGCAAGCGAATGCAGTGATGGTTCAATGAAAAAGCATGAAAACAGTAATGGAATTTCTTTTCTTTTTTCTTCTTTTTTTTTTCTTTCTTTCCTAATAGGCCCTTTAGAAAGTCAGACCATATGTGTAGAAGCCTTATTAACTAGAGGCCAGGTTTGGAAAGAACTGTGGTAAATTACCAAGATGAATTTGAAAATAAACCTAGAAAACACAGATTTGAGTTCTAAATTAGTACTTTAAAAAAATAATCAAACCTATAATTGCTTGGTGTCTTACGACATTTCAAATAATGTTTGGTATAATTCTTATAAGACTGAAACTTATTAAGCAGAAAAAAATGTAAGGAAATTATTAGAATGCTGCATATTTCACTTTGAAATAGCTTTCCTAGAAGAGAACTGTGGTTTTATGTTCTCTGTATTTTAATACATTTATTGCAGAAAATGATTTTTGGTAGGCTATGTTTTGGATGATCTATATGTGAAATACATAAAAGCGTTAAGCTGTTTCATGTAGCTGAAACTTAGAGAAAGCTGGGGGTGGAGGGAGAAAGCATTACTTCTCCCTCAGTGCAGAAGGACTTTTAAAAAATAATTCTGAAATATATTTGGTTTGCAAAATTTTCTCTGTTTATACTTGTTCCGAACTTGTTACAGGTGTGTGCATGGTAGGGCTGTATTTTGGTTTGGTTATTTTTTATTTTTTCCTAACAAGTAGAAAGGATGAATAACTCAGAGAAACAATGGAAAAACTTATGAAGAGTTTTATTCCCAGTTCAAATAAAGGACTCTGTTCAGATATGATCTTAATTTCCTGTGGATTAAATGACTTTTGTTCAAAGGTCTCCAAAACCTATACTTTTCCCCTTCTCATTCATCAGCTGGTCACTCTATAGAAGAGGGAAGAGAAGAGCTGTTAATTCCCCATTTAAATCACATGGATGATTATATCATAATCTTGGGTGTAAATGTGGTGTATTTCAGAACAAGTGGGCACTGCATGTCTAGTGTGGCTGTGTCCTTTGGAACGATTATATTTATTGTTTTCCTCCCCAGACTGCTGTTAGTTATAGCATGGTACAGCATGGTTGAAGCAATACCTTTTCTTTATTTTCCATTAATAACCTTTTCAGATTTGCCTGTGAACCTGAAAACACTTTTGACAGAAAACCTGCACAACAAAGTTTGCAGATCTGAAGTGTATCTTTAATAAAAAAAACCTTGGTTTTTTAAATTCATTACTGAATTAAATATCACTGTTATTACTGACATCTCTTGGAAATTGCTGAATAAACCATGGTTATGGAAAGTAATTTGAGAATTATCAAGAAGGATAGGAGAATTTTACATATTATACAATTTCTCTTAGATATTATAAAATGCATGTTAGTCTTTCTTCTAGGTTATAAAATCCTTAAATTTTCCATTCTTTTTTTTTTAATTCTGATTTCTCATGTTATGGTTTTTAGCAGGCTGCAGAAGGGTAATGCTGGCTGTCTCAATAGCTCAGTGTGGAACAACTTTGTCCTGTTATGGGCACTTCTTTGGGACTTAGATTTTCTAAACGTTCCTGCAGATAATGATTAAGAAATAAAAATTTGAAATGTTTTTGCACATAAGGATTTGGAAAAAATACATAAATTGATAAGCATGTCTAAGATGGCAAGGAATATAGGCTTTATTTATTTTTTTTTTGGGAGTGCCCCTTAAAGCTTGGACTGGTAGCCTTTCAGGCTGAGAGGGAACCTGTCACTGTTTCAGTTCGAGTGAAACAGCAGCCTTGTAGTAACAAAGGATTCTTCTTCAGCATCCTTGTCTTGAAATGCATTTGAGTGAAATTTCCTAAATTACAGAAAATGACAGCCTTTCAGTGGATAAATTAATTTTAGGCGTGTATTTTGCTGTAATAAAAGGCAATGTTTATGTAGAAATGTATTTTTCCCTATCTTGATAGTTTACTGGTCATGCTAATTGAGCACAGCTCTGTTTCTTGTGGCATCACACAAATTAGTTAGAAATTCTACTGTGAATTAACACAGATTTGGCTACAGATGGAATGGCAGGCAAGTCATCATTATTGTTTAAACCTATTAATGTTTACAACTGTTGTTTTAAATCAGATTTGTTTTTAAATAGGATGATTGTGAGAATCCTTTTGTGTTCCAGAGATGAAAGAAAATGAGTGAAGAGTCAGTTGTGGCACGATTTAAAAAAAAATAATAACGAAAGATTGTAATACAGAATCTCTGCTCTAAAATTTCAGTGATGCTTGTGGAAAAAAGATTGTTTCTATGATTGCTTTTTGTAGAATTATTAGTGAAAATCTCAGTAGTATTTATTGCCTGAGCTGCTGGAAAAATGCATGGATTGTTTGTTAGGTGTGGAATATAGTGAACTGGTAGAGTAAAAGCCTTTGCTTTCTCAATTACTTCCAGCTTATCTTAATCAGGACACTGATTGCTGAGCTCCCAATTTAGTCTGAATATCTACTCTTTTGCTCTCTCCTAGATGTGACTGAGTCCTATTGTATCAATTTATTTTCTTCAAGGAAAGTCTGATTATAAATGTGGGCTGAGGAGCACGTTCAAAGGCCTGGGCAGGCATTGGAAACTTGGCGTTTGGAGTCCCATGTGTTTTGCTGCTGGTGAGATAATGTCACGTTTGGCAAACAGCTGAACACAGCAGGAAGTGAGGTTTGGCCTTGGCACAGATATCAGATGATGAAATTGTATAAAGCCCCACCATTCTGAGTATTAACATGTACATTAACTTCTGCACTTGATATTTTTTCATGGACTCAATAGAAATTCTCCTCTGTGCCAGTCTTGTTTGTATTTTACAAGAAGCAGATAAATGACTGTTGAAAAAAGTAAACAAAAAAAAAATCCCCCAGGCTACAGCTCCCAAAGAGATTCTTCTTTCCTGTAGAGGGGGTTTAATGAAGGGTAACACTTTGTGTATGAAATCTATTTTTGCTTTCTAATTAGAGTTCCAATTAAGTGGCAGAATTGTCATTTTTTGCCTACTGGGCAGAGCTTTGCTTATATATTGGACACTTACGTTATTTTCCTTTTTTCAACTATGAAATTCCATCCTCTGAAGTGGAGTATTGATAAAGTGAGAGGGGTTACTCACAGATCAAGTACATCTCAGCAGGCTGTCTATGCTTTCTATAAGCTTTGATTTGGGAGTGATTAGTGCCATGTCTGGCAAACTAATGCTAATTTAAAACCCCTTCTGTTCTTGACCCCAATTCTTAAGAGTTCATGGAAGGTACCTGTTGCAACAACGGTGTTTGTAATGCAGGCACACACACATTTAGAAAAAATTCTGAGCACCAATCAGCAAGTAAACAACTTCTGGTCTTGTCTGATTGTTGCCCATAAAGAGGTTTATAAAGAAGAAAGAAATGAGGCTTCTGAGAAGCCTTGGTTGATTAAGAGCTCTGTTATTTGTATAACAGCAATAAATACAGGAGTGCCTAAAATTAGTCACTTAACTAGTCATAGTGCTGGCATTCGAAACTTTAGGACACTTTGAGGTCAGGCTTCGAAGGTGATGCATTTGGTGAATATAACTGCTGTTCAGTATTAACATGTCAGAAATGTAATAATGAAACAGCAGGACAGGCACCCTGGACTTGATGGGATTAGCTTCTACATATAGGTTACATGTGAATCCCTTCCTTTTATTATTTTAGGGAGTAAAGTCCTGTTTGACAGTTTTGCTTCTGGAGGGTTTTTTTTCATGATGAATCTCTAACATCTGCCATTCAACTTGTTTCTGCCTGGCCAAGAAATTGCTAGGAATTCTGCTATGTTAGACTAGTTACATCACTGCAGAGGGAAGATTGCTGAACTTGCAAGCTACTTGTTTCTGCTGTGCAAGCATTCAATATTTCACATGATAATAAATTTCATGTTTCTGTTTAGAGAGATGAGCCCAATAATGAAACAGATATTTAAAAGTTATTTTTAGTGAACATTTAATATGACAGGGGCAAGTTTCAGGCAGGTTAGTAGGAGGTGAGAAGTTTGCAATGTCCTGAGGCATCCACTTCCACTGATCTTTCATATGTGATTAAATTGCTGTTTCTAGATGTAAATCTTGCCAAATAGCTGCTGGCTTTTTTATATAAATTACACAGATGTAACAGGGCAGAATAAACTTGATAAGCTGTATGAAGGCAAAGTGCAAGTTGCTTATGCTCTTCTCTTGGCTAATTGCTTCTATTCACTGCTTAGCAAGAGCTCTCTCCTGTCTTTTTACTCCTGTGAATTGGTTTGCACATAAGCAGCTACAGCTTAAACAATATTTTTTGTAAGAAGATGCAGCAAAACAGTTGTGCTTCTATTCTTTGTCCTGTTTTTATTTATTTTAAAATGCAAGACAGAATTTAGTCCTGTTCCTTAATCATGGGGTTCCTTTTCTGCTAGGCAGCCATGGCTGATGTGTGGATTCATGTTCTCACTTGTGAGACTGTGGAATAGGAAAAAGCAGAGTAGCAGGTAGCAATGTCAAATGACAAGCAGCTTAAGCAGGAGGGTCAGAAAAGCTGGAGAAGAAATGGAGCTGCTGTGCTGCATCCTGCTGTGTAGGAAATGTGGTGACACAGGAGTGAGTGTACAAGTACATCACCTTTCTGCTGCAGTCTTGCTGCGTGAGTGCTTTTGCCTGCAGCCTTCACCCTGCTATTTCTTTGGAGGGGCACAGAAAGGGACAGCAGGGATGGGGCAGAAAGAAAGAGCTATTCTCTCTGCTATGGAAGTCTGTAATTATTTCCTTCCCCATGATGGTGGTGTATTTTTAAAGGTACCTTCTCCCCTCTGGGAAGCAGAATTAAATGCCCAGCTTGGCTGTTTTTTGGAGGTGCTCTTGGAACGTATGGCAGCTCTGAGACCAGGCACTGTGTGCTGGAGCTATTTAGTCATTATGTCCTGTAATCAGAGGTAATTGCCTTGGGTGCTGTACTAGTGCCATGTGAAACTGGCTAAACACAAAATGGCCTAATAGGACTTAAGTTAGTATGAATAATTAAAACATAAGCAGAATGCATTCATGGCGACTTTCTAATTCTTCCACTCTGCACTTTCACCTCTGTCTTGTTGCTCAGTGCTCTGAGGAGGGTGTCCCTGGCACCACCCTTGTCCCATTTGCCTTCCCCATTCCTTGTGAGGTCAGGAGGAAATGGCAGCTGTTCTTGCTCATGGGGCTCCCAAAATGTAATGGGGGGAATGCTGCCAATCCTCTCAGGAGGTGGTTCTGAGAGTAGACTTATACAGGTGGCAAGTCATGACTCTTTTCCCTACCTAGGGAACTGTACACAAATTTCCTGCTGTTTTCAGGCTTACTCAGCAGCAATGTGAGGCAGGGGGACTGTGGCAGCACTTGTGGCCACTGAGCAGCTGGCTTGGGATTGCAGTTTGCAGCTTCTGCTTGCAGGAGTTTGCATCAGAACTTCACCCTAAACATTCCATCAAGACCAAAGTGACAAGTTCAATTCCACAGACAGCAGTGAGGCTTTGCTTTGTTCCTCCCTCCTTTACTAGAGCCTCTTACCCGTATCCTCTCTGGGACATGGGTATCAGTGCCAATTTTGAAACATTCCGAGTTGTCAAAACAGGTCTTGCTGTCTGTAGGTTTTTTTTTTTTAATCTTTGGTGTCTTTGTGTTACACAGTATTTGTTTTGACTAGGATTCACATCACTTGGGTCTGAAAATGGATCTGAAAGTAATTCAAGTCTGTGCCAGTTTGGTGCGTGTGTCTCGCTGCTCTGTACCCCAGCACAGCTGTCCCAGAGATATTTCTTATTTCTCTCAAGCTTTTGCTTGCCCTCTGTGAAACAGGGCACTTTTTAAAGGCACATTCCCCATGAGGTCACACTTTCCAAGCTAATCTTCCTTCTCCACGCTGCAGTTCTGACTGGAAAGAGGGGCTGAGCTTCAGTGATGCTGCATGTAGGTGACACCAGCAGCCAGCAGACGCGGGTCAGGGCACTGTGGTCTGTGCAGGACATGGGAATAGCACAGGCAGGATGTCAGCCTGGAGTGAGGGCTGACAGAACTGAGGAACATGGAACTTTAAACATGGCTGGAGCATGCATGATCCTGAACTCTGTGTTTTCCTGCTGAAACATGTCTTGGGATTGGAATGTGTGTGTGAATAAACAGTCTGATCTATGTTATTTCTTTTTAATGTGAGCCATTTCTTAAAGACTGATCTCAGAGACGAACACACACAGAGGTGCTCTCTGCTGTACCTTTTGAAGAAAAAAAGTTTCCATGTCCTGCACTCCTTTATCCCCAAGAACAAACTCCTGTGAAAAAGTCTTTAGTTGCTATCGAATTCTGTCACAATCTTGTAAAACAAAACCCTTAAGGCCCTTCTGTTATCATCTCATTAGAGGCTTAAATGAAGGGAAATTGAGAGTTAAGGTTTTATCTGTCTGAGTCATTGTCTCAGACTTATATACATGCAAGGAAATGTGGAATATTATGTGTTTAAAGTTCGAATGCTCTGAGCAAATGAACTATTCAGTTCTTAAAGGGAAAGTTCTTAAAGGGAAATACAATAATAAATATTTGCCATAGGAGTAGCATAGCCCTGTGGGGGAGGTGCCAATAGCCCTATATTTATCCTCTTGCCAATGTAGTTTCTAATGCAATAACCATCACAGGAACTCTGTAACTATTCAATATTGCTATTGAATTAAGTTATCTTTAATTATAGCTGAATTCTGGTCTTCCTCAGTCTTGTGAGTGTTTATGTTTTCTGGAGGGTGGGTTTCAGTTACATTCTCACACCAAAGATATTAAGTAAGTATTTAAAACAGGAGTTCCTCTGGCTGTGGTGTAAGTTGAGCCTCCAAGTGCAATGTGATAAAGGATTAATGGAGAAGACAAAACCCTACAACCTCCTTTCAAGTATGGGGAATGATAAGGCTTTGCCTGGGCCTCCTTTTATCCTGCCAGTGTGAGTTAGGAGAATTTGTGTGTAACCCTTGACTTTTAATCCAGTTCATTCAGTACACCTTAAAGGTGAGAGTCTGAAGGAGCCTGATGTTACTTTGGCTGTGTTTATTTTAAGGAAAATGAGCATTTTACTTGGGCTACACTCACACACTGATTGTGTGCGGCAATTTCAGCTTAAAAAATTGAGATTATGCAAAATCACCCCTGTTTTTATAGCCTAATTGAGTTTCATGAGGTTCCTTGACAGAAAAACTGAGAGTTGCCAGTTCTGCTTTTCATTGCTGTTGGCCTCTCCTTGGGGAATAATATGTATATGAAAACTAGAAAGAAAACAGTCATCCCACACAATCATCACATCTCACAAGCTGATCCTCCTGCAGTTTCCCATTATCTTCATGCACCCAGTTTTTACATTAAAAGCAGACAGATACTTCTGAGAAAGGGTGAAAAAACCTCAAAACCACAAGGCTGCTAACACCTGGAAGCTAAGACAGGCAAGTTCAGGTTTGGCAGCCTGGTGTTTTAGGATACTGTGCAACCACCTTTTCCCATTTCTGTGCCCTTATACCTGGGGGTGTGGTCTGAGCCCCTGCAAAAGAGGGGTTTGGGATTCCTGTCCCCCCTCCACGCTCCTCCAGGGAAAATGCCTGTCCCTATTCCCAGTACCTGCACAGGAGGTGGGAAGCTGATGGGAATTTTTGTGTGCACTGCAGAGTGTCTGTGCTTCTATTTCTGACTGACATCCTAGATGAATTATTAGAATTTATTGTGTAAGAAAGTGCAGATTACTTTGTGTGCAAATGAGACATGAACTGCTTTAATTAAATCCCAAGAACTGATTTATTTAAAAGAAACCCCAAAAATGCTGAAATTTGCAGGGTCATAGTCATAAGGAAAAAATGTGTGATTTGCTTAAAAAAAAGTATACCAAACAAAACCTCAATTGTTTTCCCTAAATTGATTGCAAATGTGCAAGTATAAGTAACATTTGGGTTTCTTTAACTAACACCCAAGTGATTCAGCAGTTGCCAAGGTAACAGTGCTACTTTTAATAACAATAAAGAAAGCATATAAAACTTCCACACTTCTCATTGTCTAAGATAATGCTGCACTGATGCTGTAATAACATTATTAGCATGTACTTTCTTTTACTCATTGAGAAGCATGTCTGGTTCATAAATTGGCTGTACAGTAGCATCTACCACAGTGGGGTCTGGGCTCATCAAGGCTCCTGGATACTGCAGTGATGTGAAGAAATAAAAAAGTATTTTGTTGCTCCAAATCAATTTCTTAGAATGACCTTTTTGATTTTTGCTTTCTGAGGCTGTCATTGTAGCTTGTGGGTGCCTTTTATAATTTAGCTGAATATTACTGATCTCTTTAATGCAAAAGTATCAGCATGAGCAAGTCCTGCAGATAGTCTTCAGGACTAAGCTATACCTTATAAAACATTGAGGATACTCCTTTATTATTCATGGGAAGATGTGCATTACTAAAGAAAATTCAGTTTTTAGTACTAAAATTTTGTTGTTCTTGCATGCTTTAGAACTGCCCTGTTCAAGTCTAAATGGATGTCTTCTGTTGTGCTTTTTTTTTTGGTCCCCCCCTACCCCTCTTGAAATTTGAGCTTCTAGAGAGCTTTGGCAGACAGCTCAATGTGGCTACTCTGGATATAAACTCCTAGGTCTGGGTGGATTATTTGCATTCTGAACACTTGACCTCATGTTTCATTCTAACTGAGTTTTCCACCTCTCTATCAAGATTTTGGCACTTCACAAATGAGAGAAACCTGTTTCCCTGCTTATTTCTGCAGTCAGATCTGTGATTTTAGAAGATAATTTTTCTTCTGGTCTCTGTAGTTGTGGCAATGAATCTTTTAATAAAAAAAGCAGAAAAAAGATTCAAGTGCCCTTCACTGGACATGTGAACTAGGTTATTTTCTTTTTAAAAAACAACCCCCTTACAGATTTTTAATATTTCAGTTTTGAGGAAATTGCATTCGTAGTTACAACCAACTGTGTGCCTCCATCTGGGGTTCTGGTTGCACTGGAGACACTAAAGGTTAGTCTATGTTAATCTAAAGGCAGGCTATTCTAAATTTAAAAAACAAACAAACAACCCTCCCTCGTGGGCTGAAGACATGAAATGTGGAAGGAAGGATCACTTGCCCATTTGTAATCTTTGCCAGTACTGACTTCCTTGGATGGTCATCTCTCACCAACACTTAATGACCTCAGGGGAGGTTCATTGAAGGATTAAATGACAGTTTCTGTCATCTACAGAAGTGTCAAGTTCAATGCAATAATGTGTTCTTGACTCTAACAGTTAGTGAGAATCATGGAGTGCTCCCAGTAAATGTAACTGTTACTCCATTCTTTACAAAGAATGCAGTTATTTCCAGAATATCTGCCATAGCTGCTGACTTGAGGCCTCCAAACCAACCCTGATGTGGACACAAGGCTCTGGACCAGTGTCCCTTGCTCAGCTGGGGACATTCTGAAGGTCTTGAATAGATCTCTGGGTAGGAGGGCACCTTGGAGCACCCAGGGCCCAGAGGAGGACAGGGTTTTTGATGCACATCCTGAGATGCCACAGAACACCTTCTAGATCTGAACACGATGTCCAGGGACATCTTTGTCCCACTCAATGCTGCTGTCAGTACTGGAAACACTCTGTATATTACAGATGTGATTGATTGATGAGATCATTAGTACCAACTCTGCCTCTGCTTTGCTTGTGGAATATAGCTGGTGTCTGTAATGGAAAGATAGGATACTTTAGCATTAAAGCTGAGTGTGTTTAAATTCGTATTTTTAACTTTGTCTAGTGGTTTTCATTACATGAAATGAGAGGCTGCTTTATCTGATATAATATTATGAGCATATTTTATCCACGACAGCATCCATTATTCAATATTTATCTTAGGTTAGCTATGTTAATAGAGAAAAACTTATCCTAGGGCAGAAATTTGCTGAAGACCTTTTGACCCAGCGAAGTCTCCCTTTTATTTGGCCTATATGCAGGAGTTTGTTCCAGCTTGATTTTGTCAGTCAGATTATTTTTTGCTCACAGGAAGGTACTTTGGGGCAGGGATTGTCTTTTCTGGTTTGCTTGCACAGTACTTAGGACAGTGTGGTCCTTGTCCCTTGTGGGGCCATCTAAGCCATGTTGTAAAGCAGCCAATGGGTTACTGCAATTGAGAAGCATATCTCAGGAGCTTATTTACTTATTTTTAAAGGATTGTATTTCCAGGCAGGTAAAGGAAGAGCAGAGCAGTGGTGATCATTAATCATTATTATTTTGTCCATGCTGCTCCAGTCTATTATAAGAACAGACTGGAGCAGAGAGTATAACTGCCACAATTTACTGACTGAAATACAACAATACCAATTTAATCTCTGGACAAGATAAAGAGTTTATTAATCTTTTCACCTCTGTTCTGTCAGAACTTATTTTTAGGATAAGTATCTGGTGGGTTGTATTTTAAGAAGTGCAGAGCAGTTTTTTCTTCACAACATGCTTCATTCCTTAGGATTACAGTAGAGAGTACTTGTGCTTTAAAAAAAAAATCCTCAACAAAACACTTTCTAAACCAAAACTATATCACATTCTGCCTCTCTGTCCAGGCACGCATACACCAAAAGTGAAAATCTGCCATTTCCAGATAAACTGGTTGTTTGTTAGTGGCCAAAGACTGATGTAATAACAGACTGATGAATTCAAGATGTAATTTTCCCCATCTTTATGACTTCAGTGTTTGGCTGGCATTCATCCTGCTGTTATCTGGTTTTACCTCAGTGCAAATATTGATAATATTCCTTGTATAAGAGAGTCAGTCTGTGGTCTTCCATTCCTCCTTTATTTCACTGCAGTTGTCTGTTGGGTAAGTGTGTTAACACGATGCAGTCTCTGGCTTGGTCCTAGCCTGCAGCAAAAATGAAAAGTGTGGTTTAGCTTATTTTTTCCTTTGGCATTTATTGGTAAGGAAACAAATATTTTAAAGTATTTTGAATTGTCTGATTGTCCTTTGTCAATTTGCAATGGGCAGTTCCTGTGCTCAGCACTCACCTGAGCAATGGCCTCATTCTTTCCTGTTCTATGCTGAACACATCTGGGAGTTTATCTGCTAAGGAGGTGTCAGTGGGTATTTTATCTCTTAATGTTTATGCCGGTGATCAGCACCCTGTCTGCCACGGGCAGACACTCCACATCTCACTTTGAAATGCAATGCAATGTCTGGACCCAATCAAGTGATGCTGGAAAGAAATGCTCAAAGCTCAAACAATGCCTTGGAGAAAAAGGGTTGGAGGGCTAAGAGGGAAAGGGTTAAATCGGTGTCAGATGGTTCTGAGTTTTACTTGGATTGATAGGCTTCTGCAGATTCATTAGGGGATCTGCCAGTAGGATGCTGCTCCATTAAAACACAGGCTTGCTTTGCCAGCCTCAGATGGCTAAATCCAGTTAAGGGCTGAGGTATCACAAACTTTTGTCTTTGCCTAATTAGGAGTAGCAGTGGACTAGTAGTGTGCAATATACAAACTAAGGATGTGTTTAAGCCTTTCTTGTAAAACTGTATGCTCAGAAGGAAAAAAATAGTGGGAATCACTATTATTTTAAATTATAGTTGGCTGTGAATGGAGCACTGTTACTGTTTAGATGTTTTATTACTGATGATGTAGTAACATACTCGAAATCAAGAGAAGCTTAGGTGGCATTCTGATCAAGTTTCAATCAAAGATGATACTGTTTGGGACCAGAGCTGGAAAAATATTGTCCCTTTTTTTTTCAATTGCAAATGAAATTTGCTACTCTCATAGCTGCTGCTCACTGCTTTACTCACAAGCACGTTTTGTTTTCAACATGAGTTATTTGCTAACTGTTCTCTTCTGCTATCCACCCTTCGTGGTGGATGCCTTTTCACTTGGCTCACAGGATATGACTTCTTTCTGGATGGATGGCAGAGGTTTTCTTCTTTACTGCTTGGTTATTTTTCTGAATGACCAGTTACAAATAGATAATTCAAGCCATTTTAAGTTAACTTTAAATAAATCCTGTATCTTGTGGCGTACTGATATCTTTAGAACTGTTCTTGTTTGGAAATCCTTCAAACACCCTGTCACCACCTGACCAATTAGTAACAAAGAGCAGCACAAACCAATGCTTGTATCATTGAAAACACTTGATAACAATTGATTCTAGAGTTTGATCAGCTCTATCAAGCAAATAAAATTTGGACAGATCAGTGGAAGATAGTTGTTTTTATTAAAAAGATTCGATTGACTCTTAACCAATCTAAGATGTTGTGTGCTGAAGAAATTTAAAGCTTGAAAGAGCTGATTATGACAGCAGCAACCCCTTTTACCTGAGAAGTTAATTAGAAGACAGGATGGACTGGTCACAGGGTCTAGACCTGTGCTGGGAGCAGGAAGCTGATGTAATTCAGCTTTCATGGTGTTGGAATATGGAAAGAGGATGGTGCTGAGAGGTGCTTAGTATGTGTAGACAACAAACTACTTAAGACTGCAGAGCATTCAGGAGCAAAGATAGGGTTGAAAAAAAACTGTCTAGTAAGTTGAGATGTCTGAGGTTCATTATTGCTGTCACTGAGTGGTGCAGTCCTATTTTTCAAGGTTTCTTAGAAAATATTTTCTATGGCATGCCATGCAGGGTCATACCAATTGCCTTAGAGAGAGCCTGTGACTGGAATATGTGGAGTTGTGAATTTTGTCTGATCATAAATCACTTCACTAAACATGGTGTGGCAGTTACTGACGAAGATCAAAGATCTTTGGCAACTGTGTGTTGTTTCTGCCAGTAGATTTTTTTAGTAGTGTTATAAATTACCTTTTAAAAAAATTGAAAAGGAATTAAGGATAACCATTCCCAGTGATTCTCAGAACACCATTTTCTCTTTAACTTGGTAGTCACTTAAAAACCATTGTGCAGGCATTTAAGAATGCAACTTATCCAAGGAAATTGTTCAGAAAAACATTCATTTTAATTACTTGAATATGATAAAACTAGGTAACTGGAGATTTTTGTTACAAAAATGGTCATGATTGGGGTAATACTGTTACTACTGTTTATTGTTAATGGTTGAAAAGACAGCTTTTAAACATTAAACTTTGGGAGTAGTACTGATCAGACTTTTATTTACAACTGGGTGAAATAAAGCTCTGTATTCCTGATAATCTGACATGGAAGCAAATAGATTAATTCAAAAGAATTCTGAGATTAAGAATGGAGATGAAAATCTGGCTTAATTTATAAATCTTATTCAGGAAATGGGAACTATATGACATTAGTATGTGCCATGCAAGATGACTACATTTTCTGGAAAATAAGGTTAATGCAGAAACAACGTCTGTGGTAAGACTCTTTGTTGTTCTCGTGTCTTTTATAACTTGTACCTGTTATGGTCTCCCTTGCACTGTAAGTAAAGAATTTGAATGCCAATGCTGAACTTAAAGTAAATAAAAAAATACTAACCCCTTGGATAAGTGGAAAGCTGTCTTTTCACCAATGGCCTCTCTGAGACCACTGAAGGCAGGAGGTCCAGGCAGCTGTTCTGATTTCAAGGTGCCTTTTCTAGCTGTGATGGACAGCTGCTTGACTTTGGCTTGGGATGTTTTCTCTAAGGAATGAATGGACAGATAATCTGGAAGGAGGGGGAAGAGTGATCTACTGAGTGCAGTCACAGGAGAGGTTTTTGGACCATGGTACGTGGTGGGTAAGGAGTGGCAGAAGAGAGTGAGGAGCTTGTGCATAGGGCAGGGATCCCTCAGGCATAAGAGGAAAGGCTTTTGAAGGATTAGATTGTGCTGGGGAGAACTCAGAGCAACTCAGATTCTGTTGCTTGCTTTGAAATGCAGGAAACAGCCAGAAAACTATTTTTTAATATATTGTCACTTTAAAATTCAGTCTTGCTTTTTGGTTGAGTTTCATGCTGATGACATGGAAAAATGTTGCATTGCTTGTTCTTTCTTTGTGTGACCCTTTGTGAAAGTGTGTCTGTGTTTTTTTCTGTGAGTGTTATCTTTTGCAAGCAGTGTTGTCAAGCCAGCTTGTCATGTTGTTAGGGAATTTTGGACTGGATGGTGGATCATATTGGTAATACTTCTGGCTTAAAACCCTCGGGATCTGACAGAACTGAAATATGTTCCTCTCCATTTTCCTGCTCAGTCTACAATTATTTGTGTGCTTTGACTTTTTTTTTTGTGTGTGTTTTTTGACTTCTTCCTTTTTTTTTTCTTTTGCTCAGGAGCCCCCTGAGTACAAAACAGATTGCCACAGACACCAAGTGTGCTCTGTGGCTGTCTTCAGCCTGTAAAGTTTTCCCCAGGCTGGAGAGCAAGACAGTGTCCCTGCATTGCACTTATGGCAGGGCTGTG
Source organism: Leptocoma aspasia (assembly GCA_013399835.1). Classification (NCBI taxonomy): domain Eukaryota; kingdom Metazoa; phylum Chordata; class Aves; order Passeriformes; family Nectariniidae; genus Leptocoma; species Leptocoma aspasia. The sequence continues at coordinate 1,198,001 of VXAX01007135.1, read as the reverse complement.
TCTTGCTGGCATTTCACAGATGAAAAACCATCATTTGTCCTTTATTCTGAACTCAAGAGCCTTGGTTTGGGTTTTTTTTCCTCTAAGGAGAACTGAACAAGCCCTCAATGTACCTGAACTCTAAGATAATTATCCTTCATAGGCCTTGTTGAATATGGCATTCAGTTTTTTTCTCCAATATTTATTCCCCAACAGAGTAAAGTACTTGCCCTTAAAAGGCTGCATATTCCATTGGAGGGTTGGTTTCTTCTAGGTAAAGGGTGAAATGGAATTTATACAGAAAATCAGTAAAGAGCTTTGAAGTGTGTATAATGAAGTGTGTCAAAGATATGTTTTTACATACACCTTAAGTAAGCCAGATTTGAACTTTAACTTTCTGCTTTTCCTTTATGACATTCAGATCAGGACAGTGAGATTACACCAAAATACTTCTGTGTATTTGTTATTCCAATGTTTCTTGAAAGACTGTCAAGTGTATTTTTGTGTGAACAGTTTTGCTTTTCTTTCACTTGAATGGAGGCTTTTGTTTCAAAGGCCAGCACAAGTAGGACTTGGGTATCTTTTTTGTGAGGCATTATTGTAACTGAAGTTATTTTTTTTAGGAAACAGCATGTCTTACTTTCATTTTCTGTAAATACAATTGCCAGGCTAAAGGAAGAAAAATCTGGACTTTCAGTTTAAAGAGATCTTTATTGCCATAAAATTGTACACCTATAATTATCAATCAGTGTTGTAGCTGTTCAAGCTTTTATAACTAAAATGTTCATGCCCTTGATTATCTGACTTACAGTTGCAGAACAGGCTATTTAAATCATTGTGATAAAATGAATTGAGCATCATGGCACTTAAACCTCTTAAATACTAACGGATTTAAAGCACAGACTTTTTGAAATGGTGCCCACTCATCCTCATGCTATTCATCGTGCTTCTCTGGCTCCTTCTCCTCTAACCACGGATAATAGTGCTCAAACATCTGCTCATTGAAAAAAAACAAGAGTGAAAACACAAGTATTTGGTTTAAGTGATGTGTGCAGTGCTCTCTGGGATGAAAGGAATGCCAGGAGGATGTAGTACAGTGTTATTTGCTCCAGATACTTAAGGCTCTCCTGGAAAATTAATTTAGTAGCCAGTTTTGAGGAGTGGTGTGTTTTAAAGTGGGGCTGAGCAGTGGTGGGTCTTTTTTTTTTCACCGCTCTGAAAATCTTTAGCTGCTGATAAATGTAAGGCTGTTGATCTCTGTAAGGTTTATAGTCTGCTGTTGCTTCGCAATGCTCAGCTCTCCATTGGCACTCTGCTCATGCCTGGGAACAGATTGCATTTGAATTTTCAGAAAAATTGCATTGTATTGGTAGGATGAGCACAGCTGCTTCTTAGACTTCAGTAATTCTTTAGAGTAACACTTGGTTTGCAGGGAGTTACCTGCAAATTTAATAAGGAAAATATATGTATGTGGTTACATACACCTTCTAATAATGTAAGTGACTCAAGTAGTTTCATTGTTTGAAATGATTACTGTAAATAGGACAAGGAACCAATATTTACTTTTGCTTTAATCTCTTCCTCATGATTCATAGGAGCTGGCAAAATTAGGGAATAATTAGAATCTTATTCCAATATAAGGAAAATTTTATTACTTAACATGTGGTGTTTCTCTGGTTAGCAGGAGGAATCTGGTTTAAGAAAATGCTTCATCCTCACCTCTTGGTGAAAATGAAATATTACTTCTGACTTTGGTGTGGCTACATCTGTTGGAGAGTATGTATGAATAGGTAAATTATGCTGGATGCATGGCCTATAAAGTGGTTTTGAGATCACAGGATAAAAGTTGCTGTATGAATGTGAATTAAGTTATCTGATAAATCATAGCTCTAGGGCAGGGATGAGGGTTTTTGGCTAAGGCAGTTTATCACACCCCTTCTGTAGGCATTAGAGCACTGTGTATCCAGTTCTCCCTTGCTGATTAACTGACCTGGGTGATGTCAGTGCTTTGTCCTGCTGTGTGACAGGCACTTCTTTGGGCACATGTCACTGTGATGACCCTTTTAGTGACATCTAACAGGTTTAGATTTTACAAAAATGAATATTTTGGTCTTGACTAAAAAAAGACTAATTGATAAAAATAAAATGGGATTAAATACTTTAAGCCCTTGAAGCCCCTGATTCCAAGTGCTCTTGCAGGGTGGGTCAGGGGTAGGAAGGTGCAGAGCTTTCTAGAAGCAAATATTGCTGCATGATGGAGCCACAGCACCTTTTTTCCTGTGGAAGCCATCTTTCACTTACTCCTAGGATGTAGGGTTTCTCCTGGGGGGGTGATTTCTATACTAATACTTTCTTATATTCTATCTTATTCTCCCTAGCATTGCCACTCTTCCTTGTTTTAGTCTCCACTCTAAAAATTTACCCATTCTCCTTTGGAACCTGAATCTCAATTTTTACCTCTTCTCCTTTATCCTGTGTTTTGCTCTAAATATCTTTTCAATTCTTTATTCTTCCCTTGCCCTTAAAGTTCCTATGACAGTAAGTTTCATGGAAAATCTAGATTCCAACTCTTCATCTGGGCATACTCAGGAAAGAAGAGCTGCATTAGTAACTGGAAGCTCTCTGTGTGCTATGCTCTAGGGAGATGATACACATGAAAAGCATGCCAAGAAAAGATTAGTCAAGGTCAGGGGCAACCTAGCCTGGACTTGCCTGGGTCAGAACATGCCTCTTATTTCTAAGTGCAAGCAAAATATCTATTTGTAATGTTTTTCTAAGGCAAAGACATTTTGATTTGCATTGTTGCAAAGCTTTTTTTGGCCATAGGTAGAGGTAGACTCCTCTGATCAGATTCTGCTCCATAAAGATGGCAGATAGGTGTCTCTTGGGTGATGCAATTAAAATCCACCTCCAGTCCCCTTCCAGTATCCACCAGCAAGCCAGTGGCATCACGAGCAGCTGATTCTCAGGACTGTGTAATGAGTAACCCTTGTGATTGATTTCCTTCTATTTTTGTGGAAGGCTGATGTATTAAATTTGTCAGTTTGGGGTCCCTGGACCTAGGAACGTGTTTGATCACATCTGCTGGCAAGTAGAGGCCAGTGGGGTGTGTAAGTAAGAGTTTGGCCATGGGTTCAGGTGACTGCTTTCCACAGTTATTTTCTCTGGCACTGCCTGAGAAAAGAAAGTGGGGAATTTCTGAAAACCTGTTTTGCTCAGTCCCAGGCTGCAAGGGAAGGGCATTCCCTCCCACTCTTCCTTTCCTTCCTCTGACAGTCCTCACCTGCTCTGTCTTGCCTTAGGGCTAAAAGGGGACTGGAGAAGAGAAAACCAAGCACAAGAAGAGGAATGAAGTTGTATGTGGGGCTAGGCAGAAATTAAAGCGGGATTATCTGGAGGGTGGAAAGGAAAGAGCAAAACTGTTCTCGTTACCCCAGTTTTAGCAATTTTATTAACTCCATCTATACACTCGAAAAGCAGGACCCCTGCACATCTAACCTTTGAGTCCTTGTTCTGTTCAATGGGTCACTAATTGAGGCCTGTGCAGGTTTGCCAGTCAAGGCTCTTGTTTACTTGTAGCAGCATAAAAATATTTTGAAAGAATGTATTGTTTGTCAGTTTTCCTTTGCAACTTGGGCCCTCTCCTGGGTGTCTAAACATTGGAGCAAAGATCTAGCACTGTGGTTCAAGGAATAACAGCCAATTTTGATAAAATTATTGACATCCAGAGAAGAATAAGCAGGAAATAATTTATTTACTGACTTTTAATCTTATTTTCTTGTTGATGACTGCAGATAACTTGCAATTTGTTTGATGCTAAATAAAATCTAGAGAGACTTGTAGGGCTCTCTTGTTTGGACAGGTATGTACACAGTTAGTTGGTCACATTGAAATGGAATATTATGGTTTCAATTTATAAGACATACAAATCATGGTTTTTTTGGTTTTCCATAAAAGTGTTCTGATCTGATAATGTTTCTGCCATTAAACTCATTAACTGGATTATCCCTGGAAGATCAACAAAATAGTTTATAAAATCTTTATGTAAATTACTTCCTTTAATTTCAGTGGTTTTGCATGAAACAATTTTTTTGGGGTGGTATTTTAACCAAAAACTAGCTGCTTGCCAAGTTCCACCTTGACCTCTGTTTACCTTTGAGGGCAGCCAGCTTCTCTATTCATCATTTTATGCATTGAAATTAATGGGTTCTGGCTGGTTCAGCAGAAAAAGTCTAGTTTCCTGAAAAGCACCCTGAGAGGTTGTTTTTACAGTGCCCTTTGTGCTTGAACAGACCTGGTAAGTACTAGAAAGTCTCACTCAAGCTGTTCCCTTGGGACTTCCAGCTCTGCTTCGCAGACAAATGAATTTTCTGAACTTTTGGGTTCCTATCCTCACTGAATCTCTGAACTTCTTTTGAAGCCTGCCTTGTTCTTACAAGAAATCTTAGTAGAGAGGAGGTTTGTTTATGAAAGGATATATTAGACTCCTTCATTTGAAGCCAACAAAAGCAGCTCTCTTTTCCTGGCTGTTCTAATTGATTTTTATTTTTTATTTATTGTTTTGAAGTTAAACAAGTCATAGATTAAAACCCCTTCAACCTACGCCTCCAGATATTTTTGCCACATAGTAAAAATGCAAGCACTAGTGCAAAGGAAAAGCAAACCACCAAAGCTTGGAGTGTAGTGCTCCTGCAGATGCTTACTCTGTGCCTACTCAAATTGTTCACGACTGCAGCTCCTCAGGGGCTCTGCTGCCATTGCCCTGGGTTTGGGATGTTGGAACCAGCCTCAGTTCACAAGAAGGTGGCAGCCATGTAAGAAATGTAAAACTTGTGTTGGTGCAGGTATGAGTATCTGAACGAATGTAAAAAAACCCAAAAGGTTATTTTTCATTGGATTTCATCTAGCATTCCACAGGAGGAGATTAAGCAAGAATACACTGTCACGGCTCAGAACAAACAGATAATTCCACTTTTGACCCCAATTCCTAAACCTAGAGAAAAATGACAAATAAAAACCCTATTGAAAACCTAAAGCGTTGAATTTCCTCTTAACTTCAGCACAAGCTAATCCTTGTAGTGTTTTCAATTTGGTTAGACCTTAGTTAATTGTTGGTCTTTCCTTTGTCCTTCTACTTCACAACTGCTGGTAGCATTTAATGAATTTTTAAATTACTAGGTCAGGTCATTTAATAGAATATGAAATGTCTTGATGAGAGAAGAAGCTTTTTCTACAGTCACATAAAAGCCATTAGAAAAAAGTGACTTATTTTGTCATTTATTTTGGGACACAACACTCTGTAGAACATAACTAAGTTTGAATCTGTAGCAAAACCAGTTTGATCTGTGTACATTTACAGGCCTCTTCACTCATGTGACAGGCTACAGGTCTTGTTCAGCAAAGCAGTGAAGAGAATGATGTTGTGCTAAGCAGAGTGATTAGGGCTGGTTCCTGAGAAGGTTCTGGTGTCCCTCTGGCCAACCCAGTCCTGGCACTGGGTCTCTCTTCCCCATAACCTTCATTTAAAGGTCATCACTGACCTCCTGACTGCCTTCCCCCAGTATAGGGGGGCATAGAGCTGCTGCAAATGTCCATCTCTTTGGTATTCTTCAAAAATATCAGTGGGTCAGAGCCAAAGCTAGATGAACTCACTGACATTGGGTCCATATTTATTCCTTATTTATAAAAGCAAGTTACATTTAGGAACCAAAGGTGGGAAGGAGCTGTAGATCTTCATGAGGAGACTGGAACAAAAGGCTGATCATGAAAATGAATGGAGTTGTTGTGTGTGCAGAGACTTCTTTCTGAACAGATAACATTTTACTAATTTCTTGAAGCCCATACATTTATGCATAATCTTGGCATAAAGCATATATTTTTTTTCTTTGGTTCACAATGGAAGTTGTTTAATTTATTAGTCAGGAGATAACTTTTGTTTATATGCCAAGAAGCTGTCTTAGGAAATTATACAGTTGTCTGCATTTGGTGTTGCTAGATAATGGGATTATGTGAAATTTAAAGTATACCCATCACTATTGCATATGAGTGATGAGTGCATATGCAGTGAGATTTATGGGGTATGCTACAGTTTGTGTAGTATCATGACCATTTCTTTGGTATTTAACTAGCAGTTGCTTGGCTGAGTATTTTAAAAAGCATAAAGTAGGGATGTTGAGGAGAAGTTTCTTTACCTAAATGTTATTTGGCTTTCATAACACCTAATGCTTTAAGGAGGTCTTATATCACACACCACACACACATACCTTCCCCCAAGCACTCCCCCTGGTAATGTGTGAGGAATATCTACTTATAGGAGTCTGGTAAATGGCTTCACTTTCTGAAGGAACTCATAAGATCATATGAATTAAAATTGATAAGAAGTGTAATCTGAGTTAGTTCTGCTGTAAAAACTGAATCAGTCATTAGCTGTGAGGACAGAGCACTTCGAAACAGCCCATTAAGGCAAGAGATTGCCCAATTAGATATTCATGTGGCAGTTAAAATTGCATCAGAATGTTAACCACTTCCAATTTTTAGTCAAATGCTTTTCAAAACTTCGACTGAAATGTTCTTCGTTCTTGCTGCATGGCAAGAGTGAAAAAAGTGCTTGAAATACTTGTTAAAAATAACCAAAGCCCCACATCCACATTAATTTCATGCCAAGTTGTTCTTTATGTAATTTGAAAGGGCTGTGATATTCAGCTTCAAGTATTGAGAAATATAAAGAGAATATTAATATGCCCTTATAATATTCCCATATGAGGGAAACTGATGCAAAGATTTCCCTTGTAACCTGAGTTACGAACAAATGTTTTGAACAAACCGATCTTCAAAATTTTTGATGCTTTTCAAAGTTTGGGGTATTTTTTTTTTCTTCCTAAGGCAAGGGAAAGAAATTGTAGTCAGGCATTCCAGTTTAATTAACCCTATTTTAAATAAATTTAAATGCTATTTGTAATTCTCTTGAAGAAATTACAGCAATCACTTGAGGGGGGTGGGTCTTCAAATTATGGTCTGCAAATGCTGTTAAATTCAGTCTCCTGAGAACTCTTGCGTTTGTCTGAGTTGTTTTAGTTTTCTTTTTTTTTCTGTCTTCTGGTTGTTTTTTCCTTTTTTAAGTATTGCTTCAGTAAACAGACAGCTGAAAAGTACCTTGGGCAACTGGAGCCGTGGATTCTCCAGAGGGACACATCAGTAGAGCAGTGGTTTTCAGTAAGGTTAATAAGAATAAATTAGACATTATAATTCTAGAGCCAGATATTTGCAATTGTCTAGTGAAAACAAGACAATAAAGATACAGGTGAAATTTCCTGGAAGTCTCCATTTGTGCTCTGTGCTCCTGTATCTGCCACACAAACACAGTTCCAAAGATATGAGAGCAATTCCTTCAGGAATGACAAGAAGTGCTGTAATTCTGAGGCTATGCTAAGAGATGAATGCCTGCAGGGATAGCTATTTTATTTTAACAAAAATTCCAGGGTTGTTGGTTTTAGGAGCTGATCAGCATCTAGTATACTTTTAGAATTATAATCCCAGCATTGCTGTCAGGCCTATGTTTACAAAGCTTGTTTTTAAATGTTAATAGGAATACTCACAATTAGTTAATTTGAGCTATCTTGAAAGTTTTGTTCTGCAAAGGATCAATGGCTGAGAATGGATTTACCCCAAATGTGAGGAGTACTTTTTGTTTGTGGTTTTTTTTGGGAGGGGGGGTTGGTTTGACATGAAAGTGGAGAGAACTCCTTTTTGCAGGCAGTCAATATGTTGATATTGACTGACTGTGTAACATTTAATGATTTTTACATACAGATGCTTGCTAGGGTAAGGCAGGTCTTCAATGACTGACATTGTGGAACATGCATATTTTGTTTGGGTTTGGCCTTTATGTGTCAGAATTTAATAAGAAAAAATGAACAAAATAGGCTGTAACAACACTCTTTGTGCTTATTCTGGCAAATGAGGCTGTTCTTGCTTGAAAAGTCATAAGGACAATTGGGTGGGAAAGAACTGGGGATAAGTGTTGTCATTATTTTATGTCTAGTAGAAACAAAACTGATTTGTCCCTTTACTGACACTGACATGAGTGCTCTGGTCTGGTGCTCTGTTTGCAAGTGTACAGAGCATTATTCCTTTCTAGGGTACTGTGGCACAACCCAAACAGTATCTGTGGGTCTGTGTTGTGTTGAAAAACATAGGAAATAATAGAGAAAATGTGGTCAGTAACCTTGTTCAGCCCTTCTGTCCCACACTTTCTCTCTATCCCCAGGGTAAAATGGTGTAAATTATCTGTGTTCTGCCCTTAGTAAAACTGAAAATGGAGAATCTGTGTAGTGCTTGGCTTCACCAGTTCTTTTATCAATCTCTTCTAATGCCATGTATCTGTGTTATTCTCTCACTTGAGCAGAGAATTTAAAAATCAGCCTCTCATAATTTAAATCCTCGGTTGCTTTAAAAAGTGGGCAATGATCCCTTTTTACCAAAGAGATCTAAAGAAAGTGCAGGTCAGTGGAAAAATGGCAAGTGTAGTGTTACTTCTTTATAATTTTCAGTAAAAGACTGGAATGCTATTAAGCTCTTTCACATTTTTATGTGATATCTGATGAATTAAAGGCCGAATTATTGGGGTGAGCAGAGGTTTGATGATATTTCTAGTTTATGTCTTGATGTATATCAAGACATAGCATATATGATAGCATAAATGGAGGCATTAAGCTGAACATCATAGAAGAAAAGTAGTACACCAAATCAGGATCTGTAAAAGTAAATATCCATAAGCTCTTGTGATGTCTGATTTTAAATATTTTATTTTTTCTACTTTATAAAATAAACAAAACTTGAGGAAAAATTTTCCGATAACATAGCTGAAAAAAGCCTTCAGTATATGGTTTCAATCTAATCACTGCTAAAACAATCTAATATAAGCTGTGAATGCTATTAGACTGTGGCACTAAGGGAGTCCTTCACTGGGCTACCTATGGAAGTCAAATAACTTTCTGGTTACTTTAGATTTAAAAATCCAAACTGTAGTGCAGGGCACTCTATTAACTCCTTCAGTGAGAAAGCACTGTTTGAAAAATATGGGAAAATCATTCAGACTTAGGATGAAAGATTTTCAGGTGCAGTAACTGTATGCTAGAAGTGCAAAGATGTCTTTTAGTCATAATTCAGATATGTTTCTACCAGAAAAGCAACACAGGAATTGTTTTAAGATAATAGAAATGGTAAGTAGTGACTGGCAAACATAACTTGTATCTACCAGTATTGGATGGGGAAATGGAGATTAAATCTTTAAGCAGACTTTAAAACAAATAAATAGAACCTTGAAGTTTAAGAGATTCCTGAGGTCTAGAATGTGACTAACATATAACATTTAATGCCTTCATTTGAGGGGTCAAGTAACATACTGGAAAACTTTAGACTGCACTGTTTGATGTCATTCAAGTGGAAAGTCTTAGAAGCTGTTTTAAAGTTTAAATGAATTTTAATGGCCCAAATGAGAAAACACTTGGAAAAAAATGTCATATGCTTAACTCTTTACCTCCTGAATTCCAAACCAGTCTCTTTGGCAGGATGCAAAGCAGTATGAAAAGCCAAAGAGACCCTTCTAAAATCATGAAATCTCTGAGGAAAGTTGTGTAGAGATGATGCTGGGCATTACAAAGTGCTGGCAGCTCTTCTGTTATCAGTGAGTTGCTGCTCTCAATAGAAGCCAGATGACAAAAATGCTATATTGAACATGCCTAAAGTCTTTAAAGATATTAAGAAAATGGGGTATGGGTTTCATTAAAAAAAAAATCTCCACAAATTGGAAAACTCAATATACTTGGTGGGAAGGGGAGGAGGTGAAGTACTTGGGGCCAGCTTCAGAAAGGAAATTGGAACCATCAGTAAGCCTCACAGGTTCTGAAAGGTCTCTGTAGTGTGAGATTTTAGGATCTATGGTGGAATCCAGGCTTTACATGTGTCCTGTAATTGCCTCTGACAATGCTGTACAAAGCAAGGATTTCGAGGCTAGAAATCAATGAAAAGGCACAACAAATGCTGTGGCCTCCCTTGCTGCAATTAGATACAGGAGATTCAGATCATTTAAGTTTCTGCTCATAAATTGCAGAACAGTCAGTTAGGAAGCTATAAAAGGTGGGAGCCAGTTTAAAGTGTCCTATATAATGGGTGAGATTCCAGAGCATGCTGCCCGGGAAAGACACTTTCAAGTGAACATAAAAATCCTTGAAGTGCTGATCCCAACATGCACAGCTGCAGCAAAGAAGGCAAACAGTGTTACTGCCCCAGGACTGTAGTGTAAATAAGGGAGCTGCCATCTCGTTATCTGCAGGTTAGAGCAGGAGCACAGGGTCTGCTCAGTGTATCTTTGACAGGAAATAGCCACTCTTAATGGGATATGAGGGAGATGAATCCAACAGGCACCATAAATCTGGGAGGTGTTGGTAAGAGTAAGGCAATTAGGACCCTTTTCACTGCAGAAAGGAGACAGTTTTATTGCTTCTTTTAAAGTGTATTTCTTTCCTAAATGATATAGGTGCCTATTTTGAAACTGTTTCATTTAAATACAGGAATGAGTGAGGCAACGTAATCTGAACAGGATAAGCAATCTGAGGTTTTGAGTCAGCTATTTTACACAAACATGATCCAAGCCAGCTGCATGATAGTTTTAAATAATTTAAAGTAGAGTTTGGTGTGTTCACCCCTAGTACAGAGTTCAAATACAGGCTTCAGTGGCAAAAGATTTTCTTGGTAGATGATAATTAACTGCTTCAAACAGTGCATTTCCTCTTCCCCTGCTAATCTTGGCCTCCATCATGTCTCACTTGCCAAATCCAGTGATAATCTTTTGAATGCAAGTGGCATCTCTTGGATCAGGTGTCCCTGGGAAGTGCATGGCTCTCCAGCATCACAGAATGGTGGCGGAAGAAAAGGCAGGTGGGAAGGGGAAGGATGTGTACACCAGCTTTTGAAAACACTGGCAGAGCTCACATCTGCATTTAGCTTGGAAGAACTTGGTTTCCAACCTTTGAACTCCCGTCCCTCCCCTCTGCTGGCCCAAGATCTGATGAAATGGCCAAAGGCAACTTGAAAGCTCTAATTAACAAGGCAGATAAGGTGCTCTGAAGGACTGAGCTAGGCACCTTCTGTGGCAAGAGATGCCTTTCCTGGGGCTGTGTTGGTGTGGTTTTTTCTTGTTTTTCTTTTTTTTAAACAAGCTAGGTCCAGGCCCATTTGATGGACAGTTCTGCTAGAACCCTTTACTGTATAAGCTAGTTGTTTTATAACATGTTCATCACCATGGTATCTGAGAACTTTATTCTGCAATGGTAATTTAGGAGTGTCTGTTAATGCATACAATAATGGATTTTTCCATTACTTTTCCCAAAAGGCCATTACCTATTTCACTGTACCAGCTATGGACTTCACTAAAGATTTAACTCCCATCCCCTGCCCTACACCCCAGCTGGAGGAGATAGTTTACTCAGTTTTCTCTCTTTCAGAACTGTGCAAATTCCTCAATAAATGGGCTGTCACATTCGTACAGCATACAGCAAAGTGTTTTTTTGTTCATATATCCAGACTACAAATGTATCACTATCTGCAAATTGCTTTAATTCTTCATGCCCTGCCTTTGGAAAGTCTATTTTGAGACTGTTTTATGTGAAGTCTGTGCTATGGTTCTTAGTTTTTCCCCACCCTCTGTATTACAGCTTTACATGCAAGCCAGATGCTGAACTATTATGGATATTTAGTCATATATCAGTGGAAGAGCAGTTTAATATGGGATGCTTAGGATTTTGTATTGCTGATTCTTGATCAGATTTCCTTGAGCCTAAGAATAAAAAGGATTTTTCCTACTATGCAAGAGCTTCAAATTCCCCTGAATCTGAAAAACATTTCTTTTCTTATTCATGTTGCTAGCAGTGATTTCAGTAATTCCACTCTGATCTTAATAGCACTTGTTCTTACTCTGTTGCCTATGTATTTCTGATCCTTACTGCACCATCCTAAACATTGATACAAACACTAAAGAGGGGGACCTATCCCTCTGGGCATGCCTGTAGGCATTGGAGATGTAAGTGTTGTTAATGAGGTAGCTTGTGAAAAAATTAGGACAGTTTCTTGCTAAAAAGTGGTTTCTTATATCCATGGGGCTGCACTGTGTAAATCAGCTACTTTCATTTGCTGAAGTTGTATGGAATGATCACACTGACAGCTCATTTGGCTGGTCTCTAGTCCTGATTCCTCACAGGATCTGGTAGTGTGGTCAGTGAACAGAGCTTTGAGCTGTTCTGTACACCCTTCCTCACATCTGATTAGGGCTCTCCCCCTGAGAAAACCAGGGTTATAAAACTCTTGGTTAAGCAGGAGTTTTACAAACCAGAAATGGAGAAAACTGAGTAATAGGAGAGTGACACCAAATTCCCCTATAACTTCAGGGAATCTCTGAATGGAAAAATTCCAGAAGCCAGGGGTGTCTGGTTTATGGTATTTTTTTTTTTTTAGAAGAAGAAATGAAAAGTTGCACTTAGGAAATGGAAGATTCAGAATACAGTAATACAGACTTTGGGAAATGATCAAATGGAAACTTGTCTGCAACAAATTGCTTTAATGATCAGCATAAATGTGTTTTAATTTGGATTAATTACAGCCTGGGAAGACTTTGCTCCTAAATAAACTTCAGGAAAATGTCACCCGTAATGAATATACTAAATAAACTTCAGTATAAATAAATGGGTCATGGCTCTCCTACCCACTGAAGACTTGCTGTATTTATAAAATGTACACAAAGCCCTGCATATATACTGTACCTTAAGGTATTTACGTAATGACAAAAGATCACTTTTTCATTTTCCAACCATCACCAAGGGATTGCAAAGCAATCAAACTTTAACAGCCAATTAATCTCTCTAGATGATGTTTGTGTAGCACTTAACCAGTTTCAGTAAATTAGATCCCTGTGGGCTGGGCTGTTACATTGATAGAAATGTTACTGCTAGCTGGAGGCATTCATTTACTAGTTTGTAAGAACAGCAGCATTGAGAGATCCTGAGCATATGGAAACAAACTCTCTGCACCTTTTAAAAAGAAATGCTGTTTGTAAAGAATAGGAGGTTCTGGGACTCGCCCAGCATGGAGCCTCACTAAACTAAAGCAGTTTGTCAGTTCTGTTGGATTGGAGAGACTGCTGTTAAATTCCCTGTAAGAAACAGAAGAAATCCATTGGGAGGCAGCTGTGGCTAAAGAAAGATAATTCATTGCAATAGCATCCACTTAAGCAAACAGTTAAATGAGCAGGTTTGTTTAAAGTATTTCTCCTGTGCATGTAGACAAAACTACACAGAAACAGTTTATGGAAAAAACCTCCAGGAGTGCAAATTTTTTGGTATATGTAAAATAAAAATCTATTGGAAAAATATCTTGAAAGTAAGCTGGGAACTTTTTCCATGTGTTGGTTCAAGGCATCTGCAGCAGCTCTCAGGCTCCGTGTGTGCCAGTTGAAGCCCACAAAGCACAGCTGCAAATTTCCAAGGGGAGAGCTGCATGACTGGTGTCTGTGTACCCATGGCAATACAGCTGCAGTTGTGGGGCACTGGGCTCTCTGTGTGCTCCTCAAGGATTTAATTGCTTCATGATTGCTGCACTAGGTTAATGTTAGGGTTCCCTTGTCCTTATGACTCCAGAGAAGGGTTTTGGGGATGAATGGATGAGTTCAGCTCTGCTCCTTGCTGTAGTCAAATCCAGCTGGAAGCAAGGCAGATGAACGGTTCTTGCTTGCAGCTGCACTGGTGTTGCATTCAGGATGCAAACCAGGAGAAAGGACATGACTGGAAGTGTTTAATTAACAGTTTCTGATCCACAGAAATGTCAGGAGGGCTTGAGGGAGAAATTATTTCCTGGCAGGATGAATGCGTTTGGTAAAAGTCACAGTCTAGCTTGTTGCCCTTGAAACAGGTGTGTGGAGTCGGTGACATATGGCTGGCATCACATACTGAAGTCAGCACAGGGGATGTGGAAATTCTGTGGATGGTTGTCTTTTTCTGATAAGGGTCAGGAAGCCTGTGATAAAAACTTGGTGTTACCTGGGACATGTCAGCCTGGGAGTGTCATGGCCAGTTGGAGTAGAAGTTGGTTTATATATATTTTGGTGGCTGGTGAATGTGCTCAGTGTAACTGGATGCTTGCCTTGGAAAGGACAGGCTGCCCAAGCCTTACTCAAGCCTGCAGTGGTACTTTGGTTCCCAAAATTCATTTGCTACAAGGTGTGGGTGAGTATTTGAAGTCTATAAAAGCTGGTCACCATTCTGTGAGTGTTTGCTGAGGAAAATCAGGGCTATGAGCACCTGCTGAGAAAGGCAGCAAATAGGAGCTGACTTTCTGGACATGACCTTCTGCTTTGCTCCTTCTGATAACTTACACTGTCTTGGCTCATGATGTGGCCTGACCATATGGTGTTTAGCAGGAAAAGGTTTAATTAGATTGTTAGGTAGTATATATAATTGCAAGACCAAAGTGATAATAAATGAGGTCTGATCCTGAATCAGCAATGTTGCCATTGCTGAATTTGCTAATAATGGCCTGGAAATTGAGGAATGGTTCAGGTACCTTCAGAGGTCATCTGGCTTAAGCCCTTTTTGCTCTCTTATTTATAATTGACCCTTATTCTGCTGACCTCTTGTAGGTGTTACTGCTCCAGTGCTTTTTGAGCACTGCTCAGTATATCTAATGAATACAGGGGCACGATAAGTTTTATCTACAGTTTTAGGTTTTTCCTTTGGCAGCTGAAGGGTACTGGGGAAATGTCAGGCATTGGTCAACTTAACCCAGCAGCTTTCACAAAAGGAATAAGAGGGCTGTTAACCAGGTAAGTAGAAGGCAGCATAGACCATGTGGATACATTAAGAGCATTAAATGTATAGGCTCTGTCTTCCAGCATTTTTGCATGATTTATGCTGCAAAATGTTTATGTTTAGAAATTTTACTTGAAAGCAAAACAGGAATTTCACTCTACACTGTAACAATTGTGGGGTATTCTAGAATGGACAGGAAGGTTTTTGAGTGTGGATATAGTGGTCAAAACATGGTTTAGAACATAAGGAAGCCTGTAGTATAAATGTGCTATTCATTAGAATTTTTCAACAGAGATGTGGTCTGAATGGCTGGTAATGAAGTGCTTTCTTAATGCAATGATTTTCCTTACTGTTTAGATGCACAATGCACAAGTTTGGATAGAGGCTCTTTTTTTTTTTTTTTTTGAGAACAGAGAAATGACTTTGTGTATATTGAGTAAAATTACAACTTCCTAAAATGACATGCTGAGAAAATAAATGTATCTAAGTGATACTTGGCTCTAGGTGTGAAATGAAAGAACAAAAATACAAGACTTTCTCCAGCCAAGTGAAGTTCTGACATGGTCATATAACAAAAGCATAATAATATCACTCTGGGTTTCTAGTTATCATTTCAGTATGTGCTCTGACCAGTGAAGGCATTGCTAATTTTGTTTTCCACTGCTCTCCTCCGTGTCGTGAGTTTGTATTTTTGTATTGTTGGATCTTGCTCTCTTCCAGATATGCCCGTTTTTGGTTTCTTCCACATTAATGAATAGTTTTGAGACTGTTAAAATAATTCTCCCAGTGTTTCTGCTAGAAGCAGTCAACAGAATATTTCTCTGCAATTTAATATCGGGATATAACTTCAAAAGTTTATACTGTGTATCTGCTAAATATCTGCACTCTGCAATGCAGGCAGGCAAATGCATTTGGTTTTTTACACCATAGGTTATAATCAAGCACTGTCAAAACAGGAGTGAGTGGTGTAAAGATTCAAGAGGTGATGCTTCCTCCTGTGCAGAGAGTAGACTTTGCCGAGCATGTTAATGGGGTGTGAAGCTGCAGAGGGAAAACCCTGTGACAGACACTTCACTGACTCTTTGGGAGGTCGGTGACTTGGGAGACTGCCAGCCAGGAGAGCACAAGTTTGACCCACTGCTTCAGTCACCTATGAGCCTCTTCCCACGGTTCTCCTCATCTTCTCCCTGCAATTCCCCTCCCATCCAAACCTCAGATTTATTAAATGTCTTGTGGAAACCTTTAATAGCCTATTGTTATCCAAGGCAGGGCAGCTGGTGTCTCCTGGAAGAGGTCAGACACACAAAACCCAGGTATACGGTGCAGGATGGCTTAGGGACAGCTAAGCTTATGCAGAAGTTTGATCTGCAGGACCAGTCCTGGAGCAATGGGCTGGTAATGTCAAGCAACCCTTAGGCTATCCTCCTCAGTGTCTGAATTAGACAATAAAGGTTGTACCAGTGTTTGAAGCATTTCCTTTTCTTTGGACTGGTATATTCCAGCACAGTCTTAGAGCTGATTCTCCCATGAACTAGATCTCAGATAACAATTGCCATGCTCACACTGATGCCGTTTAGGTTTTGCTTTTTTTCTATGTTCTCTGTATTCTTCACACATATACTTGTAGCTCTGTACTCTATTGTATTAGTGACTAGTTTTCCCAGTACTTTTCCATGGCCTTTCCTTAAGGAGAAAGACAAAACAAACTGCAGAGCTCCAAGCCCCAGGAGGTTCAGGGCTCTGTGCTATCTTGGCTCTTCCTGGGAACCAAGGCTGAGAACAACTCTTGGAGATACATTCTCATGGACAAAGTACAGCCAGTGCCAAGGGGACTCCAGAGAAGGGGTTTGCCCTTAGGGGGAATTGCATTGCCACTTGTCCTCCTAATTGGTGCTTTTTATCAATTACAGTAATTTTCTAAAGCCTATAAAAATGTACTTACCCCTGTTGGGGGAAGGGGGGCTTTTGTGGACATCTTTCCATAATTGCCTCTTGAAGGCCTTCAAATAAAAGCCCCCTTTTATATTACCTCCTTACTAAAATTATCTTGAGTTTCATTTCCAGGTTGGGAAAAGGCAACAGCACACTCTGCTCCTTTTCTTAATAACAGAGAAGAGCATTCAATTCAGTGTCAGTTTAGTTCTGGTGGGGTGTGTGCTTCCTTCATGGTCAGTGCTCTTACACCAGTGGATACAGGCTTTGGTCTCTATCTATCTATCTATCTATCTATCTATCTATCTATCTATCTATCTATCTATCTATCTATTCGGTCTCTATAACTTTGTGATACAAAGGTCTGAAGAAAGGTTGTGCTCACCATGCCCAAAGACAGTCAGACAGAAAAGTGGGGTTTGGTGTTGCACCAGAGCTGTGGAGGGGAGAGCACAGCTGCTTGTATCAGGAGCTTGTGGGGTTGGGAGGCCAAGTCTCCTGTTCGGTGAAAAATATTGGACAGTATCTGGCAGAAATTCTTGGTTTCAAATTTCAAAGTATGAGGAGGCTTTTTGCATCAACTTACTTATATGAAAAGCCTTCTACAATGGGTTAGGCCATATTATAGGGAAATATTGATTGTGTTACTTCTGGGCTGCATTTGTAAGCCTGGTCTTGATGAGACTTGCTTGAAAGTATGAAAATACATGTTCATCTAGGGTTGAATCTTCTGCCTAAGGCAGTGGAAGGAGTTCAATTCATTTAAAAAGAGTTTTTTAAGAAGGCATAGATTTTTCTCATTCTCTTCTCTTCAGACTACATGGCATCTACAGAGGGGGGGAGTGAGAAAATACTCAACAGCCCTATGTTTTCTGGAATAAAAATTCTGCACTAGGAAAAAACACATCCAATCTCTTGTGCATGTATGTGTGAACAAGCAGCAGAATTCTATGCCCCTGGGACTGGCTCCCATCCAGAGCCTTGCTTACACTGCAAGGGGGAGCAGGTGGTGTCTTTGCACAGTCTCCGATTTCAGATTGCAGGTTATCTTGGGGGCAGCTTTAGCTTCTAGCCCGTGCTCTGTGGGAGCCTCTTGGCACACACCATCTGGTAGGGACACTGAATCAGCCTGGGTTGGTCCTGTCCTCTGGCTGAGGTGGTGGTGGTGAAAATTGTACTGTACAATTCTTTTCTCTACTGCTGTGTGCCACTTCAAATGACCTTTTGGCTGGGGGCTCTGAGGCATTTGCCCATAGCAATCTGGATCTATATTGGGTCTTCAGAGCTGTGCTTTGAAGAAGTGTTCTAGCACTGAGAAGTGTTTTAAACTCCAAAACTTTGCTGTGATAGTTTATTCCCATCTAAATCCCTTTTTTCCCAGTCTGAAAGAGTATAATAGTTCTAGTCTCCTTCAGTGTTGATGACATTTTCTATCCATAATTGCCTTTTTCTTCCAGAATTTGCTTGTCCCCAGTGTTCTCTTGAGATTAGAAGCAAAGCTGAATACAGTTTAAAAAAGTGAAACAAAACTTGAATGCCACTATCCAAATTTGTAGCAACAGACACATGAAGGTGTGTTAGATTTCATTCTCTGTTCCTTGGAGGATTGTTCCTCTGACTCATTTTTTGCTTTGTTGATGAACATGGAGCTGACACTTCCACGGGTGGGTTCAGAGGTTTCTTTTCTGAGTGGCAATAGCTGATCTAATAACTGTGTATCACAGTTGGATTGATTTCCCCATCATGCCTGCAGAGCATGACTTTGAAGTTACTGATGTTGAATTCCATCAGATAAGGCCTCCTGGTCTCAGGAAGAACCTTTGAGGACTGGCCAAGGAAACTTAGAAGTCACAAGTTGGGGAATAGAGTTATTTAGTATTTTGAGTTGTTGGCTTTTGCTGTATTGCTTTCATCTCTTCACACCTTTGGGTTATTAAAGGACTTGTTGAGAACGAGTTGGGGGGCAGACTAGATTAAACAGTGTTAGCTGTTCACTCCTTGGGGCCTCTAGGTGTGACTGTATTGGTGAAAAATGATAAATTTAACTCCTAAGCCCATAGGAGGTCTGAGGATGTAGTAGTTTAAGGTAGTGTTCCATCCTAGTGTAATATAAGGCTTAGAGGAGAGCAAATGGTCTTCCAGTTGGGAAAGAAGATAGATCAAATACCACTATCTTGGCACTGACCCTCTTAGAAAAGCCTGACTTGCTCTACACAAGTGAAGAAAAAATTTAAGTCATTGCATAAGTCTAATGACTTCACTAGGTCTCACTGAAAATATAAGACAAAAAAGCAAGAAGCTAAAATTTGCTATTACTGTTAATATATTTTTAGAAGTTCTTAAATTTATTGTGCTTTCTCATTGTGCATGGTACCTCGCCAACCCAGTGCCACAGGCTAAGATATTCATTAGTATTTCTATTTATCTTCAGTAAAAATTAGTTACATTTGAAAAAGCATGTGCACAGGATACATATAAACTGTGTCCTGGTGTTGGCAATTCTGCTGCTCATGCTTGTTAACTTTACTGTAGCCTTAGGGCTCTCACGCTGACTCTGTTAAGCATAAAGTGCTGTAACTCAGAGTTCTGTTTATGTGTTAGGCCTTTAAACTTATCTTTACAAATATTTCTACTAGTTATACTGTGTTCTCCACCTTGCAGCAGTTCTAAGTGTTCAAACTATGCAACTAACACTCCCTCATTTCCTCCTTTTCCCCAGTCTTCCTCTATTTCTTAAATTTTAATAAAGCAATGGGAAACAGATCAAAAAGGAAGAGGTCTTATACAGGGACAGTGGGGTTGGTAATGCCCAGGTGTAAATTGTTTCAGCAGTTCTGTCTAGGAGGGGGAAGGGAGACAGGTATTAGAAACAGCACAAAGCTATTGCGCTGGTAGCGTAGCACAGGTCCAGGAAGAGAAACTGGATCTGCTTCAGCTTTGTTTCAGCAATGCTGGTCTTAGGAGAAAATCCAAACTCAACCTTTGTTAAATGTATTTAGACAATTTGTGTCAATTCTAAAATGAAACTGCATCAGTAGCAGAAGTCTAATTAATGCTTTTTTGGGTCAGCTAGAAGGTAGAGAGTTCCAGCACATTTCCTGTGCCTTCCATGCAGGTTCATGGGAGCTGTGGATCCAAGGGTTCAGTAAATATAAAAGCATCTGACTGTAGTTATTGTGGCTCAGCTCTTGTAGGATGCTTCCAACGTGCTGCTGTTGCACACACTGCTGCTCTTTGCTCTGCATCACCCAAGGCAGGGCTGGGATCTGCAGTCATGGCAGAGGGTAAGGAAGGAGCATGGATGGGCAGCAAGAGAAAGACTTTGTGGTGGGCTGGGAGAAGAGGCCTGTGGTAGTAGGACTGGAGGAAAAGGGATGTGGTGCTGGGGCCCTGGTTGGGGAAGGCAAGATATGCCATCTGGGAAAGGAAGAGGCTGGAGCTCAAGTTTGAGGATGAGGTTTGGGCAGACAGACCCAGAGTTGAATAGAAATAGCAGAGAAACAGAGGGCACTTCTGCTTCTCTGCTCTATTTATGGCCTTTAAGACCATTTCTGTTTCCAAATCTGTCATACTTATCTCTAGACAACAACAGAAATAAAATATCACTGCAGCCGATGGACTTTATTTTCCACTGTTTGTATACTCATCAGAAAGTTTTAGGGAGTCTTTTATGCCTATTACTTTAAAAGCCATCTAAACTTGCAGCACCCTGTGTTATACTGCATCTTCTGGAAACCCATGTCAAAATGTCTTAGTGAAGAGATTCTGTGATACCCTGTGGGTATGCAGGTTTTGCTACTGGTACACTCCAGGACATTGAGCAACCCTGAGGTGAAAACCTTTGTTACTTGAATATTTAACTCTGACTTGGCTAAGAGTTATGATTTGAAGGATTAATAATAAAAAAAACCAACACTATCAACCCCACTTTTCCTCTTCTCCTGCCTTAAAAGAAATAATGCTTAGTAAGCCACCTTTGGAGGGACAGACAGTGACTGACTCATGTCATCAGCTGATTTTTGAAAGCCCTGATTCCTAGTTCCTAAACTGACAGGATACTGAGTAAGTTAAATGCCTAACAAAAATGAAAATGTCTGTCAGAAATATTGCAGCTTCCCCCTGTAGAAGGATGTTTTAAATGTGAAACTTCTCCTTTAAACATTCTGTGTGAAAGCTGCTTAAAAAAGAAAATGTTGAGGTAATATTGCTGTCTATTTTGAACATTTTTTAACCTTTCAGCTCTTGGTATGCTGTTATCTGTGGGTGAGATCTGCACTGTCTCAGAGAACGATGGTGGAAGGCTGAACATGTGTCCATTTCTATGCATCTGAGGATTTAGTCCCAGGCAGAATAGGCAGTTATGTAAAATATATCCCGAGGAAAGGTACTATGGTGTAACTCATCTCATGATGAAATTCTTTAAATAAAAAATTTAAAATGTTTAGTTGACTCTTTCTGGTGATAGTGAGCTCTGCACCTCTTTCCATGAACTCCAGAATCCTTTAATCTTTTGCATTTGCTGCATTTGCACCTACTTCAAAGCATTGCTGCAGGCGTTGGAAAGGATCCTGGCACTCGCTGGGAATAGGGCGGGGATGTGAAATTCTGTCATCACTTGGAAACTGCAGCCATTTCTGAAGTGCCAGTGTGATCTATCTTTACAAAAGGGCAGCAGCATTATGCAACTAATTTGGGAATATAAGGAAACGTGTCAGTATTTGCTGTAGTTTTAGAATTTATTTTTTTTTTTAAATCCAACTCTTTATACCGAGCAGTACCTGCCAATATAAGGAGAGAGCTGAATATAGTATGGTAATGGTTGCTGGGCATCTATAAGGGTAAATGCTAATTTACCTTGTGGTTTTGAAACCAGCTGTAAAATGATGAACCCTGGATGCAATCCAGCCACTGATGTGAGGGTTTGGTGGCACTGGGATGTACCAGAGGGTACAGGAGATGAGCTGGAGAAGAGGGGGTGAAAGTGTTAATTTGAAGAGGCAGAGCTGTGTTATTTTTAATAAAGAAGGTAGTCTGAGTTTTAGCTGTTATCACTTGTCTCTCAACTGGTATTTTAAGAAATAAAATCTACTTTAGGACATGTTGTTTTAGGTGGGCTGACTTAGCATGGTGGAAGCTGAGGGTGGTGATGCTTTACAAGAACCAGTCTTATGCTCCTGACACCTGTACCCCAAACTGCACCCCAACCCTCCTGCTGACTGCTGTGGGAATGATCAAACTTGTAGTGAAAACATTAGTCTTGTTTCAAGACTGATATATCTGTATGAATACCCCCAAAAAGCATATAATTCGCAGATATCTTGGTTTCATATTGCTTTGTATTTGGAAAAAAGTTCAGTCATAAGTCTCAATCATTAATGGCATCTGCTTACCCTGAGTTGTGCTTTAGAATATGCATCTGCTGCTTTGACTTGCAAAACTGCAAGTCATCTCATTCAAAGAATTTAATTGTGTAAGAAGTTGCAAGGTTTTTATGGTACTTAGATTATGTTTTATTTTAAAGGCCATATTAAGAGTGTTCTACAATTAAGTTTCAAAAAAATTAGACACTATAATGTGCTTGAAGCTGGTGCTATGATAAAGAATTACAATTCTTGGGTTATAAAAGGTGACTAAACTGCTCCTAAAAGTGAAATCCAAGTGCACTATAGCTTTTTGTTTTGTAGTGCACTTAAGTGATGAATTCACATGATTCTGAGAACAGAAGGCAATTTCCAAGGCTGCAGAAATATATTTGGTTTTTTATACTCAATGAGTTTTCAAATAACCTATAATGCCAATCTCTCAGTACAGCTGAATCAGTTGGAAGAATGTATTTTGAGGATAAAATGCATTTTAAAATGATTTGGTCTCTAAGTTTTTTCTGTATTACTGCAGTAGTTCTGTTAGCTCTTAACATGGTGCTATGTGTCCACTCTCCCAATTAACAAACACCCTAATGCCAGAGGAAGAACAGAAATCTCCAAGTAAGAGCTGGGAGAAATATGGGTCACAGTGTCCTGAAGCTGTGTTTTTAAATTGGAATGGCACATTCAATGATTGCAAAAATAACACATATATCTCAAAATAATTTTCTCTAGAAATTTACCTCCAGCCTTTAATTGCTGTTGGAAAGGGAAGAACTAGGCTGCACTTTGATCTGTAGTTAATAAACTTGATCTTGGTTTACACTTCCTTCAGTTATGGAAGATCAAAGGACAGTTAAAGCTGAGACCTTGGATTCTGCATGTGTAATGTGATGTTATTTTGTGTTTGGTGTTGGAGGCAGTGCCGTTTCCTCAAGGCGATAAGCTGGGAAGAGGTGGCTGCTGTTGAGTCTTTGTGATAACCACTCTGCTCATGTTATAGATGCCCAAACAGAATGTAATGTATTCATACCTTATGAGTTCTCTTATCCCAGTTAGTTGGCAATGATCAAACAAAAAACCTAGCAGAAAACCAGCCTACATATAGCCCAATGTTTTCTTTTTATAAAATGTCTCTATAGCTATTGTAAAATCAACAATCTATAGTAGTTGCAGTCAAAAAATTGTACATCCTTTTCCCAAAAAAAGAAAAAATCATGACACAACATGCCCCATGCTGACATGAATTAATTTACATATAGTACTAGACATGGCATCATTCATGAGGAACATGTGCTCCTTCTAATTAATCTTGAATGTTGCACACGCTCTGACTTGCCCAGGCAAGAACAGATTGAGAATTATTGTACAGCTATACAGTAAGAGATCAGAAAAGCATATTCATTCCAGTTTTCTAGCTTTCTACATAGATGCATTTTACAAGTATTGTAATTGCAATATTACCATAGACTTTTAAATTGCATGATTAAAATAGGATTTTACCAGTGAACTTTATCCCACAGACATTCTGCTGGGTAACTACATACAGCATAACCATGTTTTTGTTGCATGGCTGTATGAGACATGGAATTAGTGAGTGAAGGATTCTATAAGCTACAATAAGGACATGGGGAATCAATGCATGCAAAAATTGAATTCCTAGATGATTATATATATATATATATATACACACACACATATATATATATCTACCATCCTCTAGTTTTTAACTCTACTTAGTACATGCACATTGTCCTCAATTATTTTGGCTCTGCACACCCATAGTTTAGGATTTTTTTTAGCATCTGTTTGTTTTTTAATATTTCCTGCATATATCACTTTGTCTGGTATGATGTGATAAAAATGAATCTGTTGGAGATGGCTGCTATACTACATTATTAGAGGAGAAGACTGAAAATACAGTTTTACCACCCCTTCATATCTGGTTTTTCCTTTTCTTTTTTAATTTCCCAGATTGCTGTACTTTGGTAAGAATTGCTTGCTTTCTTTCCTGAAAGCTGCAAAAGCTGATCTTGTTGGACTGTAATCAGAGCATTGGAAGAATCTAAGAAACATCAGTGCTGTAGGATTTGCTGGTTTTACACTGTGCCAGCAAAACACGGCTTGTGGTGGGCTCAGCAGCCCCAAAGTAGGGAAGGTTTGGCTGTGAGACTCCCTGGGAATGCTGGGCACTGAAGGCACAAACCAAAAGGGCAAGATCAAACCCTTGGCAAATATTCCACCACAGATGCTGAATGAGCAGGAAGGCTTCTTTTGGTGCCATTGCCACCTCTGAGCTGGCAGAGGGGAATGACACCCAAAAATCAGCACTTCCTGCAGTGAGAGCTTTCTGTAGATCAGTGCTGAGCACATCCAGGAAGCAGTATTTAGTGTGGCCTCTTGTGGAGCTGGTGACACCATGCATTATCTGTCCATGAAAGTAAAAATGTTTCGAGGAAAGTAAAAAAATTCCCATTTTTCTTTGTCTCATGGGGCAATGTAGGAACAGCTGTTACAGGGACACAGAGAAATGTGGATCCTCTGGCTAGGAATAAAAGACTGGAACTTTGGGTTTTGCCAGTTCCGGCTTAATGAGTGGTTTTGAAGCAGAATTGTTCTGGGGAAGGGCTGATAATATAAAAATATATATGGTAGGTTGGTTTGTTTTTGCTGTAAATTTGTAGTAGGAAAAAAAAGGGAACAGAAATGTTAACCCTGTGGGACTGCTGGGAGTCAAATTTTCTGTCTCTTGACTATCTTAACAATTTGAACAAATACTCTCTTTTGAATGTCTGACATTCCTAATTATTGCTGTAGCTAATTTGTCTTGTCTTTTTCATATTATTTTATTACTTTGTCTGATAAAGTGTATTCTTGTACTTGAAAATAGTGATATTAAATAGTGATATTTGAAAATAGTGTAGCTTTTTATCATTTACTTTTTAATGATGTTGTTTGCAGATTTACCTGGTGATTAGTGCCAAGAAAAATATTTTTTCTCAGCTATTTTCCTACAGTTGGGTAGTATCTCTCCTCTCTGGGTACTTTATGAGCTCAGGAGATCTTTATTGTTGTCTCAGAAGGTCTGGAAGGCAAAGATTAAATTTCACTAAGGTCTAATCAGATTTTCATAAAGTTGAGCCAGAAAATGAGGTTGCTTGTGCCTCCATTTTTGACTGGTTTGCTCTTTATTTTTTTAAATTGCATCTCTGACTTTTCTGCTCTGGTGATCACACACCGGGGTCACAACCTTGCCTCCTCAAGAGAGAGGAAAGCTGCAGAGAGGACAGCTGAGGAGCTCAATGCACTGGCAGAGCTCTTGCTCCTGCTCTGATATTTCTGTGGCACCTTCCCACATCTGAACAGGAGGAGCAGGGAACAGGAGTCCTTGGCTGCTGCTGCTGATTTTCCTGGTATAACTGTGGTGATGCCCTGTGAACATCTCTGGAGAGAACCGGTATCACAGCAGGAAGGGAAGGTGAGCAGAGCTGTGTGATGTCCTCTCACTGAGCACAGGCAGGCTCAGCACTGCTGGGCAGTTTCTGCAGCCCTACACCAAGCCATGCAGCCCTGCACCATGCAATGCAGCCCTGCAACAAGCAGTGCAGCTGCTCTGGGCCCAGCAGTATGAGGTCTGTGCTCTGGGAGGGCTCTGAGTGTGAGTCCAAAGCTCAAGACTTCCCTGCACCGGTCAGTCACCGGCACTCACCTGGCTGTGCAGGGAGCTAATTTGTTGATTGCCCACTAGAAATGCTTTATGTTTTTCAGTTTTCTTCAGTCCTACTCTTTGGAACTGAGATAACAGATAAGAAGTGTGAGGTGCTGCTTTTTTGGTATCCATGGCACAACTCCTACCTCCTTCAGCAGAGCTAACTAAGTTCTCTCTCTTCCCTGTCCTTCTATTTTTCCACTTGTTTTTCTTGGGTTTCTCCCCTGATGTCTGCTGAAGGATTTTTCCAATGCAGGCAGAAAAGAGCTGGTGGTGTGTATTTTCTCAGGGTATTTATTAGGTGCAACAGTGATGAATAAAATGGTCATGGGAGCCAAATATGTAATAAATAAATTCTATTACACTTTTGACCAGCTGTTTAGCTACATGGGATTTTTGGTGGATGGATAAAAGGGATATGCAACAGGAGCAGAGGGTGGAGCAGAGGGCTGCTGATTTATGGAATAGCAAATCAATAGAATACATTTGTCACTAAGTCTACAAATGTCCTTAAAGGCAATCGGAGAAGGGGGAAGAATTTAAAGATGTATCTTGTAATGCTGAGGCCAAAAGTCCACCTGTATGCTATGTACTAGTGTTCAGTACTGAATTATTTGCCCCTTTGATGTGTGAGGACCAAATTTTCTTTACAGATTTTGCCCATTTCAACCCAAGAACCATTAGCTTTTCTGGGTTGAATTGCCACATCTGTGCACTCGGGTGACAAGTGTGTCACCCAGCAGGCTGCTTGTGATAGCTGTCCTGTCCAGGAGATCTGTGGGATGCCCTAGAGCAGCCAGGCAGCACCGCAGGGGCACAGCTGCTGTGATGTGAGGTCCTGTGTGCTCCTAGCATCCCTCCTTTCTGCTGAGTGTGTCCCTGGGAGCAGCTTGTGTGCATAACTGACCTGCATCTTCTGTTTGTTTCCATCCTCACTCTTCAAACACTGTAGAATTGAAATTATGAACAAACCCGCCTGGCAAACTTGGCAGATTCTCGCTTTATTCATGAAGGCAGATCTAATGTTCCCTGACAAATTGTTCCAGAGAAACTGTCTTGTAAAATACAGGATCTGCCAGTTCCTTCACACCAAACCATATTTCTATTAGGACACAGTGTTAATGGTTCACTGGAAAGTACAATGCTTGGTGCAGAGTGAATCTGAAATCATTTAGCATACTTGATTGTTAACTGAGCTAACTATCCTGTGAGTGCATCAGCTGCCATCTGTCCATTTACTTGACAGCCTTGGAGGGGGGATAATCTTGAGAGCTGGCACCAGTCCAGTTTGCCGCAGGTCTGCTTTCTAGTGTTTGTAGCAGATGTTGTGCCACATGCCCAAAGCTGCTGCCTCTAAGCTGCTGTGTGCTCAAATTTTTAATTTTGGGGGGTGTCTGACTGTCTTTGACACAAGATTTGCATTTGTCTTAGCAGCTCCTTATGGAGTGCCTTTGTTATAAATGATAACCTGATGAAAGAACCAGAGCCAAAACCTTGAGGACTCTGTTGCAAGATTTCTGATGGGTCCAGTGGACACAGGATTGGACCCTGACTTGCCAGTTGCTAATGTATTTTTTATCCTTTTAATGGTGTGTATTTGAAAGTATGGCACATATAAAACGTTTAGTATGGAATTAGGGAGCCCTCAAATTTGCACTGTGCTTTTAAGGAATTCAATAGAACTTGCTTATCTAAGATGCTCCAAAACTGTTTATATACATAGATCCTCCCCTGTTATGCACAGCGAAACTAGAAGTTACACCGAATTTTTCCTCCTCTGTTATCTTCCATAGATAACATTATTCCACTGAAAGCCAGTTGATCATAAAATTAATGTAAATCAACCAAGGTAAGGTGAAGCTTTAGGAACTGCTGGGTTTTCCAATTCCGTGATTAAAATGCTTTGCTCTTCCTGTGCAGCTTGGTGGTTGTCAGCAGAGTAGCAGGAGGGAATTATCATCTTGCTGCAGCAACCCCTGCTGCTGCTGATAGGGAAGATTTCTTCTTCTCTCATTCCTTGCTTTTCATTAAGAAAAAGCAAAAGGGGAAAAAAGTCAATTAGGCAATGCAACATGATGGATCTCTGCATTTTCTACATGTCATCCATTTCAAGAGGTTTGCTGTATGAAACTGGTAACTGCTGGGTTATCCACAGCATCTTTCTTCCATCCATCCATCTGGTCTATATTTCCACTTGATTACTTTGTTTTGGACTGCCTGGATGAGTTCTTGGAGGATGACAAATGATATGACTGTGCCTGTTCAGCTTTAAAGCAACTGCCCATAGATTTGCTTCTGACTGTGTATGTAAATAAAATATAGTACAAGAGGTGAACTATTTTATGTGTTAGGCATGGGAAACTTCCCAATCTCAGTAATTAATTTATCACCCTTCAGAGGAAAACTTTTAGGTTGTTTTTTCAGCATGTGGCTTAATTTGCCTTTGTAAAGTGTCTGTGCTTCTTTGAGCTTAAAATGTTTGGTTCACTGTCTCTGCTTTTGCAAATATTAAAGGTGTATAAAATAAAAATGTGATTACAACAATCAATCTTCTTAATTAGTTTCTATTGTTTGATCTGTTAAATGCCATTTGCCTGTCAGGGAAATGCATCCCATGTGCAGGGAACACTGCTGGAGTGCTGCAGAAGTGATAGGTTTTGAATATCTTGAGTTTTGGGAAAGGCCTTCATAATAACTCTAACTAGAATACTGACTAGGTAGTTAATCATAATCCAAGATCTCAGGCTGAGAAATGCTCCTAGTTCATGCTGTGTGTGCAGGCATCTGTTACTCAGCAACAAATGTCACTCTCTTTCCAGATGAGTTATTAGCAAATGTTAAAAAGACAGGTATACAGTAAAAGTTTAATGCCTATGAAATGACCTGTGAGGCTGCAAATGCCTTAGCATATGGAATATAATTCTGAGTAATAAAGAGATGAGCATTCTGGAGTATTTATGATGATTAAAAAAAAAAAGAAGAATAATGCTGCTGCCATGTAAAAATGAATCAAAGAATTCAATTTACTGTTCCAACAATGCATGCTTTACAAATGTACATGCTATAGTTTATGGAGGCATTTAGCTGAACAAGGCAACAAATGTTTTCTGGGAAATAATATGAGGCAATGTATTTGTCTACAGCTGAAAATGTGTAGTTGCTTTCCTAAGGATTGGAAGCAATCTTGCTAAAGCAAAACAAGAAACTTTTACAATATCAAGATGCCGGTAGAGAGTGGACAGAAAAACTTCATTTAAGTAAGGTGAAGATATGACATTTGTTGATCTTATAAGAGAAAATACTTCACTTTTCTGTAACTACCAGCATAAGAATAGAGTTAGAGCAAGCTCTGGCTATCACAAGTATTTTGTTTCCCACACACTGCATAATTTAAGTTACATAAAAACAAGTATGTGCAGTATTTCTCTAAAACATAGACATTAAATTCTGTAGTATTTGCATCAGGAAAGCTTCTCCTGTTCTTACCTGTTAAATCCTGGGACAGATGTTGGCAGTTCTGGTGCGCAAATGCTTGTGCCAGTGCTCCAGGCTGCAGCACCTCTCTTTGTGCTGGGTGTGCATTGGGATAGATAATGAATGGGACCTGATTAATCATGGTACAAGTAGTTTGGAAGACAGTCAATAAAAACAAAGAACTTGAAAGTTTTTCTAAATAAAGCTATGCAGAAGCCTTACTTTATCTTCTATCCATTCTCCTAATCCCGAAGTCAGGCACTCTCCCTTTCCCTCATCTTTTCTCCATTGCTTAGCAACATTCATGGGTGAACTTACTTAAAGCAGAGCTTTGTTCCCAGATGTGATTTCAGTAATATTTGCAAGCTTAACAGTACTGAGATGTGAAAATCAGCCCCCTTCCTCCCCACCACCATTAGCCTACCTCACTAAATAGTCTTTCTTGTTCTCTCCTGCGCCCCAGGCATGTTTCAGTTTTTGTCTCTACTGTTTTGATCTAACCAAGAGAGTTGTGGAAAGAGGGGGGAGGTTCAAATAAAGCTTTAATTATGGAGGACACACATACAATGTGCACAGCGAAGCTGCGTGTTGGGAATGGAATTGAAGTGTAAATGCAGAATGGTCAAGAAAAGCACTGTTATTTCTCTCGACTCAATTTGATTTTTTTTGAAGTTGAGATTAAATAAATGGCATTTTTCATGCCAGCATTTACATGCTGAATTGGTATGACCAACTGCCTATTACAATATAGCCTTGAACAATCATTTTAAGTAGGGAAAAGCTACAGTAGCTAATTGCTTCCTACACAGTTCTTCTAATTTTGGCAATACCGTGACATATCAGCACTTCCTAGAAATGTTCAGTTTGCCAGGCTAATCTGAATCTGTATTTAGTCCTGTTTCTGGAGGATGATCTGGTTTATCCATTCTGTTTCCTCTTGTTTTCCCTGGCTGCTTTTCTGTAGTTCACTACACTCTGAGTTATGGGTGGGTTTTGTGTGTGTTTTCTTCTGCAAGCCAGAAGATGTTAATGCACATCTCTTTGATCTTAGAGACAAGCTAGATCACTCACCAAGGAGACTTGTGTTGAAATACAAACATTTCCATTGAAGTCTCTCTCAATTTATGTGCAGAACATTATGTTTATATTCAAAAGCTCGTAGTAAGTCTTCAAGGGTTCTGTTGCTTCAACAGTGCCATAACCACCTTGCTGATATTCCACTGAAAAGTTCCTGTGTTTTGAAATGGAAGACTTCCCAGGCATGGAAAACCTTGGAGCTTTTGCCAGGGAGAATGATCTTATGTCAAGTCTTTTATGTTTAGGTCTCTCTCATGGATTTTGAGGTTGACACTCCAGCTGAATTACCAACCTTGTGAAATCAATAATTTTGGAGGGGCTGTTGCCCAGAGGGGATGAAGTGCATGCTCATGTGTTCCCTCAGCTCTAAAACAGCTAATGAAATA
The DNA here is from genome assembly GCA_013399835.1 of Leptocoma aspasia. Taxonomy (NCBI): domain Eukaryota; kingdom Metazoa; phylum Chordata; class Aves; order Passeriformes; family Nectariniidae; genus Leptocoma; species Leptocoma aspasia. The sequence goes on along the minus strand of VXAX01007135.1, from coordinate 1,167,226 downwards.
AGCCACTTTAAAAAAAGCATGTCAACTGCAGTGGCAAATCCTCTAGCATTTTTTTAAGATAGTCACAAAGCAGATTCCGGGAAAAGGCTGCAGAATTTTTCTTTGACTTAGAGAATTATAATTAATCTATAATCTGCTTGATTCAATTTGTTTGGATAGAAATCAAATGAAATTCTGAGTTACTGTGCATTCTCTCAGTGTCTCGTGTCACAGAGCTTTGCTGTAGGATCCTGTCCTTTCAACAAGAGGATGAATTAATAAAGGCCTATGTTATCCCTACGTGAAGTATTCATAAAATAAGAGGATGCCTGAAAGCATTTATGACAAGAGTACTGAAGAACTTCGTAATTCTTTACTCTGTGCAGCTAGTATGTTTCTACTGCTGCACCTTGTTTCTCCACGGAAAGTGCATTTTTCCCTTTATAGTTGTTCATGGTAGCTGTGTGGGTTTTTTTATTTAAGTGTTGGTTGTTATGAGGAAAAACCAAACAAAAAAAAAAAGGAAAATAAAAGGGATTGAGAAGGTGATTTGATTATTTTGTCTGAGAAAAGCAAGAAAGCAAGTCAGCTCTGTATCATTCTTAACATGTCAAATTGACACAAATACACTTTCTGATTGATATGTTAGCTGTTTAAATGTGTGCCTAGGAGTTGTTCCAGACTGTGAGGTCCTTCAGGCATGTTCTCCCTGTTACCAGAGGGGGTGGTTCAAACATTTGCCAGGTGTTGTATTTGCACAGGATGTCTGCTTTGGGGGTACCCTGGCAGTTCCAGTCTCTTTTCCTATGTTTGCTTTCATCCCTAAGTTTTTCTGTTGCTGACAGAATATTACTTTTTTTAGTGTAGTTCTCTGCATGGCATCCTTAAGGCAAGGTGTCCTTCTCCCCCAGATCATCACCAACACCTTCCCATGACCACCCACCAAAAAGAAAGGCACAAAAATCCCCTAAGCTTGAGGGATGTATTTTTAAGCAGCATAATAAAACAGCAGGCCCATTTCTTGGTGTAATATGAGTGTGATGGTTTCTGGTGCAAAATGCTCACTTCCTCAGAAAGCCCAGAAACGTGCATAGCCCTGGCAGTTCTGTGTGCTGTACTTGTCTTGAGTATTCAGGCATTTTGGTGCACTGCAGAAGTAAGTTGAGTTTTCCTATCCTTTTGTCTTAGAGTATGTAGTTAGAAGGCAGAGGTTATAGCCTCTAAATGAAGAAAAATCATGCATTTTTTAATATAAAATATAAAAAACCAGTATAACTGTACCATGTTTCCTGATCAATGAATGTGCAGTCAGACACAGAATGTCTGAACCTTTCTCTCCTGTTATCCCATTAAGTGAATGCTGCTTTTTCAAGAGTTAATTGAAGACTGAAGATACCACTTGCTATGTATTTGTACTGTTGTCCAAATTTGGTCTAACAGTGATGGATAAGTAAAATAGTTGCTCTGTGTTGTTGTCACGCTCTTTTGGTAGAAGTGGTTTTCAAAGGGAGATGTTAAACAGTTTTTGGATTGCAGTGTCCCCCGATCTACCTAAACTGCTGTTACAGAAGTTACAGTGTTTGTATATGAAACCTCATAAAGCCAAAGGACCTGTTAATTGCTTGGCTGCTGTCACAGCTGCTGATGCTTTGTAAGTGAAAATCACTATTACTGTTAATGGTTTTTAATTTTTTTTTATTAGGTACTGATTTAACTTTTACATTAGAATACATTAGGAATTGCACAGCTGGGCCAATGTGAATGAAGAGTAGAACATTTTTACAAATATCTGCCCAGCAATCAGTTGTTACTTGCTTGAAAGCAGATAAAGGGGTGTTGCTGGAACCAGCTCTCCCTTGTCACAGCCCAGTGTAGCACCAGAAGTTCACCAGCTGCCTTGCACCGTTAGGTAGGCTGAGGCACAGTGGTGGTGATGAGGCTGAAGATAAAACAATTAAGTTATGCTTTTCATGTTCAAAGCACTTTAAAGACAGTATCAAATTAACCTGTACCACAGCCTGATTAAATATTCCAAGTGGTTCTCCAGCTTGGTTGCTGTCATTATCAGCACTTTCCAGGTGATGGGATACTTTGCCTTTACTCTTTAAATTCCTGCTGCACTTTGTCAAAATCCTGCTGACTTTGCCATTCTGGTAGAAACCCTGAAAACTCTTTTATTTGGAATAAAATTAAATGCTTGACTTTGAGCATGTGTAAAAAAAGGTGTGGAAAATCAGAGCTGGAAAAGTAAGTGGGGAAACTTGAGTAGTGTTCCCTTGTATCCCGTTTGTTCTTTGTACGAAGGGCCTGGATTAAGTTGATGATAATTATAAACCAAGATTATTCATCTTTTTGGGGAAGCATCCTAAACACCTGGACTGTAAACTATGGTTGTCATACCAGGTGTTTCCAAAATATGTGTGTGTGTTCCCCATAATTTTATCCCTACCCCCTTTTTTTTTCTTTTTTTTTTTTTTTGATATGAAAAATTATTCTGTGAGTTTGCAAATTGGTTTGAAAAGTCAGGCATGGGCTTGGTTTGTTTGGTTTATTTCCTTTCAGAGAAGGCATTATGCATCTGGAACAGTTTGCTGCAGATGAGGCTGTCATGTTGTTAACTTTCCAACTCTCTGACCCTCATGACTTCAGTATGTTTCATATCTTGCCTTATCTCTATTGTTGGACTTTATGGGAGAAAGTGTGCAATGTTTGTGTGCAGCTGAGCACAGAGGGTGGACTTGGACTGAGTGCAGGCTTAAATGCTGCTCAGTTATAAACAATGTGTAATAATTGCAAAGCAGAACTGCTCTTAGACATCAGCCTTGGTGCTGCACTCAGAAAGTCTCCTGGATGACATCTGGAGGGGAAATGTCACCTTGCTTTTGCAGGCAGTTATAGGTAAAGGCAGGCAAGTTATAGGTAAAGGCAGGCACTGATCTTTGCTGTGTTTTGAAACTGAAGAACAGTTAGCGTGACATGTGAAATACTTCAATAAGTTGCTTCTGTCATTCACTGCAGTGACAACTTTTAAACCCTTTTTCAATGGAGCTTTTGTGTGTTGTTTAAAGAGCCTTGCTCAGGCGGCTGTGCCATTTCCAGCGGGACCTGGCTCCGTTAGGTGCCGGGCTGCGGGCAGAGGAGCGGGCTGGCAGCGCTGGTGCAGCTCTCCTGCGGCTCGTGCTGTGTGCATCCCCGGGAACGGGCAGCCACTGCCCCAGCTCCCGGACCAGGATCCTGCCCACTTCCCACCCCAGCACCCCAGAACACCCAGTTATAACGGTGTTGCAGAGTTTGGAGCATTTCCCTGTTAGGAAGTTAGTATAGATAAATTCTGTGTCTTTGTGTGTGCTTTGCTTCTGTCACGCCTCACCTACTCCTTGTAGCTCTAAGGAGGCAAGTAGAGAAAAGTGACCCTAAAATCCCAACCAACAATTTGGGTTCCAGTCCTACAAGCTCTTAGGAACTTGCCAAACTTTATTTGTAGACAGTTGCATTTATCCTGTTCTGCAAACTAGATTTTGTGTCTAAGAATTCCTAAAAACTGGGGCTTGAAGGGATTTTGTTCTACTGTAATAGATGGTTTTGTCAGTCTTCAGTGGGAACAACAGTTAAACAGGTGAGAGTTTTTTTTCCTAAAATGGTTGCTTTAATAAGGGCATATTGTCTCATCAATTTTTAAGCTAAACTCTCTATAGAAATCAAAGAAGTGTTCTGCTGAAAAATCAATTGTACAGTCTCACCTATGGTTACTGCCTGTCAAATGAGACTGAACTGTTCTCTTTGTAATATGGCCTCCATCACCCTCTTTTTTAAAATTATTTTTCATTTTCTATGTGAGAGCAAAGCCTGTGAATCTCTTTGGAACATGCACTGAGGTAAAGCTATCTGATGGCTGAAACTGCTTCATTTCCTTTGGCTGTGGAGGATAAGTTAGCTCCCTGTGAAGCTTTACCTCCTGCAGACATCAGAATAGTATGTGAAATATTTAACATTTTAATTGTGTGAGGCTTCATTGAAAACCTTATTTTCCTTGCTATGTGTCATTTAGAGAGGCAGTGCTGAACTATTGCTGAAAATGCAAGCCCTGACAGACAAGGGAGTATGGTGCTTGTTTAACAAAGAACAGCATGCAGACTCCATAATGCTTAAGGCCATATAATTCCATTTTCTTCTGTAGGTTTTGTTTCATTGCTTTAGTGTCTGCAACACACAGGATTTTAGTATTCAGGAAAAAAATTCAAAGCCTGCCTAGTGCAACGTCATGTCAGAATGACTTAGGTTCTCCATAATAGATGTGTGTTTTTTTTAAACATAAATGTGATATACAAAGCATATAGAGCTCTTAAATCCCCCCAAACCCCAAAATACTAAACCCCTTCAGTTTTCATGTTTCATGTTATCACCATTTGTATAAAAAAGTATGTATTCAAGGGTTTGATAGTGTTTTGTTTTTTTTTTATAATTTCTAATTCAGAGAAAAATTATCTGTTCACACAAAACCTGCAATAAGTTGAATAGCTGATGTTTTTTATGACAGAGTGAAAATAATGCATCCTCCAGGCAAAATAATTCATTTTTGCTTAATCACCATATTGGGAAAATTTGACTCTTTCACATGGGTGAAAAATGAGTTTTCATGGCAAATGTGCTTCTTGTACTCCACCCTCTCTTTTAGTCACAAAAAATTTGTTAGGAAAAGAAGATCTTTATTCTTCGTGTAAATTAAGTTTTGCATTGCTCCAGCTAATAGCTCATATCAGGTGTCCCAAGAGCATTCATCCATATGAAAATCTACAATAGCTTAATTATCCAAAAATGTGGATTTGTGGGATTTTTTGCCTCATAATTTATTCTCCATGCCAACCCTCCAGCCCTCTGAGTCCCCCAGTCTATGGCTGGGTCTTTGCAGGGACCATTGCACACTACAGTTATGTGTTTTAGGTAAATAAACCCTGGTATGTTGAGCATGAAATTAGCACATGGCTTCTCTATCCCAAGTCCAAAATGTTGCTGTAACTTTCCTTTTTTTTTTTTTCTTTTTTCTCCCTAGGTCTTACACTGCAGTTTCTAGCTTCAGCAGTGATTAGAAGAAGAAATATCAAAAATCTAAATAAGATTCCTGGTATTTCTCACCTGGATGGAATGCTAAGAGTAGGGCTGACACTGACAGATGGTATTTCTATGTTCACCCCAATTTCAGATTCGTGTGGTTTTGTATAAAGCTCAAATAAGGTCCTTTGTGAATTTAACTTGAAGCTCTTCTGAGATTCAACCATCATCACTAATTCCCTTTCATACTTTGACATGCTTATAATTCATTTTGTATGCTGTACACTTTATAAGTGCACAGCCTCTTAACTCATTGTGACTAGGTAGAAATTGCGGAGTAAAAATAAACTTTACCTGTGTTCCAGCAAGAATAATGATGCAGCATTAGTGAATGAGAATGTCAGCATATATCCATTACTAACAGGAATTTTCTCCAGTGATGACTTGTGCATAGCTGTAAACTAAACAAAAAATGTATGTAAGGTAGAATGTGCTAGAAAATACTCCAAGTTCAAAATTGCTTTGTACAGTGTTTTGGTACAGATTAGGCCAACTTCTTTGGTGTGAACACTTCAAAATAAATTTTTTATTCCTCTCCTGGGGAAGTTGGGATGTCGATAAATAAATATGTTCCTTTCTAGTCAAATAACCCAAAATACACTTTTTTTTCCTTCTGTAAGTAATCTTTGAGGCTGACTACAGGTAAGCTCAGTGGCATGGGGAAAAGAACCATTCTGTGTCTGTGCCAAAAGCCAGTTATGTTCCCTCTGACTCTGGTTAAACTAAGAGGAATCAAACATCCAAGTAAATTGGAATCTTAAAGCTGTCCATGAGGTGTGCCAAATGCAGATCTCTCTTTAAAAGAATAGGTAGATATCTACAGGTGAGTGTGGGGGTTTTTTTTGTTTGTTTGTTTTTGTGTATTTTGGTCTTGGCCTTGCAAATGGTCCTGGGGTTACTGCTACCTTTGTTAATCTCTTCTGCCATGAAACTTTATATACTGGTGATCTTTGGTTGATAAAATATTTTTGTAGTCCAAGATGACTGATGTGATCCAGCTTGCATTTTGGTTGGGCACTCGAGGCTAGAGTAGAATCTGGTTTCAGCAGCTGAAGGGGCAGGATGTACATGGCAGTCAACAGGTGCTGATGGGCTTGGGACTTCTGAAAATTAAGCAGCTCCTTTTATTTTTACATATCTGCTTTAGTGACTTGTCAGATGTGCTAGAATTTAAGAAGTGTTGTTGAACTTTTTCAAACAAGTTATCCCTGTGTGAAAAGATTGCAAGAAGTTAGGGAAATGGGATACAGTAATCCCATGAATGGAGATAATATTGTTACTAATAAACAAATACATTAGCAAAGCACCTTTGGGTAGAGAAAGTTGGCAGGACTGAAGCAGATGTAAAGATCAGTCTTTTGCCTAATGTGGTTAGAGGTGAAATGCCTGTAGAAGCATATCAGGATAACAAAGCATTGATAATAAACCTGGAGAGAACACAGCATTTTATAAGGAAACCACCTTCCTGGTTTTGGAGGATAAGGAAGGAGAAAGAACAGGAGAGGAAGTGAGACTCAAAAGGAAGAAAAAAATCTGTGGAACTGAAAGAAATTTATCCAAAAAGTTTAAGTACTTGATTAAAAAAAAACCCAACCCCCTTTTCTCTCAATGCTTGGTAGTTTTCTGCTTTGTTTGAAATAGTCTCTGTGATAGAACCTTTGAATACTTTGAAAGGTTTGTGTGTAGTAACCAGCTAGCTAATGGTATTTCCAGGATGACTGGAAGTAATCTTCCAGCAGTGGTATAGATACCCATGTTATATGAGGTGCCTTATCAGCTGACACGGTGAGCAGGCTCACACTGTGTAGCCCACGAGAACGAGCCCTAGTGCCTTGCCTTGCCAGAACCTTCCAGAGTGTGAACTGTGTAGTTGTGTATCAGTAACTGTGCAGCATCCCCACCTTCCAGTGAAGAGATGATTTGATTTGTGATTGACATGAGTTGTAACAGCAATATCTGGAACAGGAGCTCAGAAGAGTTTATGCAGATATGTATACACTTCAAACATGCAAATCAAAGAGTAATTATCCTAACACTTTGGAAACAGAAGAGAGAGCTCCATATAAAACATTAATGCACATGTTTCAGCAAGATGTGTAAAACATCTGCAATTATGAATGAATGGACTCGTTATTCTACTATGTGCTCACTGTGCTGTACAGAAAGTAAAAATAAATCTTTGAGACACTGCTATCATTTCCTTTCTCGTCAAGAATTTACATCTGGAATCCTCATGGGATCTTTCAGAATACCCAGAGATGTAAAGTGATCTGCCTGACTAATACAACTATTACATTACACTGGTCATGACTTTCTTATGGTTTAATTGTTGTAGCCTCTGAAACGTTAGCCACTGGAATGGGGAGATACTGATCTCTGTGACAGATATTAACCTTTTGTTAACCTGGATCCTTGTCTTCTAAAGAAGGTCCTTTTTTTTAAGAAATGAGGCTTCTGTTACCACAGATCTCAAATGGAGGTATTTTTGCCTTTTTGGTTTTTAGCTAACAAATTATACAGATTTATGGTTTCGCGTGTTAAATACTGCTGAAAAAACATAAAGGTGTTATGTTATTTTACAGATCTGCTACATTTTCATCTTGAAATCCTGTTTAACTTTGAGCCACATGGATAATCCTGAAATAGCTTTCTCTGCTTCCTGTCAGACACATGCTTTCATTCTGCAGAAAGCAGCAGGAGGCCTTTTGCTTGTTTGGAGTAGTGCTCATAAATGTAAAATTGAACTGTACACTGGAGTTTCAGAACGAAGGATGAATGTTAATAGATCACACACAAATTGGTCTCTGGAAGCAACAGAGTCCATAGCATGAGGTCTGCCAATTGCCAGGCAAAGAGCTGTACCATGGTGTAAGGCTGTTTTGGCAATGTAGATGTTTCATGCAAGTGTAGTACTAAGAAAAAGTTTCCAAAGTGCTTGATGACAAATTGGTGGGTAGGCTGTTCCACAGAATGGAGGGGTTATCTAGAGATTTAAGACTGTAATGCTTATTTGTTCAGTACTTTGTACTGAGATCTCAGCAAGGGTTTGAATAATTCCTTCATGTTACTCAATCTGGTATGTCTTAAAAATAATACATTTCTCTCAGTATTGAGACTCATTATATGCAGACTTACGAGGGGTTGAACTGTAGGTACTGATTTAAACTTGTATTTTGGAAATCAAGATGAAGTTCATGTTTTGAAGACAAATTACATCTTTTGTTGTTTCTCAGTTTGAAGAACTGTTTATGTTGAGCGTTGTGGCAGAGACCCTATGAAGTCTACCAGATGACTGTTAGTGCTCGTAAAAAACATATTAGGTGTTGTTTCCTCCATTTTTTCAACCTGTAAACTTCCTTGTCTGATAGTGAAAAGTCTGGTGTGAAAGTAGTAGCATGTACAAGTATATGTGAAAAGCTTCTATGAGATACTGCAGTTGTAAAGAAGGAAGAGGTATGCAAGGGGAAATAAGCTTTAAATCCTAAAGATTTGAAAAGAAGAAAGGAAGGTATTGGAAGGATGCTATTTTATAGCTAGCCTACCTGTTTGATTGTAGCAAAGGAATAGCCTTAGACCAAGATCAATTCAAGAGGACAGCAAATCAGACTGTACATATTAACAGAGCCTCTCTGGTAGAAACAAATCTCCAGAGGAAAGTACTACTTGGAAAATTTTCACCCTTTAACAAGATAAAAAGATAATTAGGAAGCATTTCAAACTAAAATAAGATGACATGTGGAACAGTGGTCATGCAGTGAGAAATTAAAGCCCTGTGAGAGAATTGTGCCCAAAGTCCACTTTTTAATGAGAATTTTTCTGACCCTTGGGAAGACATTCCCTACTTTCAGATTCCATGAAAGGGTTCTGATCAAACAGGACTTAGACGAGGTCTGTCCTGAAGACCAGTACATGTAGATCAGATTAGACTGCTCCTTCGAAGAGCCCTAGAATTATCTTAATATGCATTAAGTTTTTGCAAAGCCTTTGTAATTTAGGTAAGAGGCCCTTATTAAGGGTAATATACCTAATGAATGATGCAATAAATGTGTTGATGTCAAATATAAATTCATCATAAACACAGATGAGTAGTTACCTTGTTTTCTTAAGGAAGGTCTCATTTAATCAGTTTATGCCTATGTAAAACTGTGTGGAAAGTCTTTAAAAAACAAAACCTGATTGGAATTACTTTGCTATGTGGTTTGTGTATGTCTGAGATCTGATAAGCTTCTTGAGTTGAAGATACACCCACACTGCTTTTCCTGAGTTTACTTCTGATGTGTGATTTTAATCCTGTTGTACCTGGCTATTCATGAGGCCTAATGGATGATAGAGCTGGCATTCCTTACTATTTTGAAATAATTATTTTAATCTTAAGAACAGCTTTTTTTTACAACTGCTATCTACAACATCAAAGATGCCATGGTTTAGAATCCAAAACCACTTATGCATATTGTCACTATCCATCGAAGTGTCTTATGTCCTTCAAATGTCTTTTTGCATATCGTTTCACTAAGATGTGAGGATTTTAAGCTTTTTAACAACATAGGTATTTTCATGATCTTGCTTTTGTGGCAAATAATTAATAAGTTTGAGAGTAAGAAGATTTCTTCAAAAAATGTGGGAGGAGTTAAGAAATGAGTAGTTCTATGGATGAAAGATCTTTCGGGATAATTGAATTTTGTGGTAGGTCAAAATGAACGGTGCAGTAATCTGTAGAGAAAGAAGAGAACTCTTCATGCAGGTCCATCTGAAAGAACAGTAGGAACAGCAAGACCTGAAAGTCTGAACTCCCTGAATCTCAGCAGCAAAAAGCATCCACCAAAGGCCTGACCTAAAGTCTGCAAATTCACTTAAAAGATTCCTGATAATTAAAATGTGTAACAGATGGTGGATACTGAGGAAAGGTGAAGGAAGCAAATATGACTGCAGGCCAGATTTGTGGTCCCAAATGCTGAAACTGAGGATTGATCTGGCCTATTTGCTGACACAGGATAGATGTGTCTGACTGTGTTTGTGCACAGCTGTCTCTGACCACAACAGACACAGAAGACATGTATTTTGGGAGAATTTTTTGGCTTAGTTTGGAGCCTTTTCTCTGCCTTTAATAGGGCAGAGAAAGAAGAAACAAAGCTGAAATAATGAAGGCTGTGTTAGAGAAGTGATGTGCTTTGTTAGAAGTAAGGTTTAACTTTGGTTAAAAGTGCCTGTTAGATTAAATGAAAAACCTTTTCTGGTCTCTTAGATAATTGTGCATACCTGTACGACAGACCTAACAGGAGAATTGTCTTTTTCCAGCAATTAAGTATCAATTTAAATGCAGATCTAAGTTCTAGCTCAGAAATCTGCTGAGTTGTGTCTTATGGCTCACTTTATTCACATCAATTTCACCAAAGTCCCTTTACTCTCTCTAGTATTTCCTATGGTGAAGTAAGGGGAAGAGACTGGAGCGAAATTTGGGCCCAGTGGCCCTGTGCCTAAGAAAAACCAAGGAAATTATGTTCCCAGAAGAGTCTGGCTTGCATGGTGCTAGTGCTATGGCTAAAATTTCTGAAGTTTTACAACACTTCAGGGCAGGGGGAAGACTTGCAGTGGAAAATCCCCTGTCAGTACCTGTGTCCTCATCCACAGGTTGAGTGGTTGTTTCATCCCTGCAAGGTTTCTAAATTCAACAGCTAGCCTTGGATCTAATGTTACTTTATAATGTAGCTTCCAAGTGGGAACGGGTGACTCTTGAAGAAGTACTTCATGAAAAAACTGTATTTATTATATGTACAAACCAGTCAAAAATTTCCCATGAGAATACCACCTAATGTCTTAAGCACAGGAATTCGACTGGAACACATTTGTTTTGAAACAAAAACAAGCCAAGTCTGTGTTGTCCTCCTTATGTGTATTTATAGCAGGTACACTATGAAAGATTTCCTTGTGAATTTATTTTCCCTTTGGTTCTGTTCATTTTTGTGCCATGGCATGGGAGATGAACAGGTAATTTTAGTGTTGTGCTGTCTATGGATGAGATGGGCATCTATTTTGATTTTAGTGAGCCAGAAAAGGTGCTGAATTTGTTGGCAAATAAGCAATGTTTATGCATCTCTGTCACCCTTCAGACCAGGAAAAACGAAGTATGACTAACTAAAGAGCATATCATATTCAGTGATTCTGTGCCAGATTAGTTTGTGACTGTCACAATCTCCCAGTTTTAGTTCTTTACATGTGATTGAAGATTTTTTTCTCCTGATTAATGAATCCCCATTAAACTTCAAGCATTTGCCAGGGCTCCTGGGGAAGCTTTGTAACATGTCTGTGAGCTCTTACTACTTCTCTGGACACAAGGAGCTGGCAACTTGCCTGGCATAAAAACTGGTCTCTACTTGCGTTATCCAGGATAGATTCCCTGGGCAAGGAGAGCAATGCAGGGGAAGAAGAAAGGGGAGAACATGGATAAATGCTGTAGCTTTACATCTTAATGTTCTTCCAGTGCATTCATGACAGAGAAACAGGAAAACCCAGTTTACTGAGCTGGTGTTTAATGAAGGCCAAGCCCCCTTCCTGTGCTTCACTCTACATGAAGGTACAAATTATCCTGTGAAAAATTCAGGTCAGAAATTGAATGTTTTAGCTTTAAATGTTAAATAATGCTATTGAATTTTCCTGTCTGCTTCTGCCTTACAAAGGTGAACATAAAGTGGGATATTGGCCTGAATTTATGTACAATACCAGACTAGACTGGAAAAAGAGGAGGCCAATTGGGCTGAGTTTGAATTTGTCCTGTGATTTTTTTTTTTTTTCCTGGGGGAGTTTTATTTTCTCTGGTTGCAGAGGGATCCCAAAACAGTTGCTTCTTTCCCTGCACTTTTTTTCACAAGTGCATATCTGCCATTTTCCACTCTGAAATAATGTGTAGGAGAAAAATGGATCCTTGCTTTCCTTTAACTTTAGCTGTGATAAATATTAGTGTGCTATGTGCAATATTAGCAGCCTAAATGTGGGGGTGGCAGCTACCTCGAGTGGCTGTGGATCACCCCTGTGTCTGTGTGGTGTAACACAAATATCTTCAGCATTAACTCTCTCTTCTGAATATGATGCAGTCTCCTCCAGCAGAATGAAGGTGGGTGCAGAAAGTGAGATAAAGAAAGAAGAGGCAAAAAGAGTAAAGCAGAGCTGTGCTGAGCCAGCATATTAGACTAGAAATTCTGAAATAAAATAATATTCAAGATTTTTTAATCAGGGATGACTGCAAAAGACAAAATCTTTTCAAAATGGTTGTTGATGCTTATTGAGAGGATCCAATACTTAAAGGGGAGGACTCAGATTGCAGGGAAAATAGTGGAAGGTCTTCCATAAGTCTTAAACTTATCAGCTGCCCTATATTGTGAGGTAGAAATAAACCTTAGAGTTCTTTGTTAAGGAATATTTTTTTAATAACCTTTCCCAATATTTTTGGAATGGAAACGGGAAAAAGCCAGAAGTGGCTTGAAAGCACAAAGGAAATTACACAATGCTTAGATTGAAGCAACTGAAATGTACAGAAAAATACAGCAGAAACCTTGAAATATCACAAGTGACTTACAAGTTAGAATCAAGAAATGCTTTGGATAAGTCAAATTAGTCACACTCAGGAAATTTTGAATGCTGTCATCTTTTTATCATTGGGTTCTAGGAAACCCACTGGGTAGAATATCAAACAAAAATAACTTTTTTGCTGTAATGTTTTTAAAATCTTCATTATAAGACTAACAATCCATAGCAAAATAATCTGTATTCCGAACATTCCCAAACAATGGTGTAGCACTGTGAATATTCAATAAGTGAGTTATCTCTTTAATAGTTATTATGCTTGGTATCAATGCCTGACAACTGCTGTCACCCCATCGAATTGTGCTAAATCTTCCTAAACAAGACACCCTTGCAATAAAGCTGGACTTGCAATCATTTTTTGGCAAGCGCATCTTACAGTTGTTATTATTCTAACTGCTCACACTCACATACAGCATGAGGTGCCAATGTTTTCAGTTCCAAACATTAAAGATGTGGTGATAGAGAAGGTGAACCCTTATTAATTCTGAGAGATTTGCTTAATTGGGACACAATGTGAAGATTCTCAACAATAATAACAGATGATGGGGAATAAATAGGCATGGCAGGAGAGAGGCTGTTTCTAGTGTGAATTTCCCTTTGCTTCTGTTTAATTGCATTACATACTGTGGGAAGTATCTGGAATATGTGTCTTCTAGTTAATTTTTCTTGACTGCATCCATCTAGCTACTGCTCCTGGACATTTTAGTGTTTGATAATACTCTGTTTGCATATGAATACACATCAATAGCTGTCATTAGAACCAATTTACATACATGATTTGCTTCTTGAAGTGTCAACGTCTGAATTTTATCTAGAGACAGGAATAGGGTCAGGAAAGTTTAATTGTTTGTATAATGCAATTGAGAAGGCTGGCAGGAATCTAGGGCAATTTTGGAACATCTGTCTTTAAGTCATCAAAAATAAAGCACATAACAGCTGTGATAACAGCAGGATTATGATTAGATATACAGCATTCACCATCAGCTTGAACAAGGACTGGAAAACAAAAAAGAGGTAAATAAGTCAGTTTGGATAACATTACAAGAATTTTTAGTAGGTCTTTGCGTTTTTTTTACTTTTAAAAGTTTACATGTAAATACATAGTTAGACAGAAATAGAAACAAATTTTTATTTCCTTGCAGAAGCTTATATTTATTCTTCAAAAGTAGAACTTGTGGCACAGTAACGTAGCTAAATGTTGCTTCCCACTTACTCTGTTGTGTGTTATGTTAGCAAATCCTGCTTTAAAATTGCAGCTACTTGGTCTTGTTCATGATTTCTGCTTAGGGAACCATGAAACATTTGTGACTCATTTTCTTTATAACATTAAATCATCTTTATCTGTGTCTCTATTATGTTTTTGTTTATCTGTTATGAGTATAAGTATAGTGAAAACAATTCCTTTGGAAACAGTGAGTTCTATCATGCTCTTTTAAACATGGAATTCTGTATTATTTTTAATAATTTTTAAGTTTCTATGATTTTGTCCTGCTGGGTACTTGAGTTTCAGCTCTTTTGCATGTGGCTGTTGCCTGACTTGAGATGGAATATGTTTTTAGTGTATGAACTACTACCTAGTTCATACTATGGACTCCTAAGAAGTACTTCAGTGAGATTTCCAAAAATCAGGTTAATTGTTTGCAATCTGAAATTGTTTCTCAATTTCAGGACTGATTGTAACACATGAGGAAGTGTTAACTATTCATGTGATGAATTACTTTATATAATTTCTAGTTAAGTTTGCAATTTGATGAAAGCTGAAAATATAAAAAAAAATATAGTTACACACACTTAGTTTAGAATTTTGCATCTGTAACTTTTGGATGCCATTCAGTTAAACTTGACTCTGTGACTTTACAGGCAGAACAGAAATACATTTCACATTTTGTAGTCTTCTTTGTGAAAGAAGAATAAATCTGAAGAAAAATGCACAGCTTCAGCATTCATTTATGTCTTCTCCTTAAACTAATTCACGAGGATTGGATGCATGTGTAATGACACCTCCAAAATTAAAACACTGGTTTGTTCTGCTGTCAGTATGAAAAGCCATTATGCTGCAGCAACACAGGGGAAACTACAGAATGCTTGTAAAAATATGCAGCCCAGAGCTGCTTTCTTGTCCATAGATGATTGTTGGGTTAACAAATTCATTTCAGTATCAAACCAGAAGTCTGCCAGCAGCTGAGCTGTTGGGATGTTCTGTGGCTGTCTAACGCCACACTTGGCTTTGCAAGAGCCTTTTTGTTGCTGAGATGTCTCAGCAGCTGCCCCATGTGGTATAAAGCAACTTGGAGCCTTGGAATCTGTCACTTATTTACTTCAGATACCCAAATCACTGCTTCATTTATAAGCAGATTTTGGCATAGAAAAGCACCAACTGCAGAGAAGTATGTGTTTTATGCCAACTAGTTTTTTTTCCTCCATAAGTGTCAGTGCACTAACTATCATGTCATAATCAGTGTTTAGGAGATGCACTATTGTTTTAATTCCTGCAGGCTCCATAGACTTTTCTCTCAGATCTTTCATAGGACCATAACATCCTCATTTACTGCAGCAAATGCACGAAAAATTTCTGCAAGGAAAAAAAATATATGCTGCTTTCCTGATAGCCAATAAAAGTAATTATCTAATCCATGTTCTTCAGAAGGTACTGAGGCAGTGTAGCTCTGACTCATTGAAGGCTTTGCATTGGAAGGGCCCTAAAAGAACATCTAATTCAACCTCCCTGCCATGGACAGGGCCACCTTTCACCCAGAAGCTCAAAGCTTCTGATCAAGAATGCTTCCAGGAGAGGGGCCATCCCCTCAACAGACAACCAGACAATGCTGTGTCATACAATAATGTGGCACTCTGAGACCCCCTCTTGGTTAGTTTTGATTGCAGTGATGAAAATCTGTAGGTTTATGACTGATCTGGCATATGCCAGCAAGGAGTTGTTTTCTAGTTTTTTTTTCTCGCCTACCTTAAGACTGCTCTGATTCTGAACTACAGCAAAAAGACTAGTGAACCCCTCATTTTTGAAATGAAAATGAAACAGCATGTGGGAAGAAGTAAAGTATGCTCATGAATTTTGCCTGTAGATCTAACATCATGCCAGCCAATGCTGACATCAGCAACTTGCCTCCACAACATAAGGATGTTGTATGAGTTTGTTTCCCTTAATGATAATGGTTAACAGCTTGGGGAAAATGTCTGAGGGAAAGGCAAATTATTCTAATTTAGATTAGCCCCAGTTAGATTTTTTTTTTCCCAAAGTGAACTAAAATATTACGGTCTAATTGAGTAAAGATGTCCACACAATTTATATTCATGTAAGTACAGCAAATGCGCTTTCCCTGAAGTAGAAATGGTAGTAAACTTCCCAAACTAGGAAGTACCCGGGATACAAAAATTGAGAAAAAACCTACCACAAGGTCTTAGATGTAGCAGAATTTTTCTCACCAGTTGCTGTTTCAGATCTTTCTTATATGTTAGAATTTCTGTGCAGCTAAAGCCAAGGATGTCCTGGAACATGAGAGGTAGACAACAGCTGACCTTGCACATACTGCAAAGCCTGCTCTAAGTCTGCAATGACATGTCACAAGAAAGACACAGAAAAAAGAGAGGGTTTTGAAATTTGAGCTGAAAAACTTTGGGAGTAGAAGGAAATAATGCAGAAAATCAAAGTGTGTACAGCTGGGGCCAAAGCAGATTTCAACCAGAGTTGGTAGAGGTGACTGGAGTGTAGCATGAGGGAAAATAAGGATACTTTAGAGGAGAAATGGCTTCACTGGCAGTGCCTCAGCAAGGAGGATGACTTTTCTAAGAGGAAAAGATCTGCATTTCTTGCAAATCTAGACCAATTTAGTCACTTCATCTCCCAAGTAAGAAACTGCAACTTCAGCTTGTTTCCCTGGTCTGTACCTCAGGATTCTGTGCCAGCTGGGATCCCACAACACTGAGGAGCTCTGCCTTAAAGCTGGTTTCCAAACTCTTCCTTCTTGCAGTGTGGCTCTATGGAAACTGAACACCAGTGGCTGTTCCCAGGACCCAGCAATGTTGAGGGTTCTGTTGTGTCAATGTAATCAATACCTGTTCATTTGGGGTTAAAATTTCAGGCACTTTTTGGCAATGCTTTCAAAATGGAAGTCTATTTTTGTAGGGGTCTGCTGTACAAAGTGGTCAGAGGAACTGTATCACTCTACTTTTCCAAGCTGATGTTATGTCTTTAGTTAGAGTCAGACTTTGTAAAAGAATGCCTTTATTTCTTTGTAAAGGATTTGAAAGTTAGCTCTCTTCAACTTATCAAGCACATATGAATGGCAGATAGTTAAATGATTTTGATTTTATTTTGTAAGTCTTGGGAAAGGCTTGTGTAAGTCCTAAGTATCATTGACAGCTCTGTTCAAAACACAGCAGTTTTGATTCAAATCAAGGCTCATAAAAGATGGTCATGTTCTTGGCACAAGGATAAGACAATAGAATGAATAATTATTTTGCTTGTGATATCTCTGGGCACATGAGACAGTTGCAATCTTCTTTTCCTTGGAGAGAAAAGGAAAAAAACTTAAGGTGATACAGCTGCAACTAGAGAGAATCTTATTGCTCAGGTGGCTGACAGCATAGATGGGATGTACAGGGTTTGGGTTTTTTTCTTCTTTGTTTTTTTTTTTTTCCCTAAGGATTTAATCTTAGGAGGAAACTTACATCCTTTTAGAGAAGCTACTGCTGTAAAGCAGTATAGTAGCTTTACATACTCAGATTGTTAAATATGACTTATTTGGCTTCCACAGGAAGATCAGAAGTTTTGAAATTGGCAGAGGTAACACTGTACTGTTTTATTAAACCACCAATGTGAGTGTGGTGTTGGTGTCCTGGGGCTCCTATTGTGCCAGCATAACTGTTAACCTCAAGGCAATCTAATGTACAAGTTTATAGCAACACCAGAACCCAACATTACTTTGAAACAGGCAATGTCAATTCTTGCTCTAAAATAGATATAATGGTGTGGTGACCTCAGCTGGCTGCCAGACCCAGTTGTTCTCTTGATCCACTTCCTTTGCAAGTCAGGAAGATAAAAGATGGACAAGCTCAAGGGCTGAGATAAAAGCAATCTAATGAGAAAATAAAGGCTGCATAGAAAACCAAAGCAAAAAGAGGATATTTATTCTCCACTTCCTATCACCAGGCAAATGTCCAGTCACTTCCTGGGAAGCAGGGCCCCAATGTGTGTAATGGTTGCTTTGGAAGACATGTGCCTTAACCACAGATTTCCCCATGCTCCCACCCCTCAGATTTTTATTGCTGAGTGTAATATCACCTGCTAAGGAATATCTCTGCTCAGTCCGTGTGCCTTTCCATCCTCTTGCACTGAAACTGCTTGCTGGCCTTTGGGAAGAGAAGGTGAGGTTGGAGGGAAAGCCCTGCTGCTGTGTGAGCTGCTCAGCAGCAGCCACAGCACCAGTGCACTGTCAGTGTTATGTTATCACAAATGCACAAATGCATGAGCTGCCATGAGGAGAGTTAACTCCATCCCAGCCAGACCCACAGCTGCTATTGAAAGAAAACTGCTGAATCCGAAAATTCCTGCTAACCAGATTTCATTTTCTCCTCCCTTCCTTGCATCCACTGTAATGTTACTGATTTCTTTATAAATTCATCTATGATAATGTCCTGTGGCCCTGAGAAGAGTGGGCCTAGAGAAAAACAGGGCATGTGAGGAAGCACACTCTGCCTCACTGTCCATGCTGACAGGGATGTTTGGATGTGTTGCAAGAATATGCTGCAGCAGTTCTGAGAATATGGCAAGTTGAGGTTGTGCTAAAACCAATCCACAGTGAGACCAGCAAATCTTAACAGTGACTTTTCCTAGATGTATTGGGCAGTACTGCCTTGAAGTCAAAACACAGATACTCTGCTGGGACATGTAACTGGAAACAGAATGTGTGTGATGATGTGTTTGTGTGCATGACTTTCTCATTAATACATATGATGCATATGTATGCATCTTTCCAAGTTGTTGGAAGTTTGGAAATACAGATGCAAATTAAAACAATTCAAGGTGCTGTCTGCTTGACTAGAAATTCATCCATGAATTTCATTCACAAACTGTGCTGGCTAGTAGACTTATTATTCACTTAGTGAATTTGGTCATTTTTAGCTCTGAATATTTCCTTATGCAAACTCATGCAGGTTATGCACTCCGTTTTTTTTGTTGAGCTTGAAAATGCAAGGCTTCTGAAAGGATTAAAATGTTTTGGAATGAGTTTCTCCAGTCACTGTAGCACTAGTCCCTAAGAGCTCTCCTGCATTTATGAAGATTAAAGCATCTACTCATTAGTGCAACACTTTGGAAATTGCATAAAACTGGTTGTGAAGGACTCTTGCAGATTGAGAGTCTGATCCAACAACTGCTGAAATTGATGTAAAGATGAGCGTTAGCAAATGCCACTTTTAAGTGCCTTAGCAGAGGAACTGTTCATTAAAATCAGAGTTTTTTCCACAAGTTGAATGCACTGAAACAGGATAATTTTGTCTGCTTTTACATAACTTTGTGTGGGGAAGAGATTTGGCAGAGAACACTCAGCAACAAGCTGCTCTCTTCTGTCTATAGCTGAAGCCAGATGAATTCTTGCTTGCCCTCTGAGGACCAGAGATATTATTCTGAATATAAGGTGGGATTGATTTTCATAGAGTGAAAAGAAGAAAATACCTGAATGGGAGTTACAATTTGAATTCCATTTTCTCCAAGTGTTACTTTGACAGGAGGATGTTCCTAAGAAAGACACATCATCTAGTATGAAGGAGCACTACCTAATAACTAGGAGAACTTAAGCTGTGCAGTGCAGAAGATGCTTTGTTGGCTCTCACATGTGAGCTGTTCCAGTTTCTTTTGTTGTGGTTTACCCCCACCAGTGACTAAGCACTACAGAGCCATTCCCTCCCTCCCCCTGCACTGGGATGGGGGAGAAAATCGTGAGTGTAAAAGTGAGAACTTGTGGGTTGAGATAAAGACAGTTCAATGGGTAAAGCAAAAGCTGTGCATGCAATCAAAGCAAAGCAAGGAATTCATTCACCACATCCTGTGGGCAGGCAGGTGTTCACCACCTCCAGGAGATCAGGGCTCATTCACACACAATGCTTACTTGGGAAGGCAAATACAATCACTCTGAATCCCTCCCTCTTCTTCCTTCTTGCCCTGTTGCTCTGATTTTCAGCCTTCTGATGTTTTCATTCTTGTGATAGAGTTTCTCACGTTGCTTTTTGTAAACATGCACATGTTTTTCTAACTGTCTTTTTGTTTTTCATTCTTTCTCCTGGGAAGAGAAAGGTTTGATGGACTTTGTCATTGACCAGTGTGGTTGGAGAGGTGGTAACTTCACCTTTCAATCGATAGTCGTTCCCAAAACTCTGTATAATATGAAAATCAAAATGAAACTTTCTTCTTCCTTGCTTTCTCTCGGCTGTGACTGTACTGTGTCTCTGCAATTCATGTTGTGCGTTAGTGTGACATTACCCCAGCTTTGTGTGCCGAGCATTATGTCCCATGGGCTCATCTGGGGTCAGCTGTGTCCCCTCCCAGGTGCTGGTGCACCCCCAGTCTCCTCACAGCTGGGGTGGGGCAAAAGGCAGAACAGCCCATGGCTCTGTGCAAGCTCTGCCCAGCAGTATCAAAAACATCCCTGCGCCATCAATACTGCTATCAGCACAAATCCAAAACCACAGCCCCATTCCAGCTACTGCAAAGACAATTAACTCCATCCCAGCCAAAACCAGCACATCTTGCCATGAAATGATGCTTGGGTGTCTGAAAGACAGTGGAGTAAAAGAGCAACTTCAATGCCATGTATATGAAAGCTGGATAGCAGCACTAGAGTCTCAGCAGACAGAGACCCTTAAATGCAGTGTTTTTCCCAGCTGGAGTGCCAAATGTCTCTTGATTACCAGGCTCTTGACAGCCTGCAGATGAGGGGCAGAATGCACTTGGCTTTTGAAAAAAAAATAAATAAGATGGTAGCTAAACCACCTCTTGTCTCTTAGATGTTCTTGGACTGCATGGATGCTGTGCCTGAAATTTTGATCTTGTTTTAAAATATTTATTTCCTGAAACACTGCTTAGGCACTTATTATTTGACAACAGAGGAGTTATTTTAAAACTCCAAATTCTACAGTGTCAGGTTTTCACTCATAAAAATTCAGTCCAAATCTTTAAAAAGTCTGAAGATATATAAAATGTTCAGTTTGAAAATGGGAGGGGGAGAAGAGCAATTAAAAATGTAAGAATAGAAGCTAATTATGAGCAATTCAGGCAGAGCTTTGTTTAGAAAATGTATCAGTATAAAATGGATAGGTGAATAGATTAGCGTTGATTGCAGTTTTTACATATAATAGTCTCTTTTTCATGAGTAATCATTAGCAATTATAATGTAGGCTTTAAATCAGCTTGAGATGGGACTGCACTGTAATATGAATACTAAATAATTGTATGTTCCCAGACAGAAGAAGAAAATAACTTTGTGATTTGGTTTTTAAGTCCATAGTGCAAGTATTTCCTTGGACTGTGTGTCATTTGCTCTCTTTATTTCTGCTCCATGTTCATTAATGTCACCATTGAATGCCAAGGTTCATGACACAAGGTTCATGATCGTTACCTTGTGTTAGCTGGGAGGGGAAATTGCAATTATGCTTTTAAAGAAGTATAACTTCATGTAGTAATTACTGGCATTATTAATTGCTAAGAGAAAAAAAAAAATTATCCAGGAGATCAAGTAGCTAAAAGTAACGGTGTAACACACTGTTACATGGCTGTAACAGTGCAAATGTATTTGGAGACTGTGTGTGCCAATTGATCAATGGCAATTTTCTTCCTGAGCCTGAAGGTTCTTGGCATCAAAAATTTGCAGGGCTGCATGAGAAGACCTTGTTGAAGGTGCCTGCTAACACCTGGGGTATGGCTTCCTTGGTTGCTAGTTGAGGTTTTTGGGAGTGCTAAGGGCAGTAAAGCACTTATCCTGATTTGCATCTGTATTTCTATTCAGGATTGTGACCCTGTTACTTTTTGGTTCTTTATCCTTTTCTGAAAAGTTCACATTTCTAATGGATACACACCTGACTGAGAATCAATTAAGTAGTTCAAGTAAAAGCAGCCAAATGGTCTGTGGGAATTATGGACCCAGACTCTGTTTCCTATTTTCCTGATTTTGTTAAAAATGTTGTATGGTATTTTTGTTTGCTTTTTTTATGGAAATAAATTGGGATTTTTTTCTGTCCGACTGCTAGGTCCTTGTCCCACATCCTACCTCACTTACTGGCTAATTTTAATCAGACTGAACAGATGTGTAAAGGACTTCAAGAAGAGAGGCTTCCATGAGCTTTGTGTAAATTGGTGGCTGAGTAAGGAAGAAATTAGAGCAGCCTGCATCTTTATTCTCTTAGTAAAGAGTAGGAGAGAAAAATGGTGGAAGGAGAAGGAGTATTGAGCAGAAAATTGTGGGATTAGGCATCAACAACCAGAAAAAAGAAAAGGCTCTGAACTTCAATGACTGACATCCAGGCTTAAAAATGGTTTTTGACTAGGAGAACAGGAGTCCTGGTTTGACACTCCACTAATGTCATATTGATGCTGTTTTGGCACATTTCTGGTTCCAAATAAGAATCAGCTTTTTATCCTGACTTTTAAGTATGTCTTGGGTACAGGAAGTTGTTCAGCTTTTCTGTAGGCCCAAACAGAGTAATTAGATAGATGTAAGTACTGGAAGTAATCTGAATAGAAAATTTACATAAATCTTCAAGCTGATAACCAGAAATCTGCTAACTGCATGGACTTCTCAGAGGTGTAGAGGTTTCAGTGCCTTGAGAAACAAGAAATCCTCTGCCAGACGAAAGCAAGGCAGGTGCAGGTTCCCTGTTGGCTGGGACAGCCATCCCTGTCCTCTCTGCTTGGAGCAGGTTTTCCTGCTCCCAGAGTTGTCCCCCAGCATCCTTGTGCTGTATCTGCATCTGTTCTTGTCGGCACCACTGTAAAGACAAGTGGAAAAAGACAAGCTGCTCTTTCACTCTGATGGTTGGTGGAAAGGTTTGTCTTGCTGACAAAATAAAGACAGAATTTTGAGCTTGGTCCTTCTGTGTTGAGTTGGGCTTTACAGAATGTCAGCTACCAAAACTGCAAGCACACCCATTTCACGAGCTTAGACCTACAAATTTGGGTAACAGCTCTTGGGAGCATGCACATATTTTATAGAAATGTATCCTGGTATGTTTTTATCTGCCTTCAAATTACGTTACAGGAAAAAATGAAGTTACAGCTTAAACAATAAAATTAAAAGAAACAATGGCAGGTACAAAAACAAATGGAACAAATGGGGGAAAAAACACCAGTGAGGCAAAAACTCAAAGGTCCCACGTGTGTGTGGTCTGTCCCTTCAAGCAGAGAAAGAAGGTTATTGCTTATAATACATGCAATCAGGTGTGTGTATGTGTGTGTATTTATCTCCCCTTTTGAAAGGGAAGTAGCCAGTCAGTGCCTCCATGTTTTGATTCTTTGGTGGTGTCTTTGTTATCCCTTTCCTCCCTAGGGAAGACTAACCTCTAGAAATATGGGAGACGGAGACGGTATACTGCAAAAATCTGCATTCTAATGTTGGCTCTGCCCTGAGGAAATGCCCTGCAGGTATAAAAGCACTGCACACATTATTTTTGGCCAGTCCAAAATGACTACCACTTCTCCTAACAAGGTCTCCTTTCACACAAGTCTTATAGGTTTCTATAAATAACTGTGTTTTTAATAGCCCAACCAACACACTCAAAAAATGTTTTGGGAAATGTGAAATTAATTGCCTTCCTTCTCCCTATTTAAAGATTTCTAGGACTACTTTTTCCACATCCTTGTGAGAGGGACATGCTGTCATTCTTTACCCTGCAAGGGCTGATTTAGCCCCCATTTTTGCATCAACTCGGCTATTAGAACTGTGCTATTTGACTGCAAAAAAATTCATCTTATTCTTGATTGAGCTAAAACTTAAAAAGATCCAAAACCATTAAACTTTAAAAAAACCTTATCTGAAGGCAAATGGTTTGTTCCAGTTTTCATTAGTCTTTTTTACACTTAAAAGTAACCCTTTTCTTTTGGTAATGCCTGAAATCTTATATTAGAAAGAATTGAAATGGAGCAATTCATCCTTCCCCTGGCATTGAATATTCCTCTTGACTGCGGTGAGTCAGAAAGTTGTGAATTTTTCTGGTGTTTAAACTGCTGTGGCTGTAAATGTCCAAACATCTTGTGGATGAGGGAGGCAATATCAGCCAGCTGCTGGCTCCTCTGGAGTTTCTGTGTATTTGATTGTGACCCATGGTCACCTTTCTGAGCCTCTGCTGTCCCCATGGAATGAGCTTTTGGGGTGCTCAGTTGGCTGTGTCCTGCTCTCTGTACCTGCCTTCTCCCACTGCCACTGGGTGCTGGCAGATGTGTGGCAGCCCTGGAGAAACAGATCCAGGAGCCCTCAGTTTAGTCTGACAGCTCCCCATTCCTCAGATACCCCATGGACACCAGGAACAGGACTGGAGAAATCAGGTGAAAACTGCTGGGTTCTGACTGCTTGCAAAAAGCCATGGTGGCTCTGAGAGCTGCATCTTTGTAAAAAAATGAATTGAGTCACTGTGGGATTTGCAGTTTAAATTCTGAGTATTTCCATTTGCTTTGAAGGAATTTGTGTCCATTCTTAATTTTTTTTTTCTTTTTTTTTTTTTTTCACTTTTGCACTGTGTACAAGTGCTTCAGCACTTGAAGCAGGGACTCTGTGAAGTGAAAGAAACAAACTGGTACAGAGTGAGACTGAGTAAAGAAGAGCTTCCCCCCTTCCTTCCCCCAGATGCCTGTGTGTGATGTGAGCAGTGCCATTCCCCACCACCCCCCCAAGCAGCTCTACAGTCTGTGAGCAGCCACAGGAAGGCATTCAAGTATGAAAGAAATGATAGATCAGGTGTTGAAGGAGAGGTTAAAATGTCTGTTAGCCTCGAGTCAGATAATAGTGTATATGTTAGGGATAAACAGATGCACAGCTGTCCTTAATCTTTCATCATTCTGTTTATATACAGAAATAAATGTGTTTCCTCAAATGTAAAGTTACTGTACTCATTTAAACAAACATTACGTGTATATGGGAAACCTCAGCCTTTATCTAGTCCATAAAGGCAACAGATATTTTATTTTCTCCTACTATAGAGGAGCTTCTGGAAGAATGATCTCTTAGCCTTCCTTTAAGATTTTGTGCTGTCCCTTGAATAACCCTATGAAGAGCTGAAACAAATGGAAATTCCTGTGTGAGCAAATAGCAATATGCAGCAATATGGGGATTAAACAAAATTCATGTAATTTCCCCAGTAATAGATTGCCATTAAGGAACGTGAGTAACAAGGCAAGCTCTCTGCCTGCACTGAATCAAGGAAGTTGTGCCTGCCCTGACCCTCCAATGTTTTTTCACCAGGGGGTTGAATTTCAATTTCCATATATGATTGAGGTTTTTGACAGCTGGAATTTCTGTAGTGCTGGATCTAAACACCTCTGAGAGTGCTCTGGTTTGCACCCCTGCTGTACATGCTTGCAGACAGGTTGAGGTTTTTTTGTACTTGAATTCCCCTCACCTCCACATCTGGCTTGTCTGTGTTGAGCTGATAAGATATCAGCATATCTAAGCAAGGAGCACGTGAATGATCTCTTCTTGCTCTGTTCTTCCCCTCCCGTGATTTGTAAGTGTTAAAGCACTCATCTGTTCTGGCAGTTAATGTATGCAGCCTCTCAATAGCTAATATCCTGTCATAGGCAGCACAAACCGGCTTCATCTGGTTCACTGCTTTAGCAAGTAGTTGAGAAAATATAGGTGAAATGAAGAACTCAGCTGCTGGCTGGGAGGCTGGCGCCTGCTCTGCTGCAGAGTGAAACAGGGAGATTGCACAGAAGATTGTGCTGCTAACAAAGATCTGCACTTTGTTGCTCACAACATATTGGCTGTAGCTCTTTGTCCCACTCCGCAGCCCTGAGGTCTGTTACTTGCAATGTGAACACTTCTGTTTGAGGAATTAAAATGCAGATGCATAAAATCTGAAATGAATTGTAACTCGGCAGAGATGACCAATAATGGGAAGAAAAATTGATTTTTGTGTCTGCAGAATCCATCATCCTACATTTTTGGAAGTCTGGTTCATTTGCTTTGGTAATAAAAAATAAATAAATTAGTCATTTGGGCTCCAAATGCTTTTCTGCCCTGATAGGCTGAGGAAGGAGTTAATAAAAACAATTCAAAACCCAGGCTCCCCCAGAGCTGAACGAAATCTTTTGCACCTACAGACAATCTGGCAGAATTAAGCTCTGTCATTTTACTGTCAGCTGTGCCTTTTCCTCTGCGTTCCCCTTAGCGTTTTCACAACTTTCCCTCCCACATTACCCTGTGCTTTAACAATACAAAGAAGAAGAAGTGAGTGCAAACCCAGATGAACCTATGTTTTAAAGTTCAGAATCCCGCTTTGATCTTGTCATCTCCAGGCTTTTGTTTAATGATGTGCCCTAAATTACAGAGTGTCTTATGGGTACAGTGGGAACTGGAAGTGACTGGAACTGGAAGTGACTTGTAATGCATTTCTTGGCTCCCTTGGAAAAAGCAGTGAGAAGAGTGCTTTTGGGAATCACTGTTAGATCCAGTTCTTGCTGTGCCAGTCAGTGACTTTTTTTGGGGAGATGGATGGTGGAAATCTCCAGAAATACTGTACAGCAAAGCAAGAGTAAGTCTCTTTACCTCTTTAGGGGGCCAGATAAGATTTTAAAACTTAGGAGATGGGGATAAGGCCAGAGGCTCAAAGGACGGTGACCTCTCTGAATGGACTTCTTCCATTAGGAGGGATTTTTGCTATATATGGAGAAGCTCAGCATCTCAGCTGTGTGTATCTCCAGCCTTTGGAAGTCAGCAGAGGAAAGCCCTAAGGCTGTGACAATGTTATTTCTTTTTTGACTTAAATTCTGTTCAATCTCGTCTCAGATGTACGATGGTGATAATCTTAATTTCCTTTTGGTTGCTTCTTTTTATACAATAAAAATGTTGGCACCAGACCTAACTGTATCTTCGGTAGTAAAAGTTAAAAGCCAGAATCTGTGACACTGCCAGAGTGTCAGAGCTGGCTGCTTAGGGATTGAATGCCTGGGGGAGTTCACAGGGCCAATAGCAGGGATGGGTGTATGACAGATCTGCCTCCTAACTCTTCCCAGATCACTCTGGGGGAAGTTATTTCAGAGCTTGTGTGCCCTATAGCCATGATTCTGGAGCTTTTGATTGTTAATAACACTCTGTAGCCACCATCTGAAAAGTGATATCCATTGCTCCAGAGTCTGATCTCATTGAGGCAGTCACCTTGGCAGACCCACTTGGTTCTTGTACCCACAGAGACAAGACAGATTTCTTTGCTGTCTCAAGGAGCTAAATTCAGTCACCTTGCCTCCTAGTGTTTACTTACTTCTTGTGTTTCTTTTTTTGTTTTCTGCCTAGGATAATAGTTCCCTGCTGTTGTAAGCACAGAGCTTGTGGTAATTGGGAGCAGGGCTGTGGCTGAGCCTCATCCCTAGTGGGCTACAGCTCTGTGAGACAGGTGACTGGTGTTGA
The DNA here is from genome assembly GCA_013399835.1 of Leptocoma aspasia. Taxonomy (NCBI): domain Eukaryota; kingdom Metazoa; phylum Chordata; class Aves; order Passeriformes; family Nectariniidae; genus Leptocoma; species Leptocoma aspasia. The sequence goes on along the minus strand of VXAX01007135.1, from coordinate 1,139,936 downwards.
GATGAGACATGGAGTGCTGAGGTGCACTGACCAACCACAGAAGGGCAGAGAGGACACACAGGTGGAATGCATGTAAGATCAAGAGTTTAAAAGGTTGTACTGAGGAACAATAAAGGGCAGAAGCAGACGGTTGCAGCTTCTGAAGTGATCTGATGTTACTCTGTGTGAGCAGATGCCTGCAGCCTCCTTTGGTGGTGGTTGTGGCACCACTGCTCCTCTGCTACACCCCGCTGCTGCCAACAGCTCTGTTTAGTCACCTGGAATCATGGTACGTGTGATAGGCATTTGTTTGTTATCAGCTGCCTTTTGTTATGTGGTACCCCAGTGCACTGAGCACACACAAGAAGGTAGGATAAAGATGATATAAGTTTATCTGAAGTTAAATTCCCCAGCTTGAGTGAGTGTTATATTGCCTTGTAAATAACATCTGACTAATGTTTTGTTGTTGAACAAACAGGGTGCCATTTTGTGTACTTCTGTTTTCTATAAAAGTAAGATTTTTTTAATGCTTACACTTCGTCACTGGTGTTTTACTTAGGGAGTGTCCTTTCAGCATGAATTTCATAAGATACTGCACCCAACAAACTAACTGGTCTGGCAGTCATCTGAATCTTGTTCTACAGAAGGGTTGATTAGGCCTGTAATATTTTCCAAGCTATAGGAATAGCCTAGAGATGATAAAAATGAAGATATATCAATAATGTATAAATCAGTGATAAGTGAAATAATTTCTTTTTTTTTTCCTGGTAATTTTTTTTTCCTGGTAATTTTAATCTTGAGCGATGCTTTCAATAGGGCGGTTGCTTTAAAAAATGATGCCTTGTGAAAGTGAGCAGCTCTTCAGTGGAAAGCTCCCAGAGAGACATGGTTCTCAGGCTTTGAAATCTGTGCCACTTCGGCCTGCTGCAGCTCCTTTGTGTGCTTGGCCATGCTACATACCAAAGGTCCTCACACCTTTCCTGTGTAAAGGCACACTTTGGAGCTAGGGGAGGTGGCTGCTTTCAAGTTGACAGTGAGGAGCACTTTGTTCTCTATAGAAACTCTTAGAGAAGCCTGATATGTATTTCACTTTATCTCTTTATGTTTAGTCACAATGTGCAATTTTAAGAACTTTTGTTACTGAAAAGTTCTCTTTGTAGCAGGGAGAAATGGGGATTATAGACTGCTGCTGATTTTTCTACCTGTGTTCTGCTGCTGTTGGCTTAGAGTGTAGTAAATGTAAGCTGAATTGAACTGTCAATCCCTATCAGGTATAAATCTTCATGTGGTAACTAAGCGTGAAAGCTAAACAAGGTGTTATAGGTCACTCTTTGGTCATTTTCTGATATCACCCATCATTTCATAATCATATTGTGGTGGTGGTAGAGAGGGTGAGGGGAAAAACACATAGGACAATGGAGCTTCTGGTTCACTGTAGTTAAAAATGTTTATATTTGTTGCATGCTCTTTTCAGTTTGCTAAACACTGTGCTTCTTTTGTTGGCTGATATAGGACAGATGGCAGGGGAGCAAAGGATGAATTTGGTGATCTGGGTTTGTTTAACTTTTGGGAGACTCCTGAGAGACAGTGTCATCACAGAAAACAAACATTGGAATCAAGTGGTCACTGCTGATGAGTTTGCCTCCCTTTATCTGTATGTTCTGGCCTGAAAAGCAATTTCTGACCACAACTTTGCTTATTCTTCTCAATGACTAAACACTCACAGCATCTTATGTGTGGCTCCTGCAGCTTCTTTGACAAAAATTTGGGGAATACTTGTAGGCAGGCATAACCTGTTTCCATTAAAGGATTTTTATTTTGGGGAAATGTAATTAAAGCAGTGTTCATAGGGTGGTGTAGCTATTTAGGGATTATTAGACATTCACGTTGGGTGACGACTAAGCAGGCAGATGTATTCACCCCAATGGTTTTTCTGTCACCATCTGGTTTAGAGAAGCTATTGTTGTCTCTCAAAGGTGGAATCTGAAGTTCTGCTGATGGGATGTGTTCTGGGCACTTCTTTCTTTCACAGGCTTCCTGAGGTGTGAAAAGCTGTAGAGCTTTCTCTCACAGGTGCTCCTTTCTATTGATTTGTCCTGCTGCGCTCAGGTGGCCACACAGGAGAATCTCTGTGGTGAGGAGCAGATACTGAGGTGCCTCAGTGCAGGTTATAAAAGGAGAAAGTGGAACAGTGCAAATGGGCACCGTTCTGTGGAACAAACACTCTTGCTCTGTAAAGTCCCGGTGGCACACAGTGGGAATGGAGAGCTCACCACACATGCTCAGTGTGCCCATGGATTTGTATTCCTCCCTCTTAATACACAGGGATTGTGCCTAGGAAAATGAATCTGTGTGCTCAGGAGGAGACTCATAAACCCCCTTTGTTGTGATAGTATTTGTGTTTTTATGACCTTCTTTAAAATTCATATTTCTTACAGAACAAAGGAACTGGGTTGATCAGGTGGAGCTTTCTGGGAGGAATGTGCTTCTTCATGGGAGCAGTTGGGAAAGTGCAGCTTTTCAGAAACCCTCAGGCAGGGCAAGGAATGGGAAAGACATAGCTGGAGCCAGAAGCCCGGAATATGGTAGTGATGGTAGAATATGGACCAGTCAGCCAGGCTTCAGGGGATAATGCATTGTGTGTTCTGCTGCAGTTCAGTCCCCAGGTCAAAAACAGACCTGGAATTAAGAGCCTGCCTGGAGGAACTGAACAGGTGGAGGAAGATTTGCTAAAAGCTCTTTAAACAATTCTGTTGTCCTTTGTCCAATGAAATGAGTTTAAAGGGATGCTTATGTTCTCCATGGATGGTTGAATGTTTTTAAAAAAATAAAATTTAAGCGTTGTCATCTTTGGAACATAGATACAACTTCTAGTTTAGTTGTCTATATTTAAGTAGCCCATATTCATTTGCAAGGTCAGATTGTTGGAGATTTCTGTTCCAGGCTAGAACATTTAAAACTTCTGAGTATATTTTTTTTTTTTGGTGTGTTCTTGTTCTCTAGAATGAAATTATACAAAGGTGGAATCTTCAGTTTCTCTCACCTGAATCAGTGGTATCCAACTGCTGCAGTAACACACTGAAGGGGAGGGGAGAGAGTTTGTACTTGCATTTCTTGTTTTGTTGGGTCCTCAGAGTTGGCTGCTCTGCTCTGGGTACAGCTGAATGTCATAACACAAGCTGAATGCATAGGCCAATGTTACGGTCCACAAACAAAACAAGAAGCAGAATGTGGAATTTGTTTGCAGGAATTTTAAAGAGTCAATGAATAAGACTTAATGGAAGCAATTTTTTCCAGTCCTTTCTCTGTGTAAATGATTTTGTTGAATTCCTGCAGAACACTTACATATGTCATAGCTCGTGACCCTGTGATGTAAAACATTTTGATTCCCTCCAGAGGAAGTGGTCTCGTTAGGAGTCGGACCAAGCATAGATGAAAACACAATAATTCCCAGAGTCTGACTCCAGCTGTTGCTTAGTTAAAAGCTACTTTTCTGGCATTATAAATGTAACAAAGCAAGACAAAGAAAAAGAGAAATCCAGGACATTCAAACATGACTGAGTTACTCTTTCAGTTGAAAAAAGTATTTTCTTAATCAAACGTGAATGTTTGTAACTTTCAGAATACATTTTTCATAAAGTTTTTTTTCCTGTAAGAGACAATCTCATTTCCCAACTCAGCCTGACAGATTTGAAACGTGATTTCCTGGTCAAACTACCTCTCCCCCAACCCTCCTGAAATTGCTGGCATTTTTTCTTGGTAACTACAGAATTTATCTCCTAAAACACATTCATTGTTTAAGGCTTAAATGCTGGTAGTGTTTGGGAAAGCAGCATTTGGGTTTTGTGGAAATGAGGTCTTAAAAATCAGTCTGTAAGTCTTTTTATAATTACTGCTGGGCTAAGTAGTTTGACAGGACAGAGGGGGTGCTCTCACCCTTCATAGGAGCCTCCTGCATCTCTCCTTTTGTGCTGTGGAATCACTGGGTGTCTAAGCAAAAGACAAGCCTCCTGTGTTTATTTAAATTTCATCTTGTATGTCCTAAACATCCCTTCCTGCACTTTTAAGCTGTAAAAATAGGCATCAAGGCAAAACAGGAGCAGATTTGAAGTGAAACAAAGATTTTAAGCTGCTTTTTTGTTGAAGCTAGATGTTGGACTAAGGTGGTGCGTGATGATTTAACCATCTCTTCTGTGTTAGTCCCGTGCCTTGCCTGTGACCCAGAGGAGCAGTGATGGAGCCTTCAGCCCATGGTGAAACTCATTAGGTGTGATTATCTCTGCCCCTTGCTTTGCAAAAAGCCTTCTCCAGGTGATGTGATGGAGTGGGAGGAAACTTCAGTTTTAACTGAGGCCACTGCCTGAGCTTTTTGTCCTGATGTGACTCCTCATGCTCCCATGGTTTGCAGAACTGGGTCCCCCCAGCTCTCAGGCACCTGTTGGACTTTATCTAGACTGTTGCCTGCCCTTCAGACACACTACCAGAGTGTCCTTTCTTCATAGCTATTCTTTTGAGCAAAATGAAGGAATGAATCATTATCACACAAAACCAGGAGTACTTGAGGTGGAGAATTGTAGATTGAATTCCTTAGAAACATAGACGGTGTGAAAAGCAGAAAAAAACGCAATCAATTTTATTTGGTGTGGTTTTTTTTTTTTTTTCCAGTTGGGTATTTCCAAAATACTGTCTCCATTTTCCCAGCAGTTAAAGTAAGTGGGTGGTCAGCCCCTGTGGCTTCAGGAGAGGGAGGGATGCATGTTGCTGCATTGCCCCCTGATGGTGAGGCAGATATGGAGTGGTGCCATATCCGAGGCTGTGTTTTGGCAGTGGCAGGAGGGAGCAGAACCAAAATGGCCAGAAAAGCACTTGTCACCTGTGTCTGTGTCATAAATATTAAAGTAGGGGCTTCCTACTTTTGGAGGGCACTTTTTGGTCTTCTAAAATCGATACTGGAGGGAATGAGATGGTCATCACTGATTATCCACTTGAATGTTTTAATTTGAACTCTTTAATCCTCCTGGGTTTGAATTTTATGCAGAGCAACTGATTTTGCAACAGCTAACTTGAGGGAATCAGTGCGTGCTTCATCTATAAATGCCTGACTGGCGTACCTCCAACTTCATGTTTTCTGTAAAAATGCAGACACAAGAGTATAGCAGAATAGGTGAAGATCTTTCTAATACTGTATTACCATAAAAATATTTCTAAAAATGTAAACTGCCCATATACTTGAAATATGTTTAGCTGAAAGGGACATTTGCCCTAGTACTATATTTCTAAATTAAATGTATTCTGGATTTAAAGACTAGACTCAAACATTGAGCATCATCTACCACTGAAAGTATATTTTGACATTTCTACAACTTGCAAGCACACACTTCACAGGTACTGGCAAATTATGCAAATGAACAGAGCCCTTTGGCTGATTTTCTGCTTTTTAAAGTATTTGCTGTGAGTGTATAATATACCTGTCAGGTGCTCATGGTAATGACCATTCAGAGGTTTCAGTGTTAGGATTAGTGCTACCAACCCCCAAAAGTACAAATTCTAAGATTCATCCTGAGAAGTTTTAAGCTTACAAAATTCAGTGTATCTTTTGTGCCTTCTGCTAATTGTTTTTTAGGTACTGTGTGAAGCTGCTCCTGGCAGGGCTGAAGAGACAAATCTGGGTCTGGGGCACAGCTCTTTAGTGGTTTACTGGAGGGAACTTCACCTTCCCTGCTCTTTCTTGCTGTGGTGGGCAAGAAGGGTCCAAGCAGAGAGAGAGAGAGGGATGTATTATTCACATAAAATGTCTAAAGTTTGCATAGAGTTTGTGTGCTGTATGTCTCTCTTCCTTCTGGGGGATCAGAGCAACCTCTTCACAATTAAAAGTAGTGTGGGAGAAAACCAAGTCTGCCTCAGAGAGATCTCTTGCTGAATAAACTTCAAGACACCTCAGTTTGCTGTGGCTTGGCACAGGGCTGATATTGTGTTTTGCCAACAAAATACAGTGTCTTGAGTCCCAAGAACTCCTGCCCTGATTTTGAGGGTAGTATTGTGGTATTTTTTTTCTCTCTTAGACATAAACTCTACATAGTTCAATTCAGAGGATTTAATCATAATTTTGAGTGCAGTCAGGGTGTTTCCTTCCAGCTTCATTGTAGTTCTACTATTTGAAGGGTAATATGGTGGATTCCTGGATTGTTTTAATGTTTATATGGAGGTACACTGTATGATAATTTCTTGCATGGAAAATATGTATACTCAAATATACTGTTGCAAAAAAAGAACTTGTTTTCTGAAAGCAAAAGGCTGTGACCAGCCTCAGATTTAAGCAGCTTTTTCTCAATTTGATAATGGGATTCCTTCTGGAGTAAAAAGGCTGTATTTGGAGGTGATACTGTTCCCACTGCAAGCCAGATAAGTAAATAAAATCCAGGGTGGTAATTCCAGAACACTGCATTGCTCAGGTTTTTGTCCAGGCAATTCAAATTTTCTTCTGTGTGTTGTACATGTATCACTATTTGTATGTTAAAAAAGTGTTTTCTAGCAGTTGCTTATCAGACTTGGCAGATGCTACTGCACAGAATGTAGTGCTATTGTTTTCTCACACAGATACTCTACTGTATGGAATTGTATTTCTTTTCTGTCTGCAGTGCATTTATTATCATCACTGAAAGATTGTTAACATAAGGTAAATACCACATTTACAAGAAGGCTAAAGGCAAATTTAGATTTTATTAAAAGAAGCCTCCTTGGCTATCAGCTGTGCAGTAGAGGAATTTCAATGCATAACCTGCAGGGCAGCTATCCTGCTCTAAAATATACTTTTTCTTAATTACATACTGAGAAGGATCTCATTCCCAAGCAAATGGCTTATCCTTGCACATGAACCAAAGGGTAGAAGTTGCATGTTTTGGCAGAATCCACACACAGGTTGCAAATTCCCATTTAAAACAAGTCTCCTTCTGTGAGGGATTTAGAGTATTTGCAAAGCCTTAGAGGACAGTTGGTTTGGTTGCTATGCTTTTTTTAAAGATAGTAGAGGATTTTTCCTTTTCTTAGAAGAAAAGCTACGTACAAATGAAAAAGATATTGGTGGGGTTTGTTTTTCCTGGGGATGAGAAAAGAAAATGAATATTTTTCCTTACCTCCCACCGTGTCCGGACTTTTTAACCAAGAAATCCTGAAAGGACACTTCTAGGGATCTGAAATATGATGGCTTTGTTGCACTGAAAGATTTTTTTTGACAGCCCTCATGCTGTTTTGAGTATGACTGGAGAATGACAAGGACAAGGTAGGAAAATCCTGGCAAAGTGCCCATTCATTATCCCCAAAGTTGCTGGTGAATCTAGCTACTTTCAACTAATGCTTGAAAGTGAGTATTCAGATATTTTTCTTAGGCAGGATATGTCTCTGCTGTAAATTAAACACACTCACAGGTGACTGGTGGTCTGTGTGAGGTCATGATCAGCAAGAAGTTTTGAGGATGTGGGGTTTGGAACTGGAAAGGTGATGGTCTGGGAAATCAGTGCCTTTTGCACTCCAACAGCAGCATGCTCTTTCTAACACTGTGTAAGGTGAAAACTGCATGTGGGGAGGGACAGCAATTACTGTCACAGATAAAAAATGATCCATGGAAATAAGCATGCATAAATCCACTCTGGGGAGTGAAGCCAATTATCATCTCTGAAAAGCTAAAAGCTCTAAGCACTTGAGGGAAAAGCACTCCCCAGTAGCTGTTGCACAAGGTTCTGTATCCTTCATGAAAATTCTTTAAAAGCATGGTCTTGATGGGCCACTCATACCTGTGTCTATAGCTTGCAATTTAACCTCATTGAGAGCTTTGTGGAAGCTGGTGTGACAAACCAGCAGATTAATTTTTGTCTTCCACTGAAATTCATACCTGTGCTAATTGTGCCTGCAGAGTGTGCATGTGGTGGCAACAAAAGTGAAAAGTGTCTACCTTTTAAAAAATGATTAGTTGTGATTTTTTTATTAATAATTTTTTTTTTTTGGTTTTACATTTTATTTTGTATTGTCCCCCCTCTGATCTCTGTGGCTGGAGAAAGAAGTTCCCAGATTGCAATGAACCCAGACTTGCTCCTGTGGCCATGCCTGAACACTGGGAACAAAATGTGCTCTCACAACCCTTCCTGGGAAGGATGAGGTGCCCAGGGAGGGGGTGCTGGAAAATCTAGTTGGTGGAAAGGGTTGTGGTAGAGGTGCCCTGTTTGGGTTCTGACAGAAGAACTACCCAGGGGATGAGGTTCAGACAATTATCTGAATTTGGGATGTTTAAAAAAACATGAGAAGCGTGGGATAATTTGCCTTTTGGTGAGTCTGAAACGAAAATAATTTTTTTAGTTTTTAATTTTTATTTCTTTGATAGCTACCAAAGCCTTGATGCTGTTGTGTTATACATTTTAAAAAATCTGTAGAGGACTTTGTGGAAATGGGCTTATTTTTCCTTTTGTTTTATTACTTGTGTTTTACACCAGGTATGCACGGAAATATGCTTTTTTTAATGAAACGTTAGTGATTTCCCACTGTGGAAAAGACTGGCTTATCTGAGTCTGTCACACTTGCCTGATATTAATTGATTAAATATTCATTTGCTAATTTCAAATCCTGTGGCTCTGTGAGCACACTGAACAGCCTGCAGAGGTCACAGCCATTGCTGCTGGAGCAGGAACATCCAGGGGAGAGGGGGCAGAACTGGGGTCCATCTGGCACAAATGCCCCCCAAAAGGGCCTTTTGTGCTCCTCTGTGACATGTCCTGAGCTCTGCACTGGGGTTTCTGCCCTGCTGTGCAGCATCCCCCTGGAGTGGTTCCTGCTCTTTCCTGCTCCCACCCTCCTCCCAGTCACAGAGCCAGACCCTTGCTCTCAGTGGTGAGGGCTCTCTCCATCTCCCCTGTCCCCAGGCATGATCTCCCCACAGGCTGCCCAGGGTCTGGCTGTGCTTCTGAACAATTGCTGCTCTGGTACCAGTTAATTCCTTGTACTGAACTGCAGTGCACATCTTTAGGAATGAGACCTGTGTGAAAAACTGGTAGCTCTGCCAGGAAAATGGGTTTGCAATTAGATTTCAGCTACATAGGGAAAGGAGACAATAGCATTTTCTTCTCTTTATTCAGCCTGATTCCTTTTTAAACAATATTAAAATGCATCAGAAGTGCCAGCCATTATAAAAATCGAGATACGAAGCAAATGAAGTAAGTAAAATTAGTGGCAATTGTGCTCAGACTACGTTCTACTGAGAAATATTAGCAAGATGGCTCCCAGGAGACAGGCTGGCTTTTAGAGGAAGCACTGAGACTGTTGTAGTGAGCTGATGAGGTCTCATGACTTAGTTATGAGACATCAGATTTTTATTTTAAGACTTACATTATCAGAATTTCAATATTTTGTGTGCCACTTCAGGTATCGTCTTAAGGCTCCACTCTTGTTGCTGATTTTTGCTCAGCCCTACTTGAAAAGCAAGCCTGAATTTTTATAGGTGTTGTACAGAAACATTGTTCTGCACTGAGAGGAAACATTGCTCCCGTAATGGAACCAAACCAAAAACCTTTGTCCAAGTAGGTCCCAAAAATTGATGAAGCAGGGCACAAATAAATAATGCATTATAACAAGGGAGGTTTGGTACATTTGGGGAGTTAAGAACCAGGTTCAACATCTTTCCACTGTCTAATGTAGATGAGTATTGATGTCATTTGGAGAAGAGTTTGTGAGTTTTGGTTTTTGTATCTCAATTAAAATACAAAAGATTTTAAAAATGGCATAATGAATAATGGCATAATGAACTTGCACTTGTCTGTTCTTTTCAGGTTCTTGAATGAAAATGTTATTTCAAGACAGGCATATATTGATGGGTGCCAGTAAGCAAAGATCAGGCAGTGCAAGCTGTCTTCTTCTTCAGGTGTCTGAGCAGTGCTGGAGGGACCCCCAGGGGCATCTAGGGTGATGAGGGGAGCGGTGACCAGGGATGACTCTGAGGACATTGCTCCTGGACTTGGTCAGCAGTTTCTGCCTGCTCTGAGCTTGGCTTTTTGTGCCTGTTCCTGCATTTGGGGCTACGGGCTCTCCAGATGCTTGTATTGGGAAGAGGTCTTGGTAGGGGAACGGGTTAAATGCCTGAAAATAAAATTATGCATCTGTCTCTTTCCTCATCTCTTTTGCATAGCTTCCAATTTCTGGGAAACTTGTAGAACTTTAATATTCTCAAAGTGCAAATAGAGCTCAAATTGGTGTTGAAAAGCTGCTGGGAAAACAGATAGCTGGACAAGCACACATGTGTTGTATGATTGCCTAAGACTTATTTCTTGTGGGGGATTAGACAGAAAAATCTACTTTGGTCAGAAGCTTTCACATAAGGGATGCTGTGCCTGCTCATCTTGTATGCATGAAACTTCATTTAGCATTAACTAACATCAAAGGGGAGAGTAGTTTCCCATAATATTAGTTATGGGATGCAAGTCTTGTTCCCAGGTTTTTAAAGAAGAAAAGCATTTGTGGAAATTTATGTGTTATAAAAAATTTTTAAAAAGGTGATTAATTTTGTGGAGTTCTTGTTTAGTATTTGTGCTCAGCAGTGTCTGATGGTCATTTTCACAAGGTCTAGTTATCTCTTAAAGTAATAAGCTGGGCTGGTTTGTTTATACAATGAATTTTTGTATGCAGTGTTCAGCTACAATGGACTGGTCAGGTGTGAGACTGAGGGGTTTTTTATCTCTTAAGTGTGAGGTTTTATAATATGAGCTGGGCTGTGCTTGCAGAGAATTCATCAGTCTGTGGCTAAGGTGAAGAGAAACAAATGCTGAGTGACTGCCTTTTCTGAGCTTATAAGTAAACAGACACAGTGCTTTGATTGACTCCAAACTGTTCATAATATATTTTTCATGGAAGAATCCTCTGTTTGAAGAGTACTGCCAAGATCTGACTATAATGTGATTTTTCTCCTCCATCCTTTTTACAATGTGCAATAAATAATGATAAAGGACACCGTGCCTTGAAAGCACAGAGATGAGCGATTAGGAAAGGTGCTGATTTTTGAATTACAGGAACTTCACCGCTGCTCACTAATGAATTGTTACAGCCAAATTTGTCCATGTTGGCACTGTTGGAACCAGAGAGTTTGAAGTAGTTGCTGTATGGGTTGCTGGTTTGAACAGAGTAGCAGCCATGAGCATTAGATAACCTCTATTGAATGATGGATTGGTGTATAACTGTAATGCTTCACTGATCAATCTCCTACTGATCCTGCCTCCCAGCTTCAATGCTGTCATCAGAAAATTGAAGAGAGTGCCATTGATTATACAGTAGAATTGACCATTTCATAGACTATTTTCACTGCTTCTCAAATGCAGTGTTTCCATCAGTATTCCTGTAGACTTTACCAACACTCAAATAGCTTCTGTGACCTACCATCTAGTACAGGAAATGCTGCTAATCACGGCCTTTGTGCCACACCATTCTGCTGTGCCTTCACTGCCTGTGTCTTTCCTTTTGTTTGTCTAGATTTAATAAACAAGCTGGAAATGATGTAATTTGAAATTAATAATGTGAGTCTTTGTAGAAAAAAAGGAGATAACTTAGTCTAAATAGATTTTATCGAGTTCACATGCTCTCTGATTATTTTGCAGAATTCTGATATTGATTTTTTGTTAAATTGATAGCTTTCTTGCAGGCACATTACTAAATTTTCTTAATGTGCCTAATCCATCCATACACATCCACTTATTAAAATGAGGGTCTTCTTTCCCCACGTGTCTGAACGTGCTGTCAGCAAAATCCTGCTGGAGGGATGAATGGATTTTCATGACTGATGTGTTTGTCAGAAGAATATGACTTGGAAGCAACAATTCTTGGGTCAAAAGCATTCTAATGTCTTGCTGCTTTGTACAAGATGAAATCAGCACAAAAATGCTTAGTGCCAGTGAAATCTGAAGATGACTGAGTTTCCTGTGGCCTTACGGGGCCAAGTGCTCACAAGTACCCTTGTGCCCCATGCCTGGTTGGATAACTTCCTACAGTAGTATTTCTGAATACATCTTACAAGTATCTAACACCATAGGAAAAATTAACTTTGAGAAACACAGCCATTAATTCTAGCCTATCCAATTTAAATGCCCCAAATTAACACAATTATTTCTTGACAAGTAATGCTCAGTTGTGTGTTCTTGGGCAAACAATGCTTCAGCCAGCTCTCTCTCCATTGCTGATTGCAAAACACAATCAACAGCACTCTTCACCATGAGACCTTTGCTGAGACAGGAGTTTCTTTCAACTTAAAGGATAGAATTACCCAATCATTAATTACCCTTATAAAGATTATAAGTAAATGAGATCCTTTTATTTGTTTCTAAGTTGAAACTAAGAATACTAGAAAGTTTCTTTGTATTGCTGAGTGTGGCCTCTGCTGTAATTCTGAAATCTATTCATTTGAAGGGACAAGTGCATTTTCTGGTTTTTAATTTCACTCTGCTGTGTGAGCAGCAAATTGCTATTAACAAGTCCTACATATTGGCTGTATCCAAAACATTTGCATTAGAGCAGGAAGAGGGAACCTTTCCTTTGTTCACAAATAGAAAAACTTCTGAAACACATTTGCTGTTTGGCGAAAATTGTGCTAATTCCAGAGAGATTTAGAAAAACTTACCTATTTTCTTATCCAACCCCTTGAAAATCAAGAAATTTGTCAAGAAAAATAATTTTATGAGAGCATTTTTTGGCAATTCGGCAATTCTTTCTTAGGCTGCAGAGATCCATAATCTTGTTGCTATTTCAGATTTTTCTGGTAGGGTGAGCAGATCGAAGAGGAGAGGTGATACAGCCAAGTCAATAATTTTGCAACATGAGAGTTATGGATGCATCTAACTGAAACCATTGTTATATCGCATCACTTTCAGAGTCAAGATTTTTCTTTATTACACTGCAGGTGTTCATTTAGGAAGGTTCTGTGAGGTTGCTTGGGACCTCAAAAGAGCCTTTGTTTAACATGTCAATTCATGTATTGTTTTAGTATAAACTGCAAAATTAATTTCTCAGCCTTTTCCCTTCTCTGGTAGCATTGTCAACTCCCAAAGCATGAATATGTAGAGCAATTTGTGACTCAGACTAAACTCAGATGGTCTGTCTCAGTGACACAATAACATTGTCCTTTTCTGATCAAATTAAAAGGAATTTTCTGATCGGCCTTAAATATGACCTTATTGAGGATATGTATTAACTTTTGGGTATGGAGACTAATTTTTAACTTAAAGTCACATTTTACCTGTAAAAATGTGTAAAATTTCTCTGCTCTGTTGCCATTTCCTATCTGCCAGTGCTATCACAGGTGGTTTTTTTTATGCACTCGTGCAGCAATCTATCTAGATCTAATTATAGAATCTAAAGTTCTATAATCAACATCTACAAGCTATTTGATATTCATAGTGTAAAATATTTGTTTATTAGTTCAGCAAATATATATTAATGAATTTTAAATCATTACCTGTAAAGTATGTCTCTATTTGTTATTGATTTAACTGGAAACTAATCTGGCAGGTCATCCAGAGTAGAACCAATTTCTTGCAGTGATAGGAAACCTACATTTATGTTTCAAATATTAGATATCTGAAAAGGCTTCTTGTGTGTTTAGCTAATAAGGTTGTGTATGAGTTGCTTGCAGTCAATGCAAGTGTGAGACACGCTGTCAGTAATTAGTATGCGCTGCCAGACTTTGATTATACCAGCTCTTTGACCTATTTTTAACAGAAACTAGGGCAGTCCTTTGGATTGCCTTTCCCTGTCCCTGGACACCCTGCTGTGTTATGTGCTTCATATTTGACATTATAACATTCAACTGCGGTGCCAAACTGCGGAATATCCCTTGGGGGTTTTCATTGAAACAGATGTAACAGATGTCTGCCCACTCTGCAGTGCACAGTGGTTTCTGATAGCAGTCACACAGCAAATGATTTTCCTGCATTGCTTAGTAAAGATTGCTTTAGTCCACAGCACTTTTTGGAGCATACTGTGTCGAAGGTTATCTGGGAAATAATTTTCAGACTGATCTGAAAGATCCTCTTGGTTCCCACCTTGTTCATTTGCATCTCAGGCTCAGGTTATGGCTAATGACTTTATGGCCATTTGGATAACTAGGAGATCACAGTATCAACTGTTAAACTATTGCACACGTGCACACCATTGTGGGCACATACTGGGAGTTAAAAAAAAAAATCTAAAAGCTACTGTCAGGAAATGCAGTAATGCATGGCTTTGCTAGGAGTACATTTTAAGGTGCTTTAAAACAATTGCAGCACTGCAGACTTCAAATGCTTCAGGACAAGACCAAAACCTTTTTCTTTGCTCTATTTCAAGCTGTTTCCTAATGTCTCTCTGTACCTTTGGGGAACTGGGAGTGTGTGAGTGGCAGATCCTACAGGAGCCAAACAGGCAGATGAACTGAACCGTGCTGAAAGAGGGGAACTGAGAGGTTGGCTGTGGATGTGAGAGTGGGCAGAGGAAGAGGAGGAGGAAAAGCAGCAAGAGCTGAGAACTCTGCCTAAGCAGGGATATGTGGAACAGATGCTTGGGGCTGGAGTGGATATTTGCTTCATAAAGAGTTGTCTGGCCTGGTTACTGAAATGAAGGACAAGAGGAATGTGGGAGGAACAGAAGGCTTGACTAGCAGAAACAAAATCACCCACTTGCCTGCATTTCTTTGTGGTGTTCAGAAAAATCCATAGACAGTCTATACAGAGGGATTCTGGGACTGATTCTCCAGTGAGTTTTCACCTCTGTCAATCCCTAATCCTCAGGAGTTGGCCTCCTTTTCCATTTCAACCTTTGGGAATTGAGGCTGCTGGATGCCATCCACCCCTCCTTGTGTGTGCTGCTCCTGTCAGAAGCCATCACCTACTCTGGTGGGAATCATGTCCTAGATGATGATACCTTTTTTCCTTGCTTTCATCCTCCCTGTACCACCTCCTTGCAGCATTGGCATCCAGCCTTTGTGCTGGGAGTAAATGGGTTGGTCAATGGTACTTGACTGCCCATGCACAGACCAGCTAAAGCACGAATCATGGTCTTTGTAATTGAGTGAAGGAGCAAAAAGACTTTTGTTCCGCTCTTGCTGTGAAATCTTGGTGTTTCTCTTCAAGAAAGCAAGATGAGGGCCAAAGCAGGCAGGTGTTACTGTTTCCTACACAAACTGTGTAACTTCAGAGACACTTTTGAGTGTGAGGCAGTGGCTCCCTGAGAATTCGTCTTGCTCAGAGTCAAATGACTGTTTCTGAAAATCCCCCTTGATTTGCTTGCCTGAGTCAGGAAAGGTTTCTTTCACTGCTACACTGAAAGAGTGCCTGTTTGTCTCTCATGGGTTATGATAACACACTCATTACTGAAGTTGTATCTGATTGCTGCACAAAGACATTACTTGATTTTTAAATCAACATATTTGATTTTTTTTTCTGTCATGCTTTATTAGTAACATTGTATTCTAGTTGGAAAATTAATTCCAACCAACATGCACAGTGTTATCCTAGCAAGCAGGAACAGCTCATGCATATGTAATACTCTTACCATGTCATAATTTTTTATATTTTGCCACTTCAAGGGAGTAATGATAGATCTTGCTCTGCTTTTAGAAATAGATTTCAGTGCTTGAGGAGGTAAATCACTGCATGGTTAACTTAAGTAACCTGGAGATGTTTTATAAACCTCCGCAGAAGGTTCATGTTTGGATGCATTTGCTTGCTTAGGTCTATGAAGTTCAGTGAGGTCCTCTTGAAGTGATTGGGGGATCCCATTCTAGTCCATGGATTCATCTGAAGAAGTTTTGCAGGATGAAAATCTTGAAGGTGGTGGAGAGACCAGCCAGGCTCCTTCTGAGCACCAAGGAGGTAGAGCAGCTGTTGGAACTAGACCACACAATGCCATAACAATGTTTAAGTTTCAGTTTTCTGGTGCTTCCTAAGGTGGAACAGTTATTAATGTTCCTAATGAACAGAAAACAAATGAAACTTCAGCTGAAACCCCAAATCTGTTGAAGGCATGTGGGAAATTAAAGCACTGGGAAGAGGTAATTTGTAGGTTCCTAGTATAGCAACTGACACAGCACTGACCCTGATGCTGAGAAATTGTTCTTTACACAGCTTCAAAGCTACTGGCCTTGGTTCTTTGTGCCACTCCTATGGAAATCTCCTGTGCCCTTGTGAGATCACTGAAATTCTGCTGGGTTCTATTGCTTCCTTCAGTGACCATCCTGCAAATCTCTGCAAACCCTGACAGAGCAAAGGGCAATGTTTGCAGCACAGCTCTCATCCAGTGGCTGTAAAAGCACATTAAACAAGGATCCTGCAGGCTGCTTAGGAAACAGAGCAGAGAATGTGGAGTCAGAACTTACCTGTGAATTGCAATCTTATGGCAGGAATCATTGTACATGCTGTCCAAGTTCTACAAGAGCCACCCAGTTCAGTGTTCTGTGTTTAGATTTATTTCTAAAGAAACTGTTCCAGGTAAGAAAACTGGTTGTCTTTACATGTAATGAAGAAAATAAGTTATTGGTGCAATTTCTATTTTTTTTTCTTTTTTTTGAGAACTGGAGGGCCACATATGGGTTTTAGGTCTCTGATTTAGATTTCTTCAGGTGAAGTCCAAGGACTGTACACAACTTCTTAATGAAATAAATCAAGTTGCTTTTGAACTTCACTGATGGCACGTGCTTTCCTTGGGTCATAATCTTGATTAGGTCAGTGTGACAATAATGATCTTTAGGTATAAAATATACAGGCTGTTGCTTCATTTAATATTGAAGAGATGATTGCATGGTGTTATACTTGTTCCAACAATGTCTCTAAGACAGTAACAGTCTCAGGATTTTGGCAAGCATAGAATATAAAGGATACTAGTGAAAGTAAGTAGAAAAGATGCTGAAAGGCATTGGTTGTTGCAGTTATGAATTATGTATAATTTCAATGCTTCCATCCCAAGCAGCTGCACTGAGAGCTCTGTACATAACATTTATCAATTGTAAGAAGAGGGTAGAGATACTTGGGTTTTTTTGTGTTGCATGTTGTGTGCAGGCTGAGTTGTGTTTCTGTGTAGCAGAAGCCACCCTTGTGGCTTTTACTGCTCTGCCTAGGGTTAGGATTCAGAAAACCACAAAGCCCAGGGCTCCAAGAACACTTCACCTGAAAAACTCATGCCAAGGGGGACACAAGTCTGCCACAACATGGCCCCATCCACACTTTTCTCCTTGGAAACACTGTCACCCACATTCAGCTTTTACTGCTCTGCCTAGGGTTAGGGTTAAGCCTAGGGTTTGGGTTCAGAAAACCATAAAGCCCAGGCAAAGGGCTCCAAGCACACTGCAGCTGCAAAAGTCCTGCCAAGGGGAACACAAGTCTGCCAAAATATGGCTCCTGATGCTGACATGATATGGAAGAACACTTTGCTATCTGTAACCAAGGACTTGAGTCACAAAAGAAATCTGTGATATTCAAATATGTAATTTTTGTCTCATTTTGTTTTAAAGCCCTGTTCACATCCGTTTTACCTACAGAGGGAGTGGATTATACTTCCTTGGTCTGAAAAATATCTGTACTCTAAATAAATTTGAAGCATATGCCAAATGCTTTGGGTTTTCTTCCAGAAATTCATGCAAATGAAAAATGCTGTTATGAAGTGCAGCCTGTTTCCTGATCTTAACCCCTAATGCAGTTTGTTGATCATGGTCCTGCTGAAATGTGCATTCTTAACTGAATCTTGGAAGTTAATTTTTTTAGATTTTTTTTCCTACCAAGGGCACATTGTTTTAAGAAGGAGAAAAAAATGCTGCACACAATGACAGTGTAACAAATAAATTAAAATTGGCAGGCTGAGGCTAAGAATTTTGGGACAGAAAAGACATAATTCACTTTTTTCTTTCTCATTGCTGCATTTTCTGGTAGTTTCTTCAGTGCTAAAGTGGAACTGTGTGCCTGAGGTGCTCATGTGGAAAACAATGGTAAAACTCCCTTGCCTTTCCTCTTCTGACTCTCCACTCTGAGTATCCAGTGGTAAACCATGACTAAGTGTATAATTACTCCATGTTTTATTTCACTTTTTAAGTGTATTTTTTCAACAGTGTTTTTTAACACTGTTAAAAACTGGTTTATTTTAATTATGTCAAACAGCATGCCTTGAAAACATTATTAGTAGAAAACAGTAAAACAGCTGAATTTGAGACACTGGTACCTATGGTGTCTGTCTGTAATTTGAAATATTTCCCTTATAAGTGCAAAGAATGCTGCAGAAACCACAGCAACTTTAACCCAGACTGCATTAAATGCTGTTTTCATCATAACTTTTGCAAGTATATTGCAAACCAGCAAATACTAGAACCCAGTTTCTGTGGAAGGTGAGCTGTAAGCCTCTTGGGTTTGTGCAGTGGTTGCTAAAGAAAAGTCTTGAAAAATGCAAAGCATTAATCAGATTAAAATAGTGTTCTTCTGCCTATGGATATATTACATGACAGAACTGCATGATAAATACTAGTTTGAGGACTGACCTGGGAAGATTCAGCAAAAATCACCAATTGGGACTAGAGGGGTCTTGAAACTGAGTTTTCCTCATCTGGCTTTTAACAGAAAGTTAACCTGTCCTAAAAGAGAATTGGTGTTCTGTGCTGTATCTTCCTTTTGTACAGTGGTGGCATGTGTTAACCTTCCTCCTAGAACTGCTCCTTACCTTCAGCAAAGACAAAAGCTGCAGCAAGGCAACCTGTCAGGCTGTGTAATGATTTTGGCTGCTCTGTGGCAATGGAGGATATAGGAAAGATCTGTCAGGTTAAGAAGGAAATGTACTCTAAAATTAAGCATCTGTGTGTGTCTCCTGAGTGTTGTGCTCTTACTGAGGAAAGATGAATGAAGCTACAGCCAGAGGTCAGGTGGTGGATGATTTTTGGCTGGTTAACTCTGTACAGGTGCTTTGGTGATAGTGCCAGGGTGCTTGAGCACTTTTTCCTATAAGATGCTCGTTTTGGTTCATAACTTCACTGACTTGTATCTTTTGGGGTGTACTTCTCCACAACTTATGTTGAGGTATTCTTCCACTTGCACTAATGTAGTCATGTTGGAGAAGGAGGGATGGAAAGCATAAAATACTTTATCCCTTTAAAACAATCATCTTCCAGATATTTTCTTTTGCAAAGCTAACTTTTACCATGATAGTCACAGGATCTTCTTTTGAGAGTTCAGGATCTATTTCTTCCTACACAAGCCTACTCAAATCTGACCAAACTTTGAGTGCACCTAGAAATATTAGCTTTGTTTAATTACAAGTTGATCTTTCATTTCCTGCACCAGTAGGAATGAACAGTTTGCCTTCAGAGGCTAGTTTGACATGAGTGCTGAGCTGGCTGGTAGATGTTAATTGTTATTCCCTATAGTTACACTGGAGCTGGAACAGGAGGTTCTAATCAGATAACTAGATGGTGTTTGATTCTTTACAACCCTTGCTTACAAGATTTTTATATAATAACATGCTACACTGTATTTTGTAAAAAAAACCAAAGTCAGTAAGTCCATTGCTGCATTTTAAACCTGCCCTGGTGAGGATTACATATTAAGTATTTTTCTACTGGTAATCCAGTAATGTTTTTCATTTTTGATACAAAAATGTTTATCAAAATAAGAAATTGACAAGTGGAAAATTATTTTTTAATACTTACGGAAAAGCATCTGCTGGAATTATGCAGCATATGCTGAAAATAAGCAAATACCAACATGTGTCAGCGTGCCCCAACATTGACTTAATCAAAGTGGAGACAATATTTTTTCCTGACTCTGGTGAGCTCAGGGTCTGGCCCATTTATTAAATGCTCTTTGTGATGCTTAGTAGTATAATTTCTAAGCCTTTTTCCCTTCATATGCTCCTGCTATTAACTGAAATGTTTTACCATCTGTTTTTAGGTGGGGTAGGGAATTGATTACTGATTAAAATATTTCCAAACCTATCTATAATTTAAATGTAAAGGCATATAATTTCAAGTGTCATTGAGTTTAAATGGAAATTGTGACCAGATTAATAATGTGTTGAGTTTGTGTGATGGCACATCTCCAAAGCATCAGCTCAGTGCAAACTGCTACATCTGCATTTCATGACTTTAGAGGAGTGCCAAGATATTTCCACTGGGGGCAACTGCAGAGATCTATGACAAGGCAATGGATGCCTTCTGGTCAAACAGAATCACAGGAAATCTCTGAGCTATGCATGGCCTCATAGTGTGTCTGCCTCACTGGTGCTGCAGAGGTCTAGTTGGGGAATGCTTTAATACAGTTTATTTCTTTGCTTTTCAGCACAATAACAGTTTAGTATAATCCAACAAGTATGTGAGCAGGTAAGACAATGAGAGAAGGTTGTAATACAGTTATTAGTGTGAAATACTAGAGCACTGTGGGGACACATCTGTGCATGGGATTCTGTAAATCCCAGTTACATGGAGAATGGGTGTTCAGTTGTCTTGATCTTGGAATGACTTAGAAGTAAAGAATAGGTGGAGCAATTGGAAAGAAATCACAATCGATGGGGAGAACTTCATGGTGAAGCATTAGGAAGGTCCTGTGTGAAGGTGCTGCTTGTGTTTTTTGTCACAGTCAAACCACCATTGCTATACAAATTAGCCACTGTGTGAGCTTCAAGCAAGAGAACTCCTCCATGGGAGGAGTGCATATGTGGATGTATGGATTTGTATGGCTGCTATAGGGAACAGCCTTCTAAAATACAGCTTTTCTTGGGAGATCTGGACATCACTGCCTGCTTTTGCTTTGTGGGGCTGGTGGGAGGTAATGATTTTCTACATCTATACTATTTCTGCTTGAGAAAAGCATTGCTTGAATTTCTATCTTGTCAGTTTGTATAGCTGGGAAGAAGGGATGAGGCTCTGCTACCTGTTTTATTCTGAACTAAGCCTTTTACGGCAAGTGAAAGATCTCACCCTGTGCAAGTTAAACCAAATGCACCCTGTCACTGTTATCCTCTAACATTTATTCACAGTATTTCTGTGCTGTTAAATTTTTGTGTTATTATCTGAAAGTATCTTGACTGCTATTGTGAAAATCAGGGTACAACAGCCACAAGCTCTTCTGGACTGCACAGCCAGAGCACAAACCAGAACACCCCTTTGGCCCTGAGCCTCACTCTGTGCCCAGAGTGGACAGACATAGGTTTCAGTTTCCAATGTGTAATAGGTTGAAGCTTTCTGTGGCAAAGTTAAGGTGACAGCTTAAAACCCATGCTAAACCAGTGAGACATTCAGAATAGTGGGCTGCCAGGCTTCTGGGTTGCTCCTGTACAGTTTCTGCAAATTAACTCATTAGCTTAACTCTCTGAAATATGGGGTTTGGACTCATAGTTACAATAGACCTGTAATACACAATCTGCTATTAAAATCAGCTTCCAGTGGGAGACAAAGTACACAATATTTCCTGCTTCAATTCCTTTTAATTTTTAGGAAAGAATCTGACTGATATTTAAAGACCAGGTGGACTGTGTTTAAACAGTGGCACTCGCTGTTTTCCAAATTCCAAGGACCCACCAGATCATTAAAATGCTACATTGCCTTTTCATACTTCCTGTCAGGCTGATGTGTGCTGAGGTTTTCCCTGGCAATGGTAAGTTTAAGTAGTATTGATAGGAAGCTTTCGTACCATGGAATCAAAAGTTCATTTCTTATCTCTTATGTCCAGGAAGCAAAAATAACATATAGCAAAAAGTTACCAGATACAGAGGTCTGGAGCTTTTTCATTTAGAAAATTTTTCCTTCTGGATGAACTGTATGTTTTCCATGTTGAATCATTCCATCTGAAATGCATTTTGTACATTGTCTTGCATCTGAAACAGGGAAGAGGCAGTGTGGAGGCTGGGAAGGGACCAAACCTATGGATTTGATTAGGTGTGTTAGGCAACCCAAACATGAGGTAAAATATGGACCAGATAACTATCTTGGCTGCTGTTCAATTGATTTGAGATGAATTTTTTCATTCCCTTGCTGTTCCTTCCCTTGCTGCGGGAAGTCCTGAATACAGTCAAGATTGGAAAGAATGCAGCTTTTCTGCAAAGTCTGTGTCTAGTTTGTGTTTTCTGTTGTGTAATGGGGTTCTTGTTCTTTGTTTTGTTTTTAGTTTTGTGCTTTGGTTTTTTTTAATTGCTTACAAAAGTTCTTCAATTTTTTAGATGCTTTGTGGACAGCTAAGTTTGTTGGGAACTGGCTGTTGTGGAACCAGTTCCCCAGTTGTTACCATAAGGAAGCTGGACTTCTGCTGTGGTGCTTTTTTGTCATAATACCAATGTGTAACTACCAAGGTAGTTACACGTTTCTGGAGGCAGTTAGCATCTGCCACCCAGATTTAGATTGTTTCACATTGATTTCTGATAAGCCAAGACATGATGATAGCAGCCACAGCAATTACTTGATGTGGTTTGGTCATGCTGTTGGTCTGAAATGTGTTTCCTCTCCAGGTACCTTGTGAAAATTTAAAATAGACTTACAGAATGTTGTGACAAGCCACCTCAGTTCTACTGGGTCCATTAAGGCATGGATCCTGAATTTTGATCCTCCATTATCAATCCTCTGCATGTGCTGCAATTAATGAACCTTGAAATTATTAAGAATGAAAATTCTGCCTTTTAAGAAAGGATTCTCC
This sequence comes from Leptocoma aspasia, assembly GCA_013399835.1. Taxonomy (NCBI): domain Eukaryota; kingdom Metazoa; phylum Chordata; class Aves; order Passeriformes; family Nectariniidae; genus Leptocoma; species Leptocoma aspasia. The sequence continues at coordinate 1,117,305 of VXAX01007135.1, read as the reverse complement.
TCATGAAACAGAGGCTTGCCCTTAAAAGAGTTGCCCACAGCCACCAGACAGGGAGACCCACTGAAGGATATTTCCCAGTGTGTAGCTGTGCTGTTACACCCCATTTTGGTTAACAAGAGCTTCATTTCACTGTACTCAAGCACATTCAGACTCGCATGACTCTTGTTTCACAATAATATCTTACTGTAGCAGATGGTGGAGGTGTCAGGGAGCTGCTGAAAACTGCCATGTTTATTAAACCTTCTCAGCACAGAGTAGCTCATCTGTTCCTGCTGGCTGTGGTTCCCAAGGGACTAGATGCCAGTCAGGATATTCAAAACACATTGTGTCCTGGCTGTGTTCTTGCCTGAATTTGCATACTCTTGCCTTTGACTGTAAGAAAAGGCTTTATGTTGATAGCAGTACATGTTGGACAAATGTTTCAAATGTTCGCCAAATTCAATTTATCCATAGTGGGCATGAAAGCAGGAAGAGTACATGCTGCCATTGTTTTCTGAAATGGTGGTAGAGCAGGAAAACTTTGATAAATTCCTTAACTCCCCTGTGTACTGCCTGTAAGAGGACAGGGTTACACAGGAGTCACATTTCTACAGTGTAGCACAAAGATGCTGAAAATAGTGTCCAGTTTGGCTCAGCTATCAGCACAGGAGCAGGTCGGGTAGCTGGGGGTCCTAATGTTTGAACTATATTGTTGAAACCTAACCAGGTAAGCTGCTGGCATGAGTAGGGCTGTGTTGCATCCCTTTATGGTTAAAGTTACTAGACAAATCAAAACAGAATACTCAAATATTGAAGTTACATCATTGCTAAATGTGTGAACATAATTGCATTATTCCTGTTGTTTTCACTTCTGTGGATAGGGTTTCAGATCAAAACAGGAGCGAATCTGCTTTCAAACATGGAATGGCTTTGTTTATTTTTCCATATCAAGACAGAACTGTTAATATGCTTCCTAATCACTTCAAGGATTGGAGAATAAATGGGTGACACACATTTAACTTGATTGGTGTTAATGTACCTTAGAGAGGAGTTCAAGAAGAACTTAATCAAACCCAGCAACAAGGCTGAGGCTGCTTCTGACATGGAAGGAATGGTCACAAGAGTGGGGCTTTCTGCTTTAGCACCTGTGGAGGCCAGTGCAGGCTCTGGGCTGTGAGTTGGGAGCTGCTGCACAGCTCCCCGTGTCCAGCCCTACAGCCACTGGGGAATGTGTGGCTGTGGCTCAGGCAGCCTGACAGCACATGGAAGTCAGTACAGGCAAGTGTGAGGTGTCTTGCACCAGAAGCAACAACTTTAAATTACTCGCACACGTTGCTGGATGTGAAATTAACTGCTCAGGGAGAAAAAATCCAAACATCTTGGCATCATTATGGATACTTCATCGAGAACATCTGCTCTTTACAGAGCTCTGGGTTGAAAGAGAAAAGGAATTTTATCTCCAGCCCAAATGATCAGTGGATTCCCTGGAGCATTGGGATTGATATTGTTTGTAAGGCCAAGTTTTCATTTGAGTGTGCATGTTTGGACACAGCTCACTGACAACTGATGACATGAGCTTGCTGCTTGAAACCCAGTCGCTTTTCCTGCGTACTTTGTCACTTGCAGGAGTAACTCCTTACAAAACTCAAAGTCTGAAGGTTTCCCTACTGGAAATGATGATGATGAAGGTCCAGACTGACTTAAAGCTAAATAGAAAACAATGGCCTATGTTGTGAATGAGTGTTTTTAGATTGCTTAAAGAATCACAGACAAAGGCATAAGTACAAACAGGTTTAATGTAAAAGCAACAGCACAACCAAGTTCATTGGCAAGGTTCACTATGCTACTTATGAAATGGTTAAGGCACACCAAGGAAAAGTAAACAAAAATCCAGAGTCAATCAATCCAAACTGAAATAAATCCAAAACTATGTGGAGGCAGAGGTGGGTGAAGAGACAAAAGGATAGAAAGGAATACAGCCTTAGAGGTACAATGGCATTTAAACTTAACAGCGCTTAAATTAAACTTAACATTTGACTTCATTTATAACCTAAGTTAGACAATTAAGTAAATGATTGGTATAGGATTTAATATACCACAATACTAACTTACAGGCCTAATTTACAAATATAGGGTACTTAAGAATGCAGGAGAGCAGCATTCCTGGCACATTTGCTATAGCATATGCACACAGATAGAGTGTGCACAAGGTACCTGTAAAAAATTCCTCTTGAAGGTAGTGAAATAATCGCTTCAGATGCCTTTGCATCTTCTCAGTGGGTGAAGGGTTGAGCCTTGGGGAGTGGGGTTATCGGATGAGTATAGAAAATGTGAGAGTTCACTGGCTCTGAGAGGTCCTACTCAAAGGGAGTTTGGTGGTTGCAGACTCTGCAGTGCTTGAGAGCTCCAAGGGTCTCATTTTGGACCACTGTTCATAGGGCCCCAAGAGAGTTGGCTTTAATCGTAGCAATGTTTCCGTCCAGCTGCATTTCAGGTTGGAAGCTTTCTTTGTCTAAGAGCAAAAATATTATCCCACTTGGGTTGTTGTTCAGGCAAAAAAGGTGTCTAAGGTGTTCAATTAAAAAAAAAAAGCAGGAGCTCATTAGACAGCACAAGTTCTTGGGAGCAGCCAGTGTCTCTAAAAAGCTCAAGAGGAGCTCAGCCCAGGTGCTGTTTGTCAAGGCTGAGGTCTAATGAGAATTTCTGAGATCAGACTTGTGGAGAGGGAAGATGCCACCACTGCCCAACTTTACCATGGTCAGAGAAACAGCAGCTTTTGTTCTTGGGACCAGTTTCTCTTAGGGAAACTGAGGTACCGTAGGTGGGAGTAGGCATATAGAGAAAGTAGGAATCATAAAGCTTAGTTTCCTTTTACTTAGATGTGGAACAGCAAATGATATAAAGCTTTTTTTCTTCAGTCTCTCTTATATATTTGCTTTTACTGGTGCTTTCCATTAAGCTGCAAGTACATGAAATATTTTTTGCATAGACTATTTTGGGAATAATTTTATTTTGTCTCTATTTCAATAGACTAAAACCTGGTGTGAAATTCATTATTTGGACCCAAACCTTTCATTTAGGATCTTGGCACAGTATAAGGATTGGTAAACATTACTGATGAATAAAAGAATGAAAGAGTTAACATATTTTCTAGTTTTGACAGCTATGGAGGGTACACAAAGGTAAAATATTATATATATTATCTCTTCCTCTGTGAAATTGCTGTCTGAGATGGGTGCATGTCTGTAGTATTTCACTGTGTGCATGGTTCTATAAAGAAAATAGTGTTGTGTGATGATAAGTTTGCTACCTCTGTTAAGACAGAGATTTTAGCTGTGGGCAATGAAAATCAATCAGATGAGTTTCCCTTTCTCCTTCTGTTGATTGGCAGTAGCGATGAAAATAACTCAGACACCAAAATCAGCTTCTGATGTTGAAAGACTCTTAGTGGCAAGATGACCTGAAGCTGTTGACACAGTGTCTCTGTTTCCTTGTTGATTCCAGCACATCCTTAGCTTTGAGTATAAATAAAACCCAGGAAAAATTGTAGGGG
>VXAX01007135.1:969615-1113706 GCA_013399835.1 Leptocoma aspasia | reverse complement strand
CGACCTGCCCCAGCTCCATCCCTGTACCTCCTGTGGGATGCAATAGGTTTGGGAGGCACAGGAGATCAAGGGTGGGTGCTGGTCCTGGGAGAAGAGGAGAAGGGATGGAGAAGGAGGAGAAGGAGTAATAGAGGAGGAGAAGATTACTTCTAAGGATAGAGGAGGAGAAGATTGCTTGGCTAAAGCACACCAAGAAAAAGGAAACAAAAATTTAATATCAATCAATCCAAACTGAAATAAATCCAAAACTATGTGGAGGCAGAGGTGGGTGAAGAGACAAAAGGATAGAAAGGAATACAGCCTTAGAGGTACAATGGCATTTAAACTTAACAGCGCTTAAATTAAACTTAACATTTGACTTCATTTATAACCTAAGTTAGACAATTAAGTAAATGATTGGTATAGGATTTAATATACCACAATACTAACTTACAGGCCTAATTTACAAATATAGGGTACTTAAGAATGCAGGAGAGCAGCATTCCTGGCACATTTGCTATAGCATATGCACACAGATAGAGTGTGCACAAGGTACCTGTAAAAAATTCCTCTTGAAGGTAGTGAAATAATCGCTTCAGATGCCTTTGCATCTTCTCAGTGGGTGAAGGGTTGAGCCTTGGGGAGTGGGGTTATCGGATGAGTATAGAAAATGTGAGAGTTCACTGGCTCTGAGAGGTCCTACTCAAAGGGAGTTTGGTGGTTGCAGACTCTGCAGTGCTTGAGAGCTCCAAGGGTCTCATTTTGGACCACTGTTCATAGGGCCCCAAGAGAGTTGGCTTTAATCGTAGCAATGTTTCCGTCCAGCTGCATTTCAGGTTGGAAGCTTTCTTTGTCTAAGAGCAAAAATATTATCCCACTTGGGTTGTTGTTCAGGCAAAAAAGGTGTCTAAGGTGTTCAATTAAAAAAAAAAAGCAGGAGCTCATTAGACAGCACAAGTTCTTGGGAGCAGCCAGTGTCTCTAAAAAGCTCAAGAGGAGCTCAGCCCAGGTGCTGTTTGTCAAGGCTGAGGTCTAATGAGAATTTCTGAGATCAGACTTGTGGAGAGGGAAGATGCCACCACTGCCCAACTTTACCATGGTCAGAGAAACAGCAGCTTTTGTTCTTGGGACCAGTTTCTCTTAGGGAAACTGAGGTACCGTAGGTGGGAGTAGGCATATAGAGAAAGTAGGAATCATAAAGCTTAGTTTCCTTTTACTTAGATGTGGAACAGCAAATGATATAAAGCTTTTTTTCTTCAGTCTCTCTTATATATTTGCTTTTACTGGTGCTTTCCATTAAGCTGCAAGTACATGAAATATTTTTTGCATAGACTATTTTGGGAATAATTTTATTTTGTCTCTATTTCAATAGACTAAAACCTGGTGTGAAATTCATTATTTGGACCCAAACCTTTCATTTAGGATCTTGGCACAGTATAAGGATTGGTAAACATTACTGATGAATAAAAGAATGAAAGAGTTAACATATTTTCTAGTTTTGACAGCTATGGAGGGTACACAAAGGTAAAATATTATATATATTATCTCTTCCTCTGTGAAATTGCTGTCTGAGATGGGTGCATGTCTGTAGTATTTCACTGTGTGCATGGTTCTATAAAGAAAATAGTGTTGTGTGATGATAAGTTTGCTACCTCTGTTAAGACAGAGATTTTAGCTGTGGGCAATGAAAATCAATCAGATGAGTTTCCCTTTCTCCTTCTGTTGATTGGCAGTAGCGATGAAAATAACTCAGACACCAAAATCAGCTTCTGATGTTGAAAGACTCTTAGTGGCAAGATGACCTGAAGCTGTTGACACAGTGTCTCTGTTTCCTTGTTGATTCCAGCACATCCTTAGCTTTGAGTATAAATAAAACCCAGGAAAAATTGTAGGGGTGTCTTAGGGAATTCACTCTACAGAATTTATGTGAGAGCAGGACAGGATTCCAGTGTTTACTTGGCTTCTTCCCATGCTCTGTCTTCTGCCTTGTACAGAGCTGATGTGCCCTTGGAGCTAATTTAGGCTTGAGGACTTCAGAATAATCTCTCACATATTTTATATGTAGCACAGAGTATTTTTGAATGTGTGCTGGGAGAACTCATTAGCTTCTGTGACCTCAGTAATTTTTTTCTTTATTCCTGAAATTATATCCTGGTCCATGGTGAGAATTTGACTTTAAAAATATTGGAGAAATTTTTTTTTCTAGACCTCTAGTTGAGAGGAAAAGCTGTTTGCATTAAGGGTTTATTGTCTCATTAATAGAAAGCAAAGGATGTTAATTAACCCAGAAGCTATTCCTTTTGTCTTCTTGTGCTGTACCACTTGCCTTATAGCATTACACCAGTGGTGCTGGCCAGAGATGCCCTGTGGGGCTGTCATGGGCACTGGAAGGCTCAGACCTTTCAGAGCTTCCCAAGTGTTTCCCTTGAGGAAGAAATGCAGAACTAAAAGCATCTCCCTTGATAATTTCCTTTTGTCTCCTCTCTGCCCACACTTGCTTTTTTACCTTGGTCTTCTAAAGGGCTGGAATAGCCTCCTTTTGTTTTGTTTCATTTTATTTTGTTTCGCTTGAGATTCTAGTAGGTTTCTTTTTGGGAAAATGTGATATCACATATTCAGCAAATGGGCCATTAGCATCTTGGTTAAGATTAATTTGAAAAATAGTGGGGATTTTCCCAGTAACACTGCTTTGCATTTCTCTGTGTGAGGAGGGGAGCATTACCTGTGGAAAATACCCACACTTTAATTGAAATCTTGGTGGGATTAATTCCCTTTTTCTATTTTAAAAAATCCAACCCACAAACCAGTAATGTGAATTGTTGGTGGCCAGCGGAGACCTGACTGCTGGCATGGTGCTGACTCCTCCTCTGTGTATAAGTTGCTAAACCAAATTGTGTTACTTCTCTAATGTAGCATATTTCTTTTCTATGTAAGTAATTGCTGTGGTTACCTCATGAGCTTTAGGAAATCAGCAGTGGGTGGAGAAGTGCTAGTGAAACACATTGTATAATAAGCTGTGAATCATTCCATGAATAAGTTTGTGAGGCTTTTGCTTCAGAGCGCAAAATCAATATCTAGGCCATGCACAGGTCATCCTTTTTATGCAGTGCAAAGTTTAAAAAATGCAGTAACTGAAGGACTGCTTTCAGGAAAAGGCAGCAGTGAATCTTTTGCCAATGTCTTCAGTAAAGCTCTCCTGTGCTGGTAAGTTACTGCAGAGTTGGCCAAGACAGTTTTCTAATTTCACCACTTTGCAATGAGTCATTGTTGAGTTTGAGTTTAAAGTTGTACAATATTAGAATATGTTATGTTTGGCTAAAAAGACAGCTCTATACTTCCAGTCTGTGCTTATTTCATATCAAAAGGATATAGGAAAGAAAAACATCTTCAGTAAAGGGAAGAAGCTGAATGTGTCTTTAGCAGACTTGTCAACTCTGAAGGCTCTTGCAAAAATCCCATTGTGTCTTGAGGTTTTTCTAAGGGCTCGTGTGATTAAGTCACAGTCTGGTTCATGTAGAGAGAGGTTTCTAGGATTTTTGTATTTAATTATAATTGTTTTTACAACATACTAAAATGTTCCCTATTGCATCATCTAGCTGAATTGCTTGGTTTGAATTTTTCTCCTTTGATTGCCCCAGTTTAAGTGACAGGAATTGCTGCACTTGAGGTCATACAGGGAATGCTTTCCTAACAAAAGCACAGTTCCCAGATCATAATGTGGTGTGGTTCAGGAAAAAAGCTCTGTCTGGTTCTGGTATTGTGCTGCAGTTTGCTCAGTGAAAAATGAGCTGTGATGACTGTCCCCACAGGCCTGTGCAGCACACCAGTGGAAATGCAAAAATACACACCATGAGGCTGGAGGTTTTAAACAGCCAGACTAGTCCACATTCCTAGAAGAATTTCTGCCATGTGACAGGAGCATTTTGAAGAGACATCCCCACTCCTTAAATAAATCTTTAAAATCAGATTGAATACTAAGAAATATTTTTTCACCAAAAGGGTCATCAAGCATTGGAACAGTCTGCCCAGGGAAGTGGAGTGACCATCCCTGCAGGCAGGGGACAGGGTGTAGTGGTGGATTTGGCAGTTCTACATTAGTGATTGGACTTTATCTTAAAGGTCTTATCCAACCTAAATGATTGTGAGTTTTTGATTGGTTGAATTCCTAGCTAAATTTATTATGAAAAAAAAATCCTATGTAAAAGAAGAAAAGAATCAATTGCTAGTTATTATTGTTTGGGGCTTTTAAAAATGTTTATCTGATTTATAGCTTAGTATCCATCTTGAACTACAGCATTAGGAGAGATGGGAGGTTTGTTTTTTGGGCTGTTCTGGCCAAGTTCCTTGGTAGCATCCCCAAAGGCCAAACAGAGTAATGTGCATTTGATAAGAATATGTTTGAATAGGTCAGTGGATGACTTCTTGTGTGATAAGTGCTGGTTATGCAATGTAGAATGATTTAATATAATCAATTCTCTTCTGTTATTGCATACTTTGTTATATTACCACAACTGCCACTTGCTAGACTGTGTTTGGATATAAAAGCTCATTGTCATCAACAAAAATATATTAAGTTTTCTGGATATTTTGGGCAGCCAATTTATGTAAAGTGAAAGAAAAATGATCCTCTCCAGCCAACATCTACAGATAACCAATTGCAACTTGAGCTGGATCAGAGAGCGTCATCATCAAATGAAATTCTTTGACTGATACAGCTGCAAGAATATCAGCCAGAAGACAAAACTCTAGCTCCTTCCAATGCAGAAAGCAATGTGATCCAGTGCAGTATATTATAAATATGTCAGAACAGTGCTGTTTAGTGGTTCCTCTGACTGCTGGAAGATGTTAATGCTCTGTGATTTAAGCTAAAGAGAAATGGTAAATCTTTACTTGAAACCTAAAATTAAAAAGTGCATGGCATACTTCTGGCACTGAGAGTTTATTTGAAGCCTACAAGCCATGCTAGACCCTGAGATAAAGGAATAGAAAAATGATATAATGAGAGAAAAGAGTCTAGTTGTTTGTTAGCAGCCCAAAAAACCAGAGTGATTAAAAGTGCTAATGATTCAATTATAAGTGTTGCTATTTAATGCTAATAGCATTCATATTGACCTATAATTCTGAGTGCATTTGGAAAAATCCCAAAATCTGTTTGAAAATACTCTTGCTTTTTACTGTTTTTCCACTTATATACTTTTCCTGTCTTTCCAAATTAGCACTGTGGGATGCCCAAATTAACCATGTAGGTAGATGAGAAATCAGCTATCCTTCCCAACTGTGGTGACTTGGCTTTTATTTCTGACCTCCAATCAATTTGCTGTTGGCAAACACTGAGTACAGCATGGGAATAGAAAAATTTTCTCACAAGTTATCTGGACTGGAAGTGCTCAGCAAGAGAATGGAAGTGTTGCTTTCAGATGAGAGGATTTGAATATTTAAATCCAATAATCATATCCCAAGAAGCCCTGCCAGAGAATGTGTTTAACTACCAGCCAGCCACCTAGAGATGCTTGTAGGTGTAGTGCATAGCTAAAAAATTTACCTTGAAACTTATTGTGCAGCTCAGCTATGGAGATTATTTCAAGTGTAAGAGAAATCAGCTTCATTTCCTTAATTTTGAAGAAGGCACTATAGTCTGCAGAGGTGCAAGTGTTATATACCATGAAAAACATGCCTTGAGAGTGTAGCCCTGTCACTGGGCTGTCTCTGTGACTGCTGGGAGTGCAAAGGCAGAGCAGCAGCTGGGTGTTCTCCTCTCCTGGAGCCAGAGGCAGGCTGTGCTGGGGGATCCCTGATTTTGAGTGCTCAGTACCCTTGGCTCTCAGCCACTGCACATAGTCCTGCAAAGAGGCTGAGCAAAGACTCTGCTTGTCACTGGGACTCTTTATGTAAAATTTGGAGATATGGTGTAAAAATCCTATTCCTGTTTGAGATCTCAAAAGCTTCGGCCTCAACTGTTTATCCCTTGGAGTGACAGGGCACTGGTTTGACTCAAGCATATGACTGAGAGATTCATCAGAAATGTTCTGGTTGATTGCCTGACAAGCAAGCTAATATTTATTACAGGATCTGGTTTTAGATTTTCTGGATGTGATTCATTTCCAGCCATTAAGGCATTATGCAGTGATGCATAATGTGCATCCTAAATGAAACATTGATCCTTCTGAAATCAATTGTTTTACTCTCCATAAAAGATTTTTCCTATGCAAAGGTTTACTTTTTGGAAAAGGACACACTAGAAAAAGTGCCATTTAGCATCAAGTGACCTCTATTTGAACTTTGGCCCAGTTGTTGAGTGAGTGGTTACACTCAGCTTTTTAAGCTTCCTTGTACATTAATGTCTGTATATATAATATTAGTGATGTTTGAATAGGCAGACAAAATAAATCTGGAAATAGGCAGTCTCCAGGCACTTATTTACATGCTTTCAAAACCCATGATTTCCACTTGGCTATCACAAAGGTGATTACTTTCTAGATGAAGCAATTGTTAACCTATAATCACAAAGCTCAGTACAGCAGGATATTGCCACTTGCTTAGAAAATCTGGAGAGAATGTTTTGTGTAAAATTAAACATTTGTTCTTTGATCTATACATCTTGCTTTTAACATAATTTTGTATGGTTTTAAATAAATGTATTAAATTCAGTGCTGTCACTATTGTATTGAAACAACCTTGTTTTTATTGTGTATTTCTTTTAATTGGGGGCTACACAGAAGATCAAATCACGCTCTCACTGAAGCTTTTAAATTTGGTCCTGAACAATTATTTTTGAAGAGCCTGTACTTTTATGACAGGGATTGCAGTCCAGGTTGATAAGGAAAGGTGTAAAATCAATTTAGACCTTTTCATATTTGAATTCATTAAATTGGTCTTACTTCATTAAAATAACAATTAATTTAAAGCAGCCAATATTGTGCAATTGCAATGGAAGATGAAAAAATGCAAGGTAATAATGATGATAGATTTGTCAAGTTACATGGTTGGAACTTATTACCTTGAGTGACAGTAATTTTGCATTCATTTAAAAAGATTGTACTTAATAATAATAGAGTATCTAAGGATCAGGATTGGAACTGATAGATCCCTTTATTCACTTTAGCTCTATATATTGCAAATAAGGATTTGGCATTGATGTAGCAATGAAAAAAGTCTTAACTGAAGCTAATTTTTATTCTTCAAATAAAATTTGAATAGGTCTTTAAGTACGTTTTGTCTCCTCCTGGTACACTTTGTACTGGTACCTAAAAGCAAGCTTTAGTCAGAACTATTTATATGTAATTCTGTGGTTAATGCACCAAACATTCTTGAAAGGTATATTGCTGTCTGCAAAGTGTCTCTAGCTCTGTGGAAAGCAGAGCAATCAGTGCCCAAGAGATATTTAGCTTTCAATTTTTTAGAAAGCATTTACTGTGGAAGGTTAAAGACTGGTGTTTATTACTTCCTCTTAGACAAAAGCTTTTCTTGGTACTTGTTACATTGGTAGCCTATATATTGTGAGACACAATATACAGGATTTGGAATGCAATTAGCACAAGCTTATTGCAGTCTAAATCCTGGTGTATAGGCCTACAGTGTGTTTTAAGCCATTTTTGACTGACTAGGTTGATAAAAAGAGTAGTATGCCAGATTTTTCAATGAAAAATGATCAGTAGAGGTATTGTAAAGCCAAAAGAATTTTAGGATTTTAGTTTTTGAGACAGCTCTGAAGAAACCCAAGCAGTAGGGTTTTTTTGTGGCTTTTTGTGTAGTAAAGATAAGCACCTCTAATACTGAGACTATTGTACTGGTTTTACCAACCAAAAAGCCCCCCCAAACATACATCATATGTAGGAGCCCAGGTAGCCCTAATTCCTGCTGGGTACCACTGTCCTTGTAGCTGGGACACAGCATCCTGCCTGGCATTAACCTCCATCACTGGGTGTGACAGAGAAGAAAAAAAAAAACCAGGAAAAATTTTTTTCCCCCTCAATTTTACTTGTAATTAAATTTTCATGAAACCACATGAAAGATTCTGGATCCATTTTAATGAAATGCAACCGTGTGCATGCAAACCTAGTAACAAAAATTAATTATTTTAATACATTGACCCACAGACTGGAAAAGGAGATCTGCATAGCTGAATCTGTGGTGCCAGAGGTAACTGCAGCACACACCAGCTTAATGCACCTGCTGTGCAAGTGTCCCAGCCTTAGGGGTGAGTGGAGTATTTGTTTCTCTTGAAAAGATCTATGCTAATATAATCAAAGGCTTCCACATCTCCTTACATCTCCTGCTTCTGTAAAAGTAGGTGCTGTGTCCCCTGGGACTAACAAGAAATTGTTGCATCCTGATTTGTTACTCTTGCTGTTTCAAGACCAATTAAATATTTAGCTATAGCAGCGGTAGACTGGTTAATCTTAAAAATTTGGTTGCAAATGAGCTAGATAAGCAGCTTTAGCTTAGCACACTCGTTTTCCATCACTGGCAGGACTCAAAGCTGGAAGATCCGATTTGGCTCAACAAGTGAGGCTGTGGTTTTAGGGCCCCGGGGCCCTTCCGGGGGTGTGATGGTGTCTGGCTCAGCCACGATAAGGTCTGATCTGTTTTGCAGGCACATAGACCAGGGCCAACAACCTGTCAGAGGCCTCTGCTGGTTGCTTGTGCTCTCTGGGTATTGGGCAAAATCAAAGGCAAAAGGAACTCTTAGATGCCTGTCCCTTAAAGGGAAATGCAGTATGCACAGCACTGGGAGGCTCTCAGCTGAGACAGTCTCCTGGTAGTACTGATCAGAGTTCAAAGCATATGAAAAATCCTCACTTAAAGCAATTGCTGTTTCTAATTCCTTCTTTCTCCTCCCCCTTATTGATTTATTTCGAAAGCCAGGTGGGAAAAGCCAAAGCAGAGGAGGGAGTCCTGGTCTTTGCTCTTCCAGTGGTGAGAACCTCACAATCCCCTGCAGATGTTGAGTGTCCCACTGCAGCTGCCCAGAGCACATTTCCTGTGGCTGTGGGTCCCAGCCGTGGGTGACCCCACTGAGCAGAGGTGGCAGAGGCCAACCCTGAGACAGACCTTGAAGATTAGGGCTGAAACTTTGGGGTTGACTTCTGTTGAAGTCTCAGCATAACACCAAAGTCCTTGTATGATGGGTTGTGGTGACTCCCAGTGAATCCATGGCAATAATATGGGCAATGGTGTGAAAGGAGCAGAGCTCTGCTTAACTGAACAACATAACTCCCCTGCTTTAAATTCAATAAGAAAATCAGATATGGAGTTTATTCAAAATCAAGAAACTGTTAATTGCCCATAATATAAACAAGAGAAGAGGAAAGAAAGAAGTGCAGGAGTAGGAAAGGTTACAAATAAGGAAAAGAGTAAAAAGCAACAACAAAACAAACATTCTAAAAATGGAGAGGGAGAGGAAAATGATGATTGATTTACAAATACTATCTCTAGTTTGATGTTTTTGAATTAAGGTCTCTTCCAAGTTGCTAAATACTCCCAAGATACAGTAGAAAGGAACAGACTTTTTTTTTTTAATATCCTTTTTCTTGTTTAACTAGATTCTCACCTAATGTTTGTGAGTCTGGGGATATGCCTCATTATAACTGGTTTGAACTATTTGTATATCAATGATTTATCACAATTGAGTGGGTTCTTCAGGTAATGGTGTTAGGGCCCTGCCTATTTCCTATGTTTTATCCTCTTCAGAAGACAAGCAGAAAACCCCAAGAAAGCATTTCATGCAAATAGCCAGGGAAGCAGCTCATTGTGAAAACAACTCTTTGTGACCCTCCAAAAATCTTAACCAAGCTCCAGCAGATGCAAACACAGCGCAGACAGTTGCAGTAATTGTGCTAACCAGCAATAAAAGCTTCCATTTATGTGGCCCATCTACATCCTCAATGCAATCACTTCCAATCGCAAAATGCATCTAGCAGTTGGAAACCCAGAGCATTATTAGATTGCACTGCCTGTGCTCCCCACAGCTGAGGGAATGCTCTTTCCCTGCAATACATTTTCCTAACAATTTCACGACCATTGAGATACACCCTTGAGTCAATTAAAATTATCTCCACTAAACTAGACTGCAGCTTTTAAAGTGCCAGCTAATAGCTTGTGTGAGCAGCACCCATCTAGATTAGTTATGTACGAGGGTTTTGTGAAACATAATTTATATTCTCAGCATGTCAGGATGGAATTCAGGATAGAATTCTTATTCATTTACCGTGATTTCATTTTGCTAAAAAAGCAGTGCATAAAGCCATTTTTTATTACAATACAGACTATTGTATTCGTCTTGCAAGGAAGAATGAGCAAATGTAAAACATGGTGTTTTTTCATCTGACTTTTAGTGTTGCTGCTTTTAGGTGTAGGGAAGGCTGCACTTGGATAATAAGAGGCAAGTGTCTAGTAAAACACAAAATGATTATGTGCTGCTTGCTGTTTCTGCAGATCCTCTTTACCTTTCTCCTGTTTGCTTTATAGCTTATTTTGTTCATCTTCATGTTCACTGTTAAGCTGTTAAGCTACTTCCGGACACAAGAAGGGTTACAAAAGTGTTTTGGCTATATGGACTGAACAAGGGTGGTATTAAGCTTGCAATTGGCAAAACTGATGGCAAACAGGCCACTTCAACAGGGAATGTAGTATTTTCCCAACACATGTAAAAAAAAATTCAATTCAAACTCAGGTGTAATCTTCAGTTCATACTTTTTTTTCTTGTTTAAAAAAAGACATGTAGAGAAGACAAAATACTGCTGTAATTTACTTCTAGAAGTGCTATACCTGTACTACAGGGCTGGAAGAAAGCTGAATATTTTATGTTTGCATTGTGGCAGTTTGTCATTAGAAAAGTCTCAAATGATTACGAGGTGGAAATTGATGTTCCAAGCTTTTGTTTTATTTAAGCGATGCTGGTAGTCTAATTTGATAGCAGTGGGCTTTGGTATGAGCAATTTTTAAAGATAATATAATGTGGATTCTGGAAATAATTGTGTTTTTACAGGTAGTGGAGGGGGGGCTCAGATATCACTTCTGAAGGGGATGTTTTAGGTACAGTCTAGAGGGCAATTTGCTTATTGCCTTTGATTAGGGGCTGAACATAAGTTGCAGCGTAGTGGTGATGTCAGATATGGGCAGAGCCTGGGACTGCTGAAAGCAGCATATTTTCCATAATATTTTGGGCATTGCCTTGTATATGGTGAAGTGTTTTTTTAGCAAATTATTCATTAGCCATCTGTGGGCTCTGGCACACCACCCTGCTATGGGTTGTTAATGCTGAACTTGGTAGATCTGTTCTGTAGTGCAGCCTTGAAAGTGCCCCAGAAAAAAACTCTGTTGGAGAAGCAGCAGGAAATTCCCACATCCACAGTTAGGCAATGAAAGATCTTTTGCATTCAGAATGAGATCACTTCCTCACGTTTCATCCTTGACACAGCTTTTGGTGTGTGGGTGAGTCAAACCCAGGACTGGTTTAATGTATGCTGAGTGACAGACATAGAAAGGAGGAATGTCACAATGGGCTCTGGGAATATTTGGCAGGAGCTTTTCAGTCCTTCAGGCCACAGGTGTCAGGAAGCAGAGTCCTGATGCTCTCTGAAGCTCTGGCCTCTTTCACTTTGCCTCTTCAAGTGCTTACAAATCTGCTTCCTTTTGACATTTGTAGGTGGTAAAACATCAAAGTTTTAAGAAGTTTAAACAAAGTCCTAGTTTGACAGCATTAAAACTGATAGTTATTGGCATGAAATTAAAACAGAGCAAATAATTAAAAACACGAAATGACTAGTAAAATTTAATCTTTTTACTGACTGGAATATTTCAAACCACTCTCCCCAACTTCTTAGGTTTTCCCTTCAATCAGTATGTTCATGGACTTGAGTGAATATATTAGTAAACAAAAATGAAATTAAAAATTATAAGAGTTTAGTTTTGCTGGAAAAAAGTCTTATGGCAAGCTGAACTGAGGTGATATATTATTTAGGCACCAGGCTTTTTTAAAGACAAGTCAGACTCTGATTTGTTATTTTGGCAGTTGTGGAAGGAGTAGTTCATTCTTTTTACCTGATTAATCTCTGTTAAATAGGGTATACTCTGTTCAGAAACCAGCCTGACCCTGTAAAACTTTTCCAATTACTAAGTGAAAACTTGATTCAGTTGATCTCAACATTGTTTTTCCAGTTAATTGACTACAGACTTACTTTCTGTTTAAAATAACTCATGTATGTAAAAGTTCTAATAAATCAAGAAATTTTGGAAGTTTTTTTTCTGTCTATGGGTGTTTTGACTTTCCAAACAGAATCAGGTAGAAGACTGAAGTGAAAAGTTGTGTAAATAATGCATTGTATTCAGCTACTGTCAGATTCTATAAAACTTAAAACCTACTAAATACCAAACAGGAATTGTGGAAAACAAAGAAAAAGAGTGAAATATCAAAAATATTTAAACTCAGTTTCAACTCAATGCCTAGGAAAATCATGGCACATGTTGTGCAGGGACACATCCTTCAAATGAAATATATAGCATACTGACAACACCCATTTAGTGAATAAAATAAAAGCTTTCACATACAATGTTTAGTAGATGTCTGAACAAAAAGGCATGATGAGGAAGCATTTCTAGCTGGTATTTTGTGTCTCACTAACCAGTCTGGCCAAGACTGAGTCGTTGGTGTTTTTTTTTTTTTTAAACCTCTCTGGAAGTGGAGTGGTGAATTAGGAGCGTCTGCGTAGAAGTGATGTGCGATGGATAATTACTCAGGGAATGGAAAAATAAAAGGCAAAGTAGTGAACAATGCTTATTTCTTAGTGATTAAATAAATAAAGTTCTACAGTGGAGATGAAAGCAAAAACTTAGGGAAGGATATTTTGGAGAGTCTCTGCAAGAAGTTTTTAATTAGCTGAAGAGTTTATAGCAAAGTTTGAAATGCTGAGAAGTGAGAAATATCAAGGCTGAGAGAAGAATTTTCTATCTCTTAATGCAATGACCTTTATGGAGGTCAGAAACCTTTCAATATCCTATTGAGCAGAATGAATGAAAAAGAAAAATTGAAAAAGGAAATTGAGGAAAGATGTTATTAGCAGCAGCTTCCTGGGAGTGGTTGCTCATGTTTGGATTGGCTGTGTCAGAGAGGGGAGAGGCTTTCATCCACATATAGCTGAAGCATTATCTTGATGTGGTCTATAAGGGAATGTGCTGCTTTAGAAGATAGTAAATTAATTTTAAAAACTACAGGTGAAAAAGCTGTACTGGCTTGCCAAGTCTTTCATTAAAGCAGAGTGTTGGAATGACATGCTGCGAGAGAAAGAAAACAAGACCTGAAAATGATTCACAAGAAAACAAGACCTGAAATGCTGGTCTGGAAGAGAAAAACAAAATATCTTAGAATGGAGTACAAAAAAAAGCGAGGATCAGTGATCATACGACTCGATTGAGAGCGGATTCAGTGGCTTGGGGTGGCTTTAATGAATGTACATCAACATTTACATCCACAGACTCCTGTGTATTTGCAGAAAAGCTCCCCCATACTGACACAGAAAACTTTCCTCTTTGCCATTTATGTTACAAAAATGATGAGAGAAATGGGTGATGGAGCACTTGGGAAGCACCCTTGAGGGTGTGTACAGCAGACTCAGAAACAAAGTGTAAATTACAGCTTGGAGTGGAAGCCCTCTTCTGGCACTCAAGAAGAGCAGGAGATTAAAATAGAGAGGAATATGTTAACAAGGGGCTTCCTTTTGTCCAGCATTGGGCTCCAGTGTGGTCACTTGATTTCTTGAAAATCCTGAGGCCTTGCCAGCTGTGGAACTTTCTGCTTTTTCCTCATTCTGACAATGCCCAGCCTGTCCTAAGCAGCTTGCAGGGATGAACAACCCTGACCCCTGTTTCAGTGGTTGGCCAACACAAAAGGGAGAGGGTGTGAGAGTTCCAGAAGGTCTCTAGAGATCTGTTCTCACAGTATGGAATTTGGGTGATTGCTGATGGCCATGGCAGTGGGCCTTAATAGATATTAAACCATAAATAATTGGGAAAGACAAGAAAAGGATAGCTAGAGATTGACTAATTGCTTTAAACCTGATCGAGACCATTACTTTTGTGTCAGATTCAGCCAGTTTGGATCACAACCTCTAAGTTTTAATTAAAATGGGTGCTGCTGCCATTAATTGTATATTTCAGTAATTTTAAATAATGCAGATGATTTTTATTCAGTTGTCCTCTCCTGGCCGTGCCCCACTGAGATCACTGTTAATTAGATACTACATTACATCTAGCAATGTCTTTATTGCTGTTAATGTTGCTGTCTATATTATCTGGATGGCTCCAAAGTGAGAACACGCTGAGAATTTAATAAGATGGCTGGTAGCTGAGAAGCAGATATTAACGTGTTGTAAAACATCTCATATGACATGTTTTCTAATAAGTGACCATGTCACTCAGAAAAGAGGATGATGCAATTCACAGTCAGAGCAAAAAGTTAACCAATTCAGCTGCTCAGCACACTTGGTTCTCTTCAGTAGCCTTAACATAAGGAATGTGACCATAAGGCACACCTCAAAGTTTTTCTCATGCACATTTACCTTGTGTCAGATGTGGGTAAGGATTATTAGAAAACTGTTTGTAGTTAATTTGGTTTTGATGCTTCTGAATTGCAAAAAATGCAGTAGGCTGTGTTCTTGTGAGGAAGAAGAGTCTGCTGGCTGTGCTACTGTTTGAATTTGTTCCTTGATCCAGCTTGGCTGGATGCTGCCAGACAGGTCCCTGATCAGCCACTTCTGGAAAGAGAGAAATAGCTCAAGGTGTCCTGTCAGACTGCACTGGAGAAAAGTGTATATATTCACATTGACATTTTTTTTGTCACTCTACAAGAGTGTTTAAATGTGTTTCAATCAGTGTAGTTCTTCTTGTTTTCATAGTGAAACTATTTTTTTTTTCTTTTTTTGAAAGAAATGGTCCTCTGAAATGGTTCTAAAAAAAAAGGACCATTTCTCATTGGAAGCAATTTCATACAGGAGTTTTAAACAGGGTCTAAACTTTGTTCAAATCCATCTTTTGCCTGTGTATGGTGCCTGTTATTTGTGCAAGCCTCCTTGGAAGTGGGGGTTGGAGCAATCCTGCGGTGTCCTGGCTCCAGCACGGTCCGTGGGGTGGGTGGGCTCATTGTAGATAAAGTTGGACACTCAGAAGCTGGTTTCAGAGAAGCAGTGCTAGTCATTCCACTGATAAAGCTTTCCTTTGAAGCTCTCAGGCTGTGTTTTCCATCTCTGAGTATTTTCAAAAAGCACTGTGTATGTTGAACAGCGTAAATAAGTAAAGCCTTATGAAATCCTCTCTGATGAGCTGCTGTAGCTGTGTGTGCAGATTAGCCCCAGCTCCCAGCGAGCTGTCCCTGCAGCCTTCAGGGCTCTTGGGGTTGTGCACTGCAGGTCTTGCCATTAGGAATTAATTCCCAATGCCCAGACCAAACTTCTATCCCCTTCATTTAATCTCATGGCTATTAGTTATAGCAGTTATCATTTACTGAGATTGCTGCGTATTTTAATGATATTTTAATCTTGTTATAACAATGAGAAAGAAGTTTTCACTCCCAGTTGGTGGTGCTGTGTTGAACTGGAGATGAAAGTGAGCTTAAGTACTTTGTTCTTGAGTAACAGTAGTAAGAGGTAAATATGTTCCTCCAGGCCCTGTAAGTGTACAGGGGGAACTGCAATCTATTTCTGTAGAAGAACATGTATGGGGGTTCTCTGCACTTTGTAGATACTGAACAGACATGTGAGCCATTTTTCTTTTTTTTCTCAGCAAAGAAAACCCTTTCAGTTTCTGCACTGTATCCTTTGGTGATCTGCGGCATACAGAGACTGCAAACTGTTTTCAACATTGCCTATGAATTTGCAGTCTGGAAAAGAAAAAACCCTCCTTTGGGTTATGGTTTTTGATTATATCTTTCTAATTGCACACATCTAGTGAGATTACATCACATACTCTGCAGACATGACTAAAGTGCGTGGCTCAAGGTTTAGGAGATAAACATTAAAGTGCAAACATGTAACTGCAGAGTCATGTAGTGTCAGGAAAATTGGATTGAGGCATCCAGACTAATCGCAAGCAGAGGGGGAAAATGTAATTTCTTCTTTATCTGCTGTATATTAGGGATTGCATTTTTACATTGCATTGCCCTTTACCAGCATGTGCACACAGAATGATCTTGGCTAAAATCATCCTAATAGTGGGAATAACTGCAGAGAATTGTTGTGAGATTAAAAAAAAAAAAAATCAGTGACTTTGCTTTTCTTATGATTTGTAGGTGGTTCCATAATCCTGAATGAGTGTCCTTCTGCTGCCCCACTATTGAGCTGTAGGTAAAATATTTCTCCTTGCCCAAAATATTGGGCAAGAGGATGCTATTGAGCAAGACATATTAAGAGAGATTTAGTCTTAGTTTAAAGATGATTACTTCATGTTAACTGTCGGAAGTTTGAGCTACAACTAAATGTGAGGAAAGAAAAAAGAAAGGAAGGCACAGCTCTAAACTTCTCAGGAGTGTGGGCAGGATAAGGTACCACCCATCAGCTGATGAGAGCTATCACACCTTGTTACAAGCAGTGCTCTGACTCCTGCAGAGGAAAATGCACTGTGGGAAAAGGGATCTCTGCTTCCCAAAGAAGAGAGGTGTTGCCCAATCCGTAGCTTTTCCTGGCTGAAGTTTCCAGTTCCTGTCATTTCCTGTTGTGGTAAGGAGGGGGGCATTAGCCTGGTGTTTCAGCAAATTGCTGCACCTGCTGGAGTATTGCCTCTGCAGCTCCTGCTGAGCTGTTTCAAGCACTCAGAAATGTTGTCATTTGTATCAGAAAGGTGGCAGAATGGTGCTTCTGTGCTTGCAAACCTGCTGGAATGTACCACTGTATTTCAGACACTGAGCGCAAGCTGTCTTGGTAGTAAAACCATAAAACATTGCAAATTAGAAAAAAAAATACTCAGAACTGAGTATTGCCAGGAAGAACACACAGTCTTAAGCAACTACTTTCGTTTGAATATTCATTTAATTATGAATGTCAAAGGTGATGAGATTTACTTTAATCATTTTGACCTCATTTTTTTCAAAAATCTGAGTTCCTAAAGTTAAGTATCTAAAACTATATTTAGACATCTCTGTGACAGTGGCCTGATTCTCAAAGGTGCTGAGCAATTACTGGGATGGGAGATGCCTGATAGATTTTGTCCTCGATTCTGAGGTTTAAAAATTATTACAAGAGCTTGCTGTTGGCAAGGATGAGACTGCGTGATATTTTAAAAGGCTACAATCATATGGCATTGCATGCTAATGGCAATTTACCCTTTTTCAGTAGAAAAAAGGGAGATTACTATAAATGTTCAAATTAAATCTCAAATGTCTCTGAATATTAAAAGCAAAATAAAAACTCAGTTGAAATAAATTATTTTACACCATCCTGGAATATATGCAGCCAGGGCAACATAAAAGACCATTTTAAAGAAACCCAAACCAGCAAGAAACGGACAAAAAAAACCTTGTTAGGCTAGATCTAATCTGAAGTATTTTGTTTTAATGCTGGTTATAGAATGTGGAAATTAAAGCATAGATGGGAACACTGACACCACTTTCAGTTTAATGGCATAAGGGCAGTACTTAAAACATTTGGTTAATGCGGTAACCCAGCAAATCTCCTTAACTGCAGGGGGGTCTCCTTATTTGGAGAACACTCCATCTTGTGTAAGATGTTTTAAATGACTGTATTTCCAACTCAGAAGTTACTGCTGGGTATTTTTTTCATAATGTTGACATTTTTCAATGCTCTCCGCATATGTCTGATTTATGTCAATTTTATGGCTGCAGTGGATTGCCACAAATTGGGCACAAAGGAAATAGCTTTGACCTTGCTGTACATTCAGAGTCTTGGATCTTTACTTTTAGCCTCTTGTTTTGTTTGGTTTTTGCTTCCCTGGGCGAATGTTAAAATTCTGCAGTATAATGGGTCTGTTTTTCAGGTATGCTAAAGATTTGTTTCGATTTGGTTTTTTTTTTTTACCCCCTCATAATATTAACAGGCCATAAATGGAACAGAAACAACTCCCTCAGAGTATATCCTGTGGGAGAAGCTCACTAGATATTTTGGAGCCCAAACTAGAAATGGGGCTTTTTTTTTTTTTTTACAAATGCTATTTGTAGTGGCTGTGCTGTTGTTGCTCATAGGATTGGGGAGGAGGAAGCTTCTGAGCACTGTAAATAATTCAAGTTCAACATTGTGTGCCCAGATGGGGCCAAGGGAAGTTTTGGAGAGCGTGAGTACATAACTCATGTCATTATGGGCAACACCCATCAATGAAGTTTGGATAAGTATTCCGTACCCAATTTGAGTCACGATCCCTGTCTGTAACTTATATTTAGTTCTAAGTGCACACGTGTGTGTGTGTGTCTGTGTTAATAGGATCAGAGCTGTAAGAATCTTGAAAGCCAGGAGAAATACTGTACTAGAGGGAAACAGTATAAACTAGGCTTTATTATTCATTCTAATGAGTTGTGTTGCTAAGAAAAGTTGAAGTTGTGGTTACCATTAAAGTTGAGCATTAGCGACCTTGCTGAAACTGTGAAATAAATGATAAAGTAATCAAATTGGAAGCTTTTAGTTTTCCAGGATACGATTTACAGGCCTGGGGGAGCATTGATGGTTGACAGGCTTGGAAACACGTTGGACCACCAGGGACAGTTTGGTACAAGGCCCATTTTGGAAACAGCTTACCAGCAGTTCTGTCTTTTTCACTCCAAATGGTTCATAGCTAGAGCTTGTTGATGGACTGGTTCTGAGCAGAGAGCTTTGCTGACCTGGTGGTGCATCATAGCTGCTGTACTTGTACCAGTTGTTGGTAACTCTGGGTGTAAAATATAACTTAAAAACCAGCACAGCTGCTGAGCCACCCCTTGCTTGGCAGGGTCAGAAATACGACCTTCACTCTCTAAAGTGGTGCCCTACCGAGGGCAGGGCTTGAGGCACAGGAATAGTAAATCACTTGCGTTGTCTCTGGTTGCATTCTCTGGACAACAGTGAGTCATGAAGGTTCAGCTGAGGTCAACACCCACTGAGAGGTGTGGAGAAACACTGTTTCCCTCCAGTAACTAACTTTGGGGAAGATACATATTTCATTAAAATGTTAAAGGTGATTTTTATTCCAAAAGAAAGCAGAATCCAGCATGAATGAGGTTGCACAACTGCTGACTTGTATGAACTCCCTGGCACCTTGGGAAGGGGAGTAACAGACCCTTGCAGTCTTTTGAAGCCTTAGAAGGATGTTGTTCAGCAGTTTGGCAAGGTTAGTGGTGTGTGCTGAACGTGCAATGCCACAGCTTAATGTGAGAGGGACTTCTTTTTTCCCCCCCCCTCCCATATCCTAGAGCTTGGTCAGACCAGGAAGAGTTTTGAAGAAATCAATACCCACAGCTGGTGGTGTTTTTTGGCTGACATATCCACTCTAAAGTTAAACCAAAGGAGGAAAAACTTATTGCATTGCTTGAAGATTTAGAAGAAAGACATGTTTGTTTAAGATGAAAAATAGAAACAAACAAACAAAAAAAAAAAACCCAACCAGAAACAAGAAGACTCTTTGTGCTTTGTAGCCTGTATTGTAGTCTTTAGTAAAGAATGAGTAATATTGTGGCATCAACCCTAGAATCATATAATCGTTTAGGTTGGAGAAGCCCTTTAACATCAAGTCCAACTGTTAACTCTCTCAGTCCCCTTGTGTGGTTCCCACTGGGCCCCACAGACTTGGGTGTGTCTAAATGGTATAGAAGGTCACTGAATATTTCCCCTTGGGTTGTGGGGCCTTCTTACAGCTCCCCATGCCTGTCTTCTAATTCAGGAGGCTGGGTACTTTCAGAACAACTTGTCTTACTCTAAAAGACTGAGGCAAAGAAGGCATTAAATACCTCATTAAATGTCTTTTTCTCATCATCTGTCAGTTTTCTTCCACATTCAGTAAAGGATGGAATTTCTCCTTACCCTTCCTTTTATTGATAATGTATTTATAGAAATATTTTTTTATTATAATTTATTGTATTATCCAGAGTAAGTTCTGCTTGGTCAGCCTAATTTTTCTCTTGCATAACTTTACTACATCATTTTAGTCTTCCTAAGTTGTCTTCCTGTTCTTCCAAAGGTCATAGATTCCTTTTTTTCTGGAGTTCCATGCAAAGCTCTGTTTTTCCACCTGGTAAGGTCTTTCCTGCTGGCTCCTCATCCAGCACATGGGGATGTCCTGCTGCTGGACCTTTCAAGACTTCCTCCTTGAAGAACATCCAGTCTTTCTGGAATCCTTTCTGGAATCCTTTGCCCTTTGGGTCTGCCTCCCAGGAAACTCTGTCCACCAGGCTCCTAAAAAGGCCAAACACCTGACTAGGCTGTGCCAGTCTGTCTGGACCTTGATACCCTTGTTATCCTACATGCTGAGTTATTGCCATGGTGTCTTTAAGCACCAGGCATGCTGAGGGTGTTTGGTAAAGAGGAATAATTGTTGTTGTAGCCAGAAGGCTGGTCTGCTTCCAGCATGGAAGAGGTAGTAGGATTAAGAAGAGGTTTTAGATCCTAGGAAGTCAAAAGAGCACTTCCTGGAAACTGTCTTGTATGCTTTATTGTGTTGCTAGGCCAAATAAAGGATTTAGGTCATTTCAGGATATTTGCAGGAGGACAAATATTCCTAAGTTTGGTTTGCTATAAGACAGAGTAACTGTGAACCTTTTGAGATGCCAGTTGGGAAATAGGCATTTTGAAGTCCATCAAGTTACAGTAATAACACTTGTAAAACATAATCTTGGAAGCCCTATGCCTGGTAATACAGCATTTCTCTAATGTGTAACCAAACCACTTTTTTTCTCCATTTCTCTCTGGTGTATTTCATTTCAGTCTTTATATCATCACTCAATTTATAAACAATAGGTTGCTGTTTATAACATAATTTTAATTGGATTTATGCTAAACAAGAAGCAAGATAGCAATGTTGTCATGATTTTCCAGTGCACAAGAAGGAAATCCAAGCTGAAGGTAATAAATTAACCCACTTTCTTGTGCTCCCCTTCTCTGAGCTTGGCCAACATTCAACAGATTCATGGTAACTGCAGACATTAAAAGTAATTATGTGAACCAAAAAACAGAAGCTGTTCCTGTTTTGTGGAATCCTCTGAATGCTATACTGTTTTGTTTGTCTTTCTGTTGTTCTGGATTTGTTTGTGCTGGAGGGGAAAAGGTTCCTGAGTAAAGAGTGAGGTGGTAGGTCCTGTGCAAGGTGCTGTGGCTTTGCACCACCTGAAGGTTTTTGTTACTGGTGTTTCTTGGTTGCTGTATCACACCTTCCCATTTGCTCTGTGGGCTTTATAGATCTGGGTCTTGGATTTGGTCCTTTTGTATCTATAGAGGTTTATTTTTTCTTATTAAAAATACAATGTTATTGTTGGGCCAAGCAACTTAAACATAACCAGCCACAAGAATTTATTGCATATGTAATAATTTACAAAGAGTATACACATGAAGAAAAGAGTGTTACCTTTTGTTAAAGACTGGCAGAATTGCTTTTAATAGGTGGTGTGTGTCTCATTTTCTTTTTTTTTTTTTTTTTCAAATGCAGGAAAAATTTTAAACCTGGCAAGGCATGAACAGGAGGAATTAAAAAGCATTCACTATTGCTTTAAGTTTGTCAACAGACATGGTGATGCCAGTGTCACCTCATTAATTCCTTCTGTTTGATTTTGAAAAGCATTTTTGTGGGTAGGATGTCTGTTGACCAAGGTGTTAAAATGTAACAAGGGGCATTAAGTCCAACAGATTTGTTTATTCAAAAGCAGCTTCCTGCTTTGCCTTCCAGTTTTCTTTTTCTTCTATGAGGAGTAGAAGGAAAGAAGGTGCCCTGAGTTTGGCTCCACTGTGGCCAGTGCCAGGCTGTGTGTAACTGCGGTGACTTTCTGTGGTGTGTCCCTCTGTGTCCCAGAGGGAGGAGGTGATGTGCTGAAGTGATATTGATATCTAACATTTTAATTTGGTTTCCTGCAAGCAATACTAGGCTTACGTGCATGTACAACTTTCACTGCATTTATGTTTTCCTCTGCATTGTGTTCTCTCAAATCCAGTTGTGTGTGTTTCAAACCAGTACATTAAGAAAAAACTTGGGCTGTGAATACAAATATAATTTTTAACAGCGTGAACCGAAGGCTGAAAATAGTTCACGTCTGGGAGATTAGACCTGGCTTTTTTGGTCTTTTCTGTACTGTTGCTCACTGTGTGGTCATTCTAGTTTGCAGACACATTTGGGTGGTCAGGGGCCCAAAGCTACAATATTGCAAACACACATGAGATTTTCTTTATTTTTACAATGTACTTGTTGGGGTCAAATAAGGAAATTTAAATGTCTGCTCCGGTGCTTTCTGCATTAAGCTAGGATTTGCTCAATTCCAAATGCTTTTAGTGCACAATTTTTGAATAAAACCAGAGTTTTTTCCAGAAGTGTTTTCAGTGAACTGTTATGGAGTAGCTCAATATAAGGAGGATTTGTCTGGATTTCACATCAACTAAACAAAAAAATAATGAGTTATTTAAAAATCCTGTTAGGATTTTTATTTGGTTTTATGTCTTGTTTGAAACAAAAGTTGAAAAGACAATTTTCAAAAGCAAATGCTAATTTAAGCAGAAAGCAGGTTGCTGGAGGTTATTTTTTAAAATGTAGATTTTAATTCATCTATCTAAAGAGCTTAACTGTTTTAACAATAAAAAAAATATTCTAACAATCCCAGTAGTAGATAAGAGAATGTTTATAAACTGTTTGCCAAGATAAAATTGTTTTTTTTAAAAAAAGGACAATTAAAGAGCCTTCCAGCTAAGGTTTTCTATTTTTGTAACTAAAAATTGCAGCTTGTAGTCCATTCTTTGGAGAAATCAAACTGAAATCTTTGCTGTTCTGTGTCAGTAGTTTGAATGTGCTGATTCAGAAAGGTCGGGCTCTGCTCTGGGTACTTGGTGCTGGTAGTTGCTTAATGCTCTTGTAAAATTGTGCAGGTCTTGATAACACTGGTTATTGCAATTAGCCCTGTGCCTGGGCCAGCTTTGGTGAGACTACCCTTGCTGCCATGGTCACATGAGTGGGAAATCTTACAAGAAAAGAAGTCTTAGAAGAAAAACCCTAGTTTTCCTGGGATTAATGCAATAGAAGATTGTGTAGGAGGGTGTAGAAGAGATGAAGGGTAGATCTAATTGTTCTCCCACACCATGTCAAGATTTTTCAGAAACCTTTATCCGTCTTGAGGAGTAACTAACAAGCAAGTAATTACATTTATTCAAGTTTGCTAGCCTACTTTCCCAGAGGCAAAGTATCATTTCCTAAATGATTTCATTCATAAATACTCTAATAAGTAAAGTAATTTTACACAGATGCTGAAGGAGTCTATTGTCTTTCTTACAGTACAACTCTCAATAAGAAATGAGAGGGTAAAAGTTTCAAGCTGTCAAGAAGAATTGCATTCAATCTACTTCTGGGTCTGCTCCTATTCAATGAGGCAGTTTTTTGCTGGCTGAAGTTTCTTCTCTAGTCTCAAGGCAGTAATGTTGTGGCTGTGAGTATCTTGAGAGAAGCAAAGCCCTTTGGAAAAGGTAAGGGGTGATTTTGTATGATTTGATGTAGCTGGAAGAAGCCAAGAGACTTTCTGAAACCTCTTGATGGGACTGAATGGAAGATGCATTTCTTGGCAGTAACAGCAGTATGATGATCCCTCCTTAACCTCTGAATTGCTGCCCCAGATGCCTATCCCTTATGTAAAACCCCTGCATGGGACATCTGTGTGTGTTAGGCAGTCTGGCAGAGGTGCTTAGGCATGGCACCAATGAGAATAAATACATAAATAGCAGGAATTGTCATGTAGTCACTGAAATACAGGGATCAATCTTTAAAAAAGGAAAAGAATATGAAGTAGTGTCTCTAATAAAATTGAATCCAGGTTAAGAAAAGCACTGAAGCTTTATAAACTCCCCAAGTCCTCTTCCTAATCAGTTGCTTGCTGTCTTTTGTCTTCCCTTGTGCAATTTCACATATTAGTTCTCCTATTACCATGTGATCTTCCAAGGTCAACCAGCCCTCCACACAAATTACTCAAGGAAAAACCTGTCAAAAACCTTTACTCCCAAGGAGTGCGATTCCCCCTTTGCAGAATGGCTTACCTGGTGTTGCTGCCAGATGTGGGCAGATGTTCCCGGGCTCACAGGCTGCTGCTGGACACGGTGTCCCTTGCTTTGGGAGGCTCCCTCCTGCCTGGGGAAGGGGTGGTGGCATGGCAGAGGTGCCACCCCACAGCCCCACAGCACAGTCCTGAAATGCAGGAGAGGGCCAGGGCAATATCATCAGGCTGGGGTGAACATAACTTACGCTTCTGGTAGATCTCTTCAGGGCTGTTATGGTCTAATAGCAGGAAAATGGGAAATTTTCTGGTAAGAATGAGATGATTGAGAGCAAGATTGTGACCTGTACAGTTGTAAGTGTGCATTTTTGGTCCTATTATAAAAAAGACTTATCAATACCTATGAGATATTGCTGTTTTAATACCTGTTTAACTGCCATCAAAATATAATTACTCAATTTCTGGGGTATATATCTTAGGCTTTAATCCTCGAAAGTCATAATCAGTAATTTTGTCAAGAGAAGAAGCTTCTGACTTGTTTATTGTTGCGAGATGCAAAGGTAGGAGATTTTTTAGAAGCATTTCTTGAGGGAAAAGTAGCTAGGGTGAAATCTCTTGTGTTTTAAAAGTAATCCCTTTGGAGTAGAGTGTATACTTAGGCAGACATGGCTGTAGCAAAGATGAAGGATTCATAATACAATTGACCTTTACAATTTAGATTTTAATTCATTGGAGTGCAAGTCATTCTTCTAGGACAAATAATTTTTAAAATTACTTATGTGTACAGTTATAATTTGAATCATGTACCATCTCTTGTTTGCTCAAGATGTTTTTCTCTACTGAGCAGAAATCTTATCTAAAGCAAGAAGCTACTTTTATCATGGAGGACTCTTTTGATTGGATTTTTTAAAACTTTAGTCATGCTTTTATGGTAAGTTATGAGAGTTTAAGAAGCAATTGATAACTTTTAAAACAACAACATTCCAGGGCTGTGCATTTAGCTTAAACTTATTTACTGTAAATTTCAGTCCCAGAGTTTTGTCTCAGAGAATTTCTGTCATTGCAGCTTTCTTGTCAATGATTAACCACAAGCCAGTGTTGCAGATGAATTTCAGCACAATGTCAAAATAAGTTTTCAGTTCCTGTAAAAGGGTGCAGAAACAATGATACCTGCACAGCTGGGTTCCATTGTCAGAGTCCAGCAGCCAACCTGCAACCCAGAGCTTGAGCCTCCAAGAGCAAACTCACAGGTACAGATTATCTTGAAAATGTCAAGTTAGTTAAAGCATATATTGTGTCATTTAGTTGCTTTAGTAAATTACAGAATCTGTCATTCTTTTTAGTGAAGTTGTCTTTAATTGAATTTCTCAGTGGTCTTCTTTGAGATAGCTTCCTGCTCGTGAGGCCTTGAAAATCTTGCCAGAAAAAGTAGCTGAGACTGGTAACATTCAATGATTCAAGGGCAGATGATAAATATGTTATGAAAGATTTCTGCAAGCTGCCAGGGAAGCAGAATAAAATAATGTCAGGTATTGTGCTGGACTGTGCTAGTTTTGCTCTTGTGACTCTGTGTGTTATGACAAAAGGCTAAATTCAAAGTAGAAGCCAAGTGTGTGGGTTTTTTTACAAATATTTTTCTTCTGATCTGCATCCACTGATTAAGTCCTTACCAAAGGCACCACTTCCCTTACCTCTGTGATGGAGCCATGTTACTGTAGCAGTGGCAAAAATTTTGCAGAGCAGTCCACCTACAGAAAGACCTGAATGAAGCTTCCAGAATAAGTGTAAAGAATCCACTTTGGTGAGTTGGTGATGAATATAACAGCAAAGGATGATCAAATTTGTTGCTCAGTATGCTATTATTCAGCTGAAGTCCCAAATATTATACCTCTCTTTGGTGGTGCTTTGTTGCTGATTCATAAACTAACATACCTCCTGCCAAGAGGCTGATTCCATGTCAGTTACATGAAATAACCTTCATTCTGGTAACTATTAAATGCTGTATAAGTTGCAGGATTGCACCTCAATTTTCAACTTATTTCCGTAGTGCCTAGTTTGTTGGGCTTTGTGATTTCACGTCTGAGCTCTAGCTTAAGAGGTAAATTCTCAGGGGATCATGGCATTGGGAATACATCAGCATGAGATGTATGATTCAGCAGCTTAGCTAATAGTTACTTCTGTAACTTAATGCATTTTTATGGTTTACTGTAAAAACAGTTATTCCCACTGGTTGCTGCCTCCCAGGCACCTATAGGACAGTGACTCATTGAATCTTTATGGCAGTACTAAAAGAAATACATTCCTTAATTTATTATTACTAATCTTCAGGAGAATCAGGCCAAACTTTTAAACACTTTACCTATCTTTCTTCGAAAGTATACATATATGTAAAGTGAAATGTGATCTCAGTGGTGGTAGTACGCACAGAGCTGTGCAATATGCACAAAACTGCATCATCTTCTTGGAGGTGATGCAGCTTAGCGGTCTGGTGAGGTAGGTACAGAGCTCTGAATGGAGGCTCTTTTGGACTGAAGTCCATGATTATGGAATCCAGGGGTGCAATGACCATAGGCTTTCCATTTTCTGCAATTAATTTTTTTTTTATTTCTAGTAGATTATTAGGAAAAGTCTGTTTCAAATAAAGAGTGTCTGCAAGAGCATAGGGTTTCATACTTTTAGTAAAGCCTGGGTGTGAGTCACCCTATCCAATTCCCTCAGTCTTTAGGGCTGAAGACTTAGGGGAAAAGCAAAAGATAAATGCTTCTGAAAATGCCTTGAGGAATAGCTGAGTCTTTGTATCTTCTGCCAGATAAAACATATGCATTGAGACAGTGATGATGGCAAAATAAGATGGTCAGAGGCTAATTTTGCAACCTGCTTTATGTCCTACTGACATACTTCATCCTCATATAGGGTGCCATTCCCTCTCTTGGCAAACACAGTGAGGTTCAGCCCTGCAGGAGCCCATGGGCTCTGCTGTCAGCTGTGGGCATTTCAGGTGTGGGACGTGGGAACACGAGCCATGAACAAGGTGGGAGACAGGTTTTCCTGAGTTTGCAAATATCTCAGCAGAGAGATTTCTGTCCTGTAACAGACAGCCAAGCTTTTTGGCTTATGTGGTTTTCCTCCGAGGCCATGGCTCTCCCAATGTCTGTTCAAGTGGGACTTTTGCACCCAGCCTCCCTGACCTGTGCACGAGTGAGAGGCTCACGCTGGTGAGGAGAGGGGGAGGCTGTGTGCAGCAGCAGCAGCAGCTCAGGTACCCTCTCAGATGCTGCCAGCGTTCCAAGGCACACTCCTGGAGCTCCAGCGCTCTGTGGTCACCATACAGGTCTTTGGCCAGGAGCAATTTCCTGTGGTAAACATGGGACACTGAAAGGTGATTGTTTGGAAGATATCCTGAGAGCTGTAAACCCTGACAGTCACTTGGAGAGGCACATTTCATTTTCAGTTCATCATTTAAAGGCCGAAGGACATTTTTTTTCCTCTTTGTAATCCCCTCTTCCAATTTAAACTTTCTGGTATTCATCTGTAGATGAATCAACTTGAACCTTATCTCAGTCCAGGAGAAAATCTGTAACAGATGCATTACACAGTAGCAAATGATTTTAGCTAAGCTACCTGGTACACTTTGCTCTCTCTTTAGCACAGTCATGTCCTAAAATGGCACCATGGCTTTTAGAAGCTGAGAGAAAATTTATTAAACCAAGTAGGAGCTGAACACTAAAGAAGAGATATTGCAGGCAGATAGATCCCCTCCAGAAATCCTGCTGGATAGATGTGACTTGTAAGGTATATTAGAACCACAACAACAAACCAAGCAAAGATTCTAAAAACAACCACCTAGTGGAATAAGGGTACCTTTCATAATTTCAAAGAGTAAGGTCTTTATTTGTTATTTTACCCTCCTGAGCAGATGATAGAACCTTTAGAAACAGCTGTTTTGAATCAAGCTTTGCATTTCTAGGTGTGGTAAAGGATTTCATTCCTCAATCCTGCACTGGTGGATTGCATTTGTATGGATTTACAGCTGAGCTATTTCCAAGAATCAGCCCTAACCAAACATTTCAAAATAAATTGAGCTGCCATTATGCTATGCTCCTCCAGAGAGCCTGCCATTTTCCTGGAAAGTTATAATGCCATTAATTTTTAAATAGCTAATAACATCCATAAGTAAAGCCAATGTTATTTGCTAGAGTGTTACAATTAGGTCCACTACATTTTGCATCTATGGGAAAGTACAACTATGTAACCCCAAATGCAGTAAATTAAAGTTTTAATTTAATTTTGTAAGGTTTTAAACAGTTATTAATATTTTCTGTTAGCTACTTTTAACCTTCAATTGCTTTAAAATGATGTCATAAAGTTTCATTCTTGTGATTTGCTTTAAAGGGTTTAAAATATGAGTCAGTCTCTTTTCAAAATAGTCATATTCCTATGAAGTGATCCCAGTTTGATATCAAAGGAAAAAGGGCTATAAATCAGTCTTTTGTTTCAGCCTGGAACATGACTTGTACTTGTCCTACAGAGCCTGGGAAAAAACACCAATTAAATTTGCTACTTTGGAGGGCTCATGAATTTATTTCTAGTATTTTCTAATGACTTTACAAAAAAACCCCAACCAAACCAAAACAAAAAAACCCACAAAACAAAAAAAAAAAAAGCAATGAACTGCAGCCAGCAGGACAGGATTTGCTATGCTCTATTAAAAGTGCTTCATGAGTGATAGAGGCAAAATTTCCAGAGAGGTCTCTAGCTGCAAGAAAAGGTATTAGTGTAAATACATCAGGCCTTATGGACCCAATGTGAGAAAAAGAAGACTAAAAAAAAATAAATTTGAGAGGTTTGAGGGTGGACCATCTTCTACATCGAACCAATTGATAGTAATTAGGGTGTTTTCCCCAAAATAACAGAAGATAAATTTGGTTTTGGACCAAATGATTTCTGGCTTGTATGGATTCCCTGAACGGCCAAAGGAAGCGAAAAGGTTTTTTAAATAGATCTTTGCCAGCAGCTTTGGATGTTCCAAGCAAGACATAGGGGACCAGGCAGGGCAGTACAAATGGGCTGTCGGTGTCCACTGCCAGGTCTGCTGGGCAGGCAGCTGGTGGCACCCTTGTGTCCCCATTGGCCCCATGTTCCACTCAGGGAGAACAGGAGGGAGGGGTGGCAGCAGCTGCTGTCCAAGATGTGGCACAAACGAGTTGTGCTTCCTTTTGTCCCAGGTCACCATTTGTACACCTAAATGATGGCACTCCACAGCTGTGCAGACAGGTGAGCTCTGGCTTCCCGTGTCCCTCAGAGCGGTGCTCTGCTCGCCAGCCCCCACTGCAGATGGCCTGGCCTTTAGGGCAAGTGCCTTCAAGGGCATTTTGCTTGTGGGGAGGCTGTGCTGGAGCCCTTGACCTGTGGTGTGTGTGCTGGAGAACGCTGTGAAGTGGCAGCAATGTGTTTCTGCAGATGCACTTAGTTCCAATGAGCACTGCACACTTGGAGGACATAAAATAATATATCCCTTTAACTTTGTTGTGATTTGATCCTCTCCTAGTGTAACTGCCCTTATCAAAATAAGAGCTAACCTTAGGTCTTATATGGTCTTTTAATGTTGTGACATTCATCAATAATGATAAGTCTTATCATGTGTACAGGTGTACACAGCTTTATTTTATAAGATAAAAGGAGGAAGCAAATAATAAACATGAATATGTAATTTTACTAAATTAAGCTTTCTTGTGAACCATTTGTTTTCCTTCATGTGCAGTCAGATGGTTACTTGGCCAGTTTGTTCTCACTAATGCTGATATAAAAGCTCACATCTTCAATGACAAAAAAAAATTCATTTGTAGCAAGTAATTTTGTGTTTAGTTATTAAATGCCAATGTTTTTGTTGGTGATGCAAGTACTGTTTCTGTAGGAATAAACACTGTTACTGTGGCAGCATGGTGTCATCTGCTCCTCGTTCTTGATAAAGGACTTTTTTAGGCAAGTTTAGGTATCAGCTAAAGTAGATTTGGGGTTGGGAAAACAACCAATGTCTTAAATTTTCATTTAGAGTTGATCTCTTTTATCCACAATATGATGAAAATTTCAAGCAAGTTTCCAATTTGTGGTTCTGTCCTAAATTATTTCAGTCCCATATTCTGAAATCCTGATTTAACACAGAACTTGCCAAAGAGATCAAGGAAAAGTGTACATAGTTTTCCATAGTGAACATGCTCTGCAAGGTATATTTTTTTGTTTTAATTTTAATTAAATGCATCTCAGTTGCAAATATTTGCAATGAAAATCTAATAAAGCTTGCTTGGGTTTGGTTTTCATTAACATTGCAAAACTAGGAACAAATGAATAAACATGCATAAAAGGATCATGAACTGTATTGAATGTACAAGGGATTACATCCAAGGCTTTGAGCTCCCTTAGATTTCTGAGCTGGCCTGGTTATGGTTTTGTAAATGCTAGAACCTGGGACACATTTAAAGACACCATCCTAGGAAGTCAAAGGGTTATAATAATAATAGGGAAAATTTCTTAATATTAAGAGTCTCTGCAGATTAATCTTAAAACTTTTGTCATAAATTAGATCTAAACAAGGAGAGAATTTGGAATGAAAGAGGGGGCAAAGCCAAGGGACTTTCAGCCTTGTTGGCCTTTATGACTCAGAGAATGACCTCAAGTCTTGTTAAAAAGTGGTGGTGTAAGGATTATAAAGACGTAAGGATCATGGTGTCCAGAGTAAAGCCAAGGCTTTGCTTATGTCAACTGAGGTTTTTTTTTTGTTTTTGTTTTTTTTGTTTTTTTTGTTTTTTTTTTAATTTTAATAGGGACATGTTCCTGTGGATCTTTTTTTCTCCTTGTGGCTTCATCACTGTGCTGCCTGGGAAAACCTTCACGTATTTTTCTCTACTTCTGTTGCCATACACTGTGGAGATACAGAGGCTACTTGAAATCTGAGGCAACAGCATCTTTTTTATAGTAGCCCTGCTTAACTTTGCATCAAGAAGTCAAATGAGAATTTTTACAGATGGCTTTAAACCTCTAAGCTTCTGTCATTCATACTGTTTAAAGCTTCTTGGCTGTTACTGGAAGCCCACTGTCCTGGATTTAGTCTTGCTGTCTTTCACAGCTGTATTTTAACATGTTCAAGATGAGAATTTCATTATGGAACCTTCATGTTTGTGGATTCTTAACACAAGTTCTAATAGTGATAAAAAATTGAAGTGTGCATACCTGTAGCAACAGAAATAGTGCAGCCACCATGAAATGGGATGGTTGAAAGGAATAGGGTCGAGACTGTAAAAGCACTTTGAATACACACGATTGCCTTTCAAGTGACTTGATGTGGTTGTGCCTCTTTTCCCTTTACAAACATTAATGCTTTTGAATTGGCATTAATGTTAATGGAAAGCAAATTCTGAAATCACATGTGTGATTACTTACCAGAGCTGAATTTCAAAGACCATGCATTCCACTTGTAGGAAAAAAAGCATTGCCAAATGTCAAAAAAGTTCAGCTGATAAAATTATATTCCATGTCACAGGTCCAAAGATTTTGCTCATTTCAGCCTCCTTCTCACACAGTCTTGTGCCTGTCCAAACAAAAATACACTACAAAGAGGTTTCTATTTCATTTTGACCTCTGGAACCCCATTTGTTTATTTGCAGGGCTTCCTCTACAATAGAAACCAAGGAGCTGTTCACTTCTCCATGGCAGTCAGGTAAAGGTCAACTAAAGCTGTGTTAATTTATAGGGACCCATGACTTTACTTGACTGTGCATGAACCTTGAACTTACATTGTAGAGGCACTGAGCTCTTTCCAGAATTTGTTCTGAAGCCATTATGCTCAATGAAAGACTTTCCTTGACTTTTTGGAGATTGGCTTAATATTTTGAGCTGCTTCTGCTCCCCTCCAGTCCATTCTCTTAACCTAATTATTTAGTGGCTTCATAACTGTGTTATCATATTTGAGAAAGGCACTCTAAATAAATGAAAATAATTACCTGCATTTTCCTAGGTTTTTCCAGATATATTAATTTCAGAGGTATAATGATGCATGGTGAAATTGTAGTTAATGCCTCTCTTTAAAAATTATGATTAATATATTGTGATTGCTTTAAAGAGTGTGTGAAATACCTGTTACAAGGTCAGAATGCATTTCTTTAATCCCAGATAGTTGGTTAAGTTGTTTTACTCTAATGCTCGGCAGAGGTTAAATGTAGTGTACACCATGCTAAGGTGAAGAGACATCATATTTGGACTCACTCACACAGCCCTTAGTGTTGGTTAAGGTGCAGTTACTGTAGCTCAATAATCAGGAAGATTTCCCAGTGCTCAGCACACCTTGATACCAAATTCTTCCATGTGCTTGAGTGTAGCTGTGGAAGGCCTGCCCAGCTGGGCACTTCTGGGTCAGAGCAGCAGTGTAAAATACCAGCATTAGTCATCCATATAATGTACTTCATTAAAGGCTCTCTGCATCTTGATTTGTGCAGGCCTTTAGCCTCAGAAGAATCAATCCTTGGCTTCTTATTCACTCAGATATTTGCCTACACCCTGTGACCCTGGGCTTGGATTTTTTTTTAAATAAAAAATATCTAAAAATAATATGATGTAGAAGTGACTTCATTTAGAATAAGGCTAAATTTAAGGCATAGATCATATGTCTAAGATATGCAAACGTATGAAAAATAAACACCCCTTACCCCCACACTCTGTGGCCTGGGGAGAGGGCACCTCTTCCTTCATTCCCTGAAGGTGCCACAACTGAAACTGAAATATATTTCCACAACTATTTCTATATATGAGATGGACACTGGGAGCATCTCAACGGCATTATCACTTTCTAAACTTTTTTTTTTTTGCCTCCTTGGCATACACAAAAGGTGGTTTCTCGGTTGGCTCCAATGGTTGGAAAGCTTCTAGGATGCACTCTAGGTATCCCAGTACCCCCCATCCCAGAGCTGGGAGGATGTCTTTTTGTAACCACAGACTGCTGTAAAAGTAAATTTAATCCTGTTGCAGCTGGATCTTCAAAGGCAAACATCTTTAAAGAACCTTTGGTGCTTCACCGAGGTATTTGCAGAAAGATTTCTCAAACCACTTTAAGGATGAGCTAAGGAGAAGTCTAACCAGTGACCCAACTGTATTTATTTACATTTTAATGCTCCTAACGTGATTTGATGGCACAATGTTTAATAAGCAGCAGCAGCAGTTTGAATTTCCTGGCTTGGCCTGCCCGAGCTGTGGATGTTGGCCTGTTACACTGTGTAATGAAATGAAATGTAATGAAATGAAATGGAATGGAATGAAATGGAATGAAACCCGAGCTGAGGCATCAGTGCCGGGATCTGTCACTCCTGCTGGGACTGGGGGAGGAGGGCACTGACTCATGATGCTGAGCAGCTTTCATATCAAGAACGTGTTACAGACATTACTCAATGCTCATCAAAAAAAAAAAAAAAAATAGAGTTTTAGGAAAAGATGTGGCTGATTTGCTTGTAAAACAGCCAGCAGTGCAAATCAGAGTGCTGGTGCCTTGTGAAGGGTTCAGTGATTGAGATAAAGCAATTCTGGAAGGACAGTGTAGATGTAAGGTAGCTAATTATTTGTCTGTATTTGCTCTGTCCTGTGATGATAGGATGGAATGTTTTCAAAATTGCTCAGTTGTACCACTTCTTTCCTAGAAGCACAAAACATTATTTGGTGTAGCAACTTGAGAGACCTTTTTCACATCTTGACTCTTTCTCATGCTTTCAGGTAAAAGGAAGAGAGTTGTCAAATATTATCCATAGGAGCTGAAAGATGACAATTAACATTTGGATCTGGTAAAGTGCTCAGTACCTTCTTTATTGTTTATTGTGTCAGCAAGTTTGTGGACGTTTGGCATCTTTTTCTGCTTTGAACTTGGAGCCCTGTACAGTTGGATTGTGTTGAAATAATAGTCTTTTGAATTAAATGGGAGATAAAGAATTCAGTAAGAAATGATGAGGCTAGCTAACTCCATCAGGTTGTCTTATCTCTTGCTTGGATTTTGTTTGGTTTATGAGGACTGGTTATCTGCTAACCCAGCAAATCAACACTGAATCTTTGTTTCATCTACCTTATAGCTACATCCTAACATCTGTTATATACCTTCTCTAGAAGTATGTTAATGGCATATATCCTTCATCCATGGAGAGACTGAAGCCTGGGGGGGGGAATCATGATCTTTCCAAAGTGATATACCAAACTAATAGCCAGATAAGATACATGCTTTATTCACATATTTGTTTGTTAAAACTAGGGTGCTGAAGCAGTCATGGGAAGTGTTGTTGTTTTCTGTGCAAAGTAGTGTAAATTACATTTTTGTTACAAGATTAGCCAGAATAGCCTTGTGATTTATGCATCACATCTATGAGCCAAGTTCTGGGAAGAGTGAGGTTAAAAATAGGGCAGCAATAATGAAAAATTGGAAGTAATATGGGCATAGAAAATGTTATATAAAAATTCAATAAAAGATGATAAAAGAAATTTAGGAGATGGTCAGATTTGACTTAGTAACCAGGAAAAAAGGAACTTCTGAAAGAAAGGATCTTCTTTCTTGTTTGGTCATTACTGCCCTTATGCTTTTACCATGTTGAAAGTTGTCTTATAGCATACAGTGCTCTAACTGTGATTAATTTCACTTTGGGTATGGTTGGGGGTACCAGCCATCCCCAGCCCCTCCATAGGCATCACTTGGGCTATTTCTTGCTGTGGATGGCACAGAATTTACATGCTGAAAGAAGCCACGTGGAACCCAAGGACCCTGATGTGCTGATAGAAACAGCTCAGCTCTCTTTTCAGCTTCTGTGAACGTATTTCCTAGTCTTGTACCTTATTCTGTGGTACTTCTTTTGTGGAAAAGCCAAAAGAGAATAGGAGAGAAGCCATAGGGCTGTGGATCCCCTGTTTCAGAGTGTTCATGTTGCTCTGGAGCAGTAACTTGCATTGTGTGCGCGGGTGATCCTGCCCCTCTCAGATGTGAGACACAGAAATCTGCTGTGGGGATGCTCTGCAGGCACAACTTCATGCAAAGATAGCTCCTCCTGATACAGGGTGACAAGGTGAGCTGTCTTTGGGGTTTGTTTTTTACTGTTCTCAAGCACAGCTAGCTGATAAAAAAGGAGGAAATCACCTGAAGTAAACAAACACGGAGGTGGCTATAAACAGGAGATGATGGCCTTTGGCAAATCAATAGAAGCTTTGCTTGTTGTAATTCCATGAGGAATTGTTCACACTGGACAAGATACCTTGACAGGAAGCAAATTTTTAAAAATATAAACCCAGGGCCATTCAGATCTAGGCATATGGCTTTAAATTATTTAAAATTGTATTAAATACAATTTTATTGTATTTATTACTGTATTAAACCAGGTCCTACTCTTCCCTGAGAATTTCTGGGACCCTGCTACACTCAGGGGGGCTGCACAAAACTGCACACCTCAGTTCCTATGGGCTGGAGTGCAGAACTGATTTCTGCTGGTACATGTTGGGATTAGTATAATTAGAGACTTTTTCCAGGAGCTCCTTCCATCAATTCTTTTGTATTATAACACAAATGGGTGTGCTTACTGACTGGAGCTAGTCACTGACTTCTCCCTTGGTTTTGCTCAGCAAGGCAAGGCAGTGATGCAGCTGCTGCCTGCTGTCAGAGGGGCAATTATCAGAAGCTGATTTGCTTATCTGCTCCCAGCTAAACAATTCTAGGATGGCTCAGGATGAATTTTCAATGACTCTACCATCTCTGCATTCTTTCTTCCTTCTTATAACTATTTGCACAGTTGCTGTTCTGTGGCAACCAGCTCCAGTAACATTCCTTATTTTATTTTAATTTGGTATAAATTCCTTTACAGGTTTTTCTGATGCAGATCATTGCTTTTGTGATTCTGTAAGCATAAGACCAAATACAGTTATGCTGGTAGAAATATTTCTGAAGCTGAGGAACCACTTTCCCTTGTTTAAGTTAAATTGGAAAAAAATTACTACCCCATCACCTTGTGTACTCTATATGAATGCTAATAATAGAGTCCAGGTGTGTGATTGAAGAAGTTATTGTGGAGACTGGTAAACAGAGGAGCTCAGGCAGAGACTGTTGAATTGTTTTGTTTCAAAGATGTAATGGAATCACAGATGCAGCCAGTTGAGTGCTAGTAGCAAAACTATGTGAAAAACAAAATATGAGTTGAGAGAATGAGTGCTTTTGTCTGATAAAGTGATGGCCTAGAGTTGTGACCAAAGGAGATTTCTCCTGTTGTTTCACTCCTCTTGTATTCAAAGAATAGGAGGATTTCTGGGACTTCAGTTTCCTTGAATATTGCACTGTTGTTCCAGTGCCTATTCAATAAAGTGTGATGCTTCCCAAAAGTGATGGATTATTGCACATGTGCTGTTGATTTCTGGATATAGAACAGCCCTTGGCAGAAGCATTCAATATATTGCATATGTGCCCTGTGAGGGTATGCATGTCTGTAGTCAGTCTAGGGTTTCTGCCAGGAAAAGGCTGCCTCATGTCTGGAAACCCCAGACAAATTCCTTACAATTCATCCAGATGAGATTAGAAATGGGGAAAAAATAATATCGTAAATTCTTAGAAAAATAAGACCACAGGAGACCCGAAGATGTTACCTGTTGTGCCTCCTTGATGGAAAATGAGGTCAGTTATGCCTTTGACATTCCTAATTACAATTTTGTGACCTGTCCTAAAAGACCTCCAGGAAGAGTTTCTCTAGCTAGAACTTCCCTGGGCAGCTCATTGCATGTTTAATTGTTCTTAGTTTAGAAATCTTCTTTCCTAAAGTTTAACTCTAGCCATATCTTTAGACCTGTTTCCATAGATCATGTTTTTCTGGGCTTGATAATTCTAGTGGCTTTCTCTTTGCCTGTTCCCAGTCTGTCTGTCCTGTAGTCAGTCACACAAAAGAAGGGATAGGGATGGGCTTAAACCTCTGCTTTGTGTATCCATGTACCTTGAAGCCTGTTTATGGTTTATCACAGTTGTCTTCTTGGCTTTTTTTACTACAGAATGGCATCATTGATTCATATTGATTTCGGGATCCCCTGTAAGCATTCTGAATTTTAATCCTGCCTTCCAAAGTAGGGGCAGACTTTCTATGGCATGTTGCATTTAATAACATATGCTCTTCCATCAACAAGTCATCAGTGGTGGATTTTCAGGGCAATGGCATCTAGAGCTGTTTGTGCAGCCCTGTTTGATACTTCTCTCCACTTTGGTAATGTGCAGGTCAATAATCTGTAGGCAAAATTTTGTTTGTCATATGGCAGTTTGACATAGACCAAACTTCCTTTGTTTGTATACGAGGACATCAGGGCAGCATTTGACTGCCTAAAAGTCAGACCCTTTTATTTTGTTACAGAAAGATATTTAACTGGTTTGATATAATTTGCTTTGAACAAATCCATGTTGGCTGCTCATAATCTTCTTGTTTTATTCCAGGTGGTTACAAATGAATTGTTTGTTCACGAATTTTTCTGGGAAGCTGCAGTTAAGCTGCCTAGCCTATAATTTTCTTGCTCCTCAATTTCTTCTTTTTGATAGAAGGCATTAACTCTCCTTTTCTGCTTTTCAGTGGCCTTACCTGTCTCCCACAAGTTCTTGAAAATAGCTGCTTCAACTAGTTGCTTAGGTAAAAGAGGATCTGTGATATCCCTAGGATTACACCAGAAAAATATCTGACTCTATAATCAAATTATCATCTTAACACAAAAAAAAGCCCTGCTAAACCCTGACAATTGGCTCTGTGTGAGTTCAGGCATTTTGCAATTTCTCCTTTAACAATCTCAAAGTGCTGTGTGATAGCATAAGAAGCTGGAGGAAGAGCGCAGTCTGCCTGGTGAATAAGCTGCCTCCTCCCTTTGTCTCCTGCAGACCAGCTCGTTGCCTTTAATAGCTTGCCTTATATTTCAGTAGTTTCCATGGCAGCTAATAATTTATTATTGAGCTAAGTATTAATTGCTTTATAATTATAAATCCAGGCAGCATGCTGGCACATCTATCTGAAAACTTAGGCACTAATTCCTTACATATTGATCTTCCTCCCTACTTGATCTTTTTGAATTCATGAATTGTTTTATCTCACCTCTT
Source organism: Leptocoma aspasia (assembly GCA_013399835.1). Taxonomy (NCBI): domain Eukaryota; kingdom Metazoa; phylum Chordata; class Aves; order Passeriformes; family Nectariniidae; genus Leptocoma; species Leptocoma aspasia. The sequence continues at coordinate 1,075,469 of VXAX01007135.1, read as the reverse complement.
AACAGTCAGTAAAACTAATCCAAAGCTTTTGTGTTGTAACCCCTTTTTGAATTCTGCTATTGCAAAGCCTCCCTGACCAGCACAGCACTAGATATAAGCCCCTTTGAATGCCTTCGTATAAATCCAGCAGAAGTTGTTGCTTTGAGAATGCCCTTGCCCTTAAATTTGTGTTTTCTCTGCCTTTTCTTAAACAATTTCATGATAGCAATTCTAAATATGTGATCATAGTAATAAATGTGCTTTTACTTACATATATAAATATTTGGTATTAACAGGAAATATGCACATGGGCAGTAATTTTATTTTCAAAATTTAAATGAAAATTTTCTGTGGGAACTATCCCAGATACCAGCAGAAAGCAGGCACCGATTTTGTTGCTGATATGTCCTTGTGTTTCCTGTCTGTCTGTACAATCTATTGCCTACTGCTCCTAGCCTATATGTGAGCTTTTAGCAACTGTACCCTTTGTTCTGGATTCATGCATTTCTTGGCTCATGACTGGGATCATTGGGTTGAGAGGTAACACAAATAATAAGAGTAATCATAAATAGATTAGGATATTGATGTGGCTGAAAATTGAAATATGCACTTTCTGCAAATGACAGAAATAGTTTTTCCAACAGAGTAATATTTTAAGATAGGCTAAGCTGGTGGTAAATGCATATTTTCCTACCTGAGAAGTGCATTTCTCATGCCAAAACTGAGAACCTTTTTTATTTAGTAACACTCCTATGGAGCCTGTGCAAAGCCTGGTGATAATGCAATAAATCAAACAGTTTTGTTACATTGTATAGTTCTCACAAGTTAGATGGCTACTTAATCTTTGCAAAATCCCTGTCTTTAAAAAACAAAAGAAAGGCAAGCAATGCTTGAAATATTTTTTTTTGTTTTTCCTCAGAGTCAAATTTCCTGCCTGTATACAAACCACAGCTCCTGCCATACTATTAGACCATTAGGTTTAAAATTGGAGTGTTTCTAGGTAAACAGGCACAACATGATAGTTTCCATGACTGATGCATCTGCCTTTGGGCTTATGGCACAGACCACTGCCAAGGCAGTTTAACCCAATGTATCAAATGTATTTGAACTGTTCTCCTAAGGATTCTGACATGCTCTAGACACAGTTGTTCCTTATCCTCACTTATTTGGAGATTAATCTTGCTTTAGGAGACACTGTACTCCACTGCTTGGCAGGGTGTCAGTTTTGTGAAGGCACTATGTGATCAGGCTAAAAATATTTAGTTAAGGAAGAAACAAAAGCAGTCTAGTCAACAGTTCAGTAGTTATAAATCTGGATGTACTGTCATAATAAAAATAAAATAAGTGAATATAAGCCTCATCTTTTCTAAATTGATGGGGTTTTTTCATACCTGCATGAAAGAAAAAGACACTGGTCTGCTTTTCTTGTTGAAGATCTTCACAGTAGTATCTCCTGGAGGCATTTTAGGTGGTTCTCCAGGTAAATAACGTTAAACCTTTCTGAATATTTTTTAGTGCTGCTTCACAGAAAGTTCAAACAAACATTTTCAGTTAGGTGCTAGTATGTAGATAGAGAAATCTTTTCTAGTAGGAGGCTTTGGATTTCAAAGTATATATATGATTATATATGATATATGATTGTTGTATTACTTGCTTCATATTTGTTTTGCAAGACACTGTTTTTGGATGCATGCTTGTGCTTTGGTAACTTTCTCCCTGGTGTACAAATTTATGGAGTCTTGTAGGTATGATGTAGGTGTACAGAAAATTTATTGAAACTGTTTTCCTATTGTTCTATACCTGCATGGCAGTTCACATCTCTGACCTATTGTTCTCTGCTTGTGGCAGCTCAGCTAGAACATCAAAGGGAGTTTCAAACATCATTTATGTAGCTAATTGTTTAGAACTGCCCAGACTTGCTAGTCAACTCAATTCCTTATCTAACAAAATAGAAGGCAAATACATCTGGGCCTTTGACTGTAAGTTATGATCAAACACCAAACTCTGGGCTATTGGCTGCCAGTGCAGGTAGTCCTGTCATTTGGGCTCAAGGAGGCCAGGTCAGGTAGCACAAAATTTACTGACAAACACCCAGGGAGGAGCTGGGATCAAGCACATCCAGGGCTTTGCTGGCATGGCTGGGTGCAGCTGCTGGGAGATTGTTCCACTCACTGCTGGTATCCATGCTGAGCCAAGCTCTCGGTGTGGGTTTTCCACTACCTTGTCAGTGAATTTTTATTTTTGTGAGGCTACTTGTTGTTTATTACCATGCTCCAAAGCTTTGCCCTGACTCTACTCCTTGTCTCAAGTGACTAAAGGGGATGTTCAGGCAGGGTCACCACTCAGCCTTTGTGTCTGTAGCTGCTCATAACTTTCTTTTTTGATGCACAGCAGAAGCAGATGGATGGCATCACTGCTCCATCCATTAAGCTGCACACATATCTTATGTCTTTTCAAAGTGTTGCTTGCTTTTTTAATCATTAGCACTTATTTCCTTCTGGTGCTTTCTTCTCTATTGGCTATAAAGGATGTTTTTTTTCATGTTACATTTTAGTTTTGTTGTTAACAGGCCCAGTTAGAAAAAAGCTTTTGTAACAGTGATTAAAAAAATGTGTGCAAGACAGCACAAATGACATGCAAGCTTATTCTATGATGTTTGCTTAATTGAAGATAAATAAATTTATTATCTTGCAATTACTGTGGCTTGTATATGTAAACAGCTTCCTAGCAAGTTTAGCAACTCAACGTGCTGCTTTCCACTTGGCACCGGCTTTTATTTCACTGTATCTTAAAAGCTTCTTGGAGGAGTTTCCCTCCTGGTTCTCTGGGCTCCTTGATACACAGACAAGATACCATGTCAGGATCTTTGAAATTCCACAGAAAACTCAGATAGGAACATTGAGACAGAATAGCAAAACAAATAAGAACATTAGTGACTAAAATGCAGCTTAAAATATTTTTCTTTTTCAACTCAGAGTATAATTCTGTTCTATGAGATGACTCCTAATTGATAGCACTGATTAGCTTTCTTTTATTGTTATTATTTTCATAAGAGGAGAAGCACATGGAATACAAGAAATCACTCATTTGGGATTATGGGAAGGAGCATTGCTGAAATGTGAAACTGTTGTTGGAGCTTGGCAGGCTCATTCTGCCATAATTACCCCATTGACCCACAAGTGAACTTTACTTTTCAAAGAAACAATTTTGGAATGTTTCCTGGGGAACGTTTTGCTGTTGATGTGCGAGCATACAGTGCAAGATGCTAAAGATATATCCAAACTTGTGGCTGAGAATTAATGCAGCTTCCTAGTGAAGCTCTAGAGCCACTTTGTGGTGCATCATGTCTTTGATGGGAGTGCTTTGTGTCCTGAACAAATCCTACCCATCCACTTGTGTGATGCTCAAAGGTGTAATTACTTCTAGATTTTTAAAATGCAGTCTTTAGCGAGTGTGGAAACTTGGGAGCCTGATCCCAAGTGCTATCCAAGCACTTTCTGTTAAAGGGGAGCCAACACCTTATAAACAGGAACAGAGACCTTTAAAAACCCCCACCATTTGGTGGTGTGGGATTTTCTTTTTTTTTCTTCCTTTTTATTAATCATGTACCTGGAGACTTCTTTCTCCCATTTCTTTCTAAGGCAGAGACCCAATTGCCTTTGCTGGCCCTTGATCCAGAGCTGAGCAGAGAACTGTCCTGCATGAGTCAGCTTCTGAGCCTGTCTTTTTAAACTGTTTGAGCCACTACAAACCAGGACACCAAAACATGGTCACTTAATGATCTTCCAGTCTGCAGATGTCTTGCAAGGATGAACTAAAAATGTTGAAGCATGAATATTTTTTACCTAGGCCTTTCAAGAAATTCTTAGTATTTCTGAAGAGTAGACTTCTTGTGGTTACCCAGATTTGTGTTTTATGTTAGCAATTAAGCCTTTCAAAACACATCCATGGAAAAGGAATAATCCTGATAATTCAAAGATGAATTATATTTGATTAATTTTAGAAATTAAATTATATTGTAATATAATAACAATGAGCTAATGTAGTGGTAGTTCATTAAATGGAAAAAATTCTTAATATACTAATGGCCTAATTCAGGAATTAATTGCTAATCCTTCTTCTTTGTAACAATTCAGATTTCTTTCTTCCTTGACATGGTTTTGATAAGGTAGCTGTGGATATTCTATAGTGCTGCTTATGGTGACATTTTTTGTTGAACTAACTTTTAGAATTCATCATAAATATGAATGTCGGTATTAGATTCTATTCTATGGGGAAGGTAGCAAAAGGAAAAATTACTTCTGAATTGCTGAAGGTTCATTTTGAATACAATTTCTAGCTTTCAATTTTGTTAGGGTTTTTTCCCCTCAGAGTTTAAAAGATAATGTTTCTACGGACAAATACTCTGCTTCTTCAGAAAATGCAGCTCTCGTGTAACTTTCATTTCATTTCCTCGCCTGCACAATTAAAACGCAAACTCGAGACCTTTTTCTTGACACTTCCATCGTCTATTTCTCATTATGCTTCTTGATGAGATTTTTAGGCTTCACAGAACACCGTCTAGGCAGCTAATCCGATGCAGTGCTAAGATCACAGCACTTCTTGTGTAATTCTTATTAGGTTAATCAAGAAACTTACTGAAGCAGGAGGTTTTTTAAGGCCTGCCAAATCTGAAGCGATAGATCAAAGTTCACAGCCCTCTGACCCTTTTGCCCTAACTTGCCTCAGCAAAGCCTCCATGAATGGCCTTATTGTGAATATGGCAGCGTCCAGAGCCTGTACATTTGCAATTGTTTAGGCTTAGGAGGGGCATTGTGTTGCCACTGATGAAATGCATTTTCTTCTCTTTCTGAAGTGTAAAGGTTTTCACCTCCATTGCCTATACAAGTGCTCTGGTCATCACAATAGCACTTAGGTGATCCTTGTTCCTGTCAGGCTGAGCACCCAGTTTTATGACAGAGTGTAATTAAATGGCTCAGAAGCCAACATTAGGGAAACAGCAGTGAAGAACAGGGGAAAAGCTTAATTTCCATATGGTCAGCCAAGCAAGAACAACACCAGCATTGTGATCTGGAGTAGATAGTTTAAGCACTATTAAAGAGACATCTATTCTTTGTCTCCTGAATGCTGCTGCACTTTGATTATACTTCTTCATGGTTAAAACCTCTTCCTAACCTAAATGCTTTTTGCATGGCATGGATTCTTTGGTGTTATTAATATGGGGATTACTTTAAATAATATCACTGAACTTTGGAATGGAAATCAAGTAATTTAATTAAATGAAATTTGACCCAGACAGGCCAAGGGAAATTTGTTAAGGTTGCCTTCATAACATTCGGATTTACTATGTTCTTTTTCAGGGGAAATTACAAAATGAAGATTGCTGTAGGATTGGGTAGGAATGGTAATTGTCGTTCTAAAGAAAGCCTGAATTTTTTTGGTAAATCCAGTTGTGTTCATTTATTTTTAAATTTTGGAAATAATTTCCCCAAAAGGTAACCTGTGATTCCCCAGATTTAGCAATTTGCCAGCCAGAAGGGTTAAAAGGTTATCGCAGCCATATATTCTTTGAATTGCCCACAGCAGCTATTTGAGTACTCAAATGTAAAACTTAACATCTTGGTTTCAGATGTGCACATAGTTACAGCCGCTGTAATGCTGAGCTGGTCTCTCTGTGCCCCCAGAGCCAGAGGGAATTTGGCTGTTTTGACTGTGAGGGATGTCTTTGAGATGAGTTACCAGAGTCTGTGTTGTTGCATTGTCAGAAGAACACACTTAAAAGTTTACAAGTGACACAATGCAGAAATAGACAAGAGAGTGTGTGAGCAACATAGGTTTATTTGGGGGTTTTTAGATGTATTTCTCACTGAATTGAAAGCAAGTGCTTTTTACACAATGCTTATTTCAAGAGCAGTTAACTCGCAAGTCAATGAGTCAATTCTTGTGTAATGATAATATTATCAGATATTTCTGGGAAAACCCTTACAACCTTTACTTAGAGTACATGAGCATGGTATCAGAAATTACAGGAGTTCATTAAAATAAAGCAAGAGATGTTCAGATCACCAATTTACTAATTAGAGTGTAAATTGATTAAAACAGGGTGTTCATTTACAAATCAAACAAAGCAGTTCAGGCAATTATGGTTCTCCCCCTTATTTCAGGAAAACATTTGCAAGTCTGACAGGCAGTTGTTTACTCAATATAAGTTTTAAATTCTCTAATCTTCAAATTTACAGAAAATCACTGTATCACCTGCAGGAAGTTCTCAAGATAAATACTCAGTGGAGTATTTTGGTAGAGTCAAGTTACAGCCTTCTGCCTTTCAAAGAGAATAAGTGAAAGGCAGGAGTGATAAAAAAGGCATCTTTGAGGGATTCTAAATTTTTTCTGCCCAACTCTGTCTTCAGTACAACTTAATTTAAAAATGCATCCTTTTGCCTGCCACAATCAAATCGATTTGCCCTCTATGTATAAAGCAGAAGTGTCAGCTTTATTTGATCCTTCTATATGGAACATTAGGGTGTATTACTGTTATATAAGACAAAGTTTATTCTGGTGAATTGCATTAACACAAGCCACGTGACAGGTATGGTACAAACACACACTGTGTCAGCTTGGGAAGGAGTGCATGTGCAGAGGAGAATATTGCCATCACTCACTGCAAAATAATGCAGAATATTACTTTATTTATGGCTTGAAAAACTGACAGAGATGGTTAAACCTTTGTGTCAGTCAAGTCCTGATTTAAAACTCCAGTTGTCAGTATTCAAGGACTCAATTATGTTATGACCTTTCATCTTTTTCCTCTTTACAGCACACACAGTGCCCAGGCTCCACTTAATTATTTTTTCTTATTCTTTCTTTGTGCTTTTCTCTCTAAATAAAAGCAAGGAGGGGACAACTTCTTTCTAGCAACTTTATTTTTCATTTTTGTTACATCATTACCATTTTCACAGTTGTAATTCCATGGCATTTCTTCCTGGCATAATCTCGCTTGCCTAGCCAGTGGAGCCAAATGGGATTTACCAATTTACTTCTGGAAACTAAATGGCCTAATGTTCCTTTCTGGTTATCTACCCTTTCAGCTGGTGGGATATATGCTCTGCCTTCTGCCTGCTTAGTGCCCTGTAGATAAATTTGAGCAGAATTTCTTTAGCTGTCAGAGTGATGGATGGGCAGTACAGTGGAGCCTGCTCAGCCAGAGCAAGTGGCTGCCTTTGCCATCCATCACTCTTCCTGCTGTCAGCCCCTTGATCAGGGCTGCAGAGCAGGTTCAGGCTTTGTCTAGGTCACAGTGCCACAGAAAAACAATTAGTTTGTCAAGGATATACATATTTTAGCATGAGGAGATTTGACATCTGAAATACTGTTGTGTTCTGTATTTGATAAATCAGATTTTCGCTTTGTTTTGAAGTAGGAGCTCTGTGCTTAGGGGAGGCTGAGTGTGTCACACTGGCTGTTCTTGTAGTTATAATTGTGGATGGTGGGAAAGAAAAGTGTGTGATATGTTAGAAAAAAAGAAGCAGCATTTGATACCTGAGCACCGGAGACAGATACATATTTTAAAATGGCTGTTAAAAACATCTCTGGCCTTTTAAAGCATTTAGGATATTTTCCTACCAGTAATTTTTAGTAACTCTGATTCTTCTGGGGTTTTAGGTCATTCTCTGGCTTGATTTGTTGGCTTTTTCGACTCACCAACTATTTGTGAAATAGGAAAGTACCAGACTAAATTGAAGTATTTCTTCTTGTTGCATTTCACGAAGGCTTATGTTTCTCTGTATTTCATTACATTTCACGTGTTCAGCTGGTAACTTAAGTTTCTGCTCCTAAATACCGGGCAGGATTTTTAATTCAGAACAGTCCTTAACTCCTACTGATGGCCTTAATTTTTTTTCTTTGCATTTAGAGATGCTGGGAAGAAGAAAGGAGAAGTACCCAACAACTCCTTTAGCTGGCAGAGAACAGGGCTAGCTGCTAGAATATTCATTATCTCCCAGTGGTTTTTACTGTTTTTTGAGGGACTTTTCCACAGGTTAGCAGGAAGGACTTGCAGATATGCCCAGGTTCTGCTGGGGACAGCCTCATAGGAGAGCTGCCCACTGCTGAACGTGTGGCTTTGCTCTGGAGGCAGCTGGCTGTTGTCACCTGCTGGAGAACACCTGAAGCCTGGGGTCATGCTGAGAAGGAGAAACACTTGTGATATGAATATGACTACATCAGTATCACAAACCTGCTTTTTGGGCATGAATCACTCCAACAAAAGAGTAGTAGAGCCTTGAGGTTGTCACAGGGGTTACAAATGCCTGATGCCACCCCTGAGTGCACTGAGGAGTCAAGGAGCACCTGAGGAGTCAAGGCTGAACGTGCTTTGTAGCACTCATAGGACAGGCTGTGAGTGGGGAGTGTGAGCAGGAGCATCTGTGCCTGGCTGAGCTGACACAGCACTTCTGACCCAAAACAGGACCCACATCTTGGTTCTTCTGTCCCCACAGTTGTCATGCAGGACTAGGTATGGTAGCACCCACTGCCTGTGAACTGAACAATCTGCTTGTGTGCACAGGTATAAACCAGCTCTCTATGGCACATGCTCTGGCACTGAAGTATCAATGATATTTTCCAAAAGGTCTGAAGAAGGTGTTGCAATATCTTGCAAATTAAATGGCCTTGCAAATAACTACCACGTTGTGCACTTATGTGGGAAAGATATTTAAAACCATAGTCTTCTTCCTGAGCAGCTCGTGTGGCACAGTGAAACTCTGCAGAGACAAAGTGACTGTGTTCTGGATATGCTGAGTGAGTGCAGAAATAACTCTGCTCCTTGTTCACTAATATTCCTGTTATCTATCACCAGCCACTCTCTGTCAGCTGGAACAATTGTGCTCACAGGATTGTTTTCTTAGAAGTCTGCTACATATTTATGCTCAAGTGAGAAGGATTTCTTCCTGGAGCTCTTACCAGTGGGATCGGTAGGGGAAAATAAATCTTTGCCAAATTTGTGTTTTTCACATTTTCAAGTGATCGGTTACATTTATTAAGTTTCTGGATAAATGCAGGTTATCTTCAGCTGAGTAAAATTGTAATGATTCCCCTCCACAGCTAGGGTAGGAGTTATTTCTGTGTGGATGTTGTGCAGACAGCTGCCTGGACGGCTGTGAGAAAGATGGCATAGCTCAGGCTATGTTGACATATTTAGAAGGAATTAAGTTCTCTCCACACATCTGTGTTTTAATAACATTGCTTTTTCCAGTGTTTCTTTGCACAGTGGAACAAATCAGAAATAGCCACTGAAGCTGAAGGCAACAGAGGATCTCATTCTACCAACAGTGTGTTTCCTAGTCCTTTTCCAAGCCTTAGACAACTGCTTGTTACCTTATCCTGTTCAAACCTATAATCCTGCTCTATTTGATTTGTTGCTGTCCTGTGTCTCACGTGATGCATTTAAATCACAAGGTTTTCATGACATGAACTTTGGCTTGGATCTAGAAGTATAATATACAAGTATAGAATAGATATTATTTACTTTCAGGAAAGAAGAAATTTGGCAGCTGGCTAGGAAAAGATGGAATTTCTGATTATTAGTATAACAGGGCAGGTTTTCATTACTAAGAAAGCATATAGACATTTCTGTTAACATGCCCATAACAAGCTAGCTTGTCATGCTAATTTAGTACTATGAAAGTGCCTACATTAATGTAGGTGGAAGTTGTGGAAGAAATTTAGTGAAAGAAATTTAACCTGCTCTCGGTCTATTGAGAGGGAAAATGAGACTATAATTCCAAAATGAATTAATAAATAAATATCCCCATTAGTGTGGAATAGTTAATTGTTTCTTGTTTCTCATAGTTTAAGGAAGTTTATAGAATAGGCTGACTGAGGGACTCTGAAGAGGGTCCAAGAGGAGTGATTTGTTCCTAACTTCAGCTCCTTTCAATAGGAGTGGAGAATCTGTGTTCTGGAAGAGGTACCAAGAGTATGAGGTCTGTATCTGTTAGAGGAGCTGAAAGTCAAGCACCAAGTTGAGAGGTTGCAATGCATGCAGTAAATATTTAAATATGCTTTAAAACAAGTGCCTCTGATTTTAAAGCCTTTTAACACCTTATACAATAGTTGGATAGGATAATGATTCCTATGTGCTTTACTCATCTTGAAAAGTACTGAGTGAAAGCTCAGCTGGCTTCTATTTTATCCTGTTGTGTTTCTGTTTGGTTGCTTCACAAGTGGGTGTTAAATCAGCTTTATAGGGAAACCAGGGCTAATATCTCTGAATTTCTGCAGCATAATCACCTGGGGCATTATGGTAACCTGGTAAGCAGGGTGATGGGTGTTCACATGGGCAGTGAAAGAATTTTCCATTTCGTTTCAGTGGTCATAAAGCCACATTAGAATAAATATAGTAACTGAGGGATAATACTGCCAAAGAAAGGGCAGTTTTAAGGAGTAGATTACAGACCATTAAAGAAGGAAAAAAATTTGTAAGAGGACATAAGTATCCAATATAATAAGTGCAAGGCATGTGTTACTCAGTAGCTAGAGGCTGGACTAGTTATCTCTAACAAGCCCCTGGAATGGCACAGTTATAAGATTCAGGTGTTTGGCATGTGCAGCTGAATTTTCCACCTTAAAATCACTTTAGTGTTTTTAAGCTAGAAAAGACCTCTATAGCTTTGCTCATGCCTTTTTCTTTTTATCAAAGAACACTGGTATATTCAGCCTAACATCTAATGTTTAACTTCATTTTCAGTATCAGTTGTTCTCTATCAGTCCTTGGCCAAGCCTGATAGTTCCCAGTTCATTGTCAGGAGAGGTGAGATATAAAAGTAGTGCAACTGATGTGTCCTATGTATACTGACTTTTAGTGGCTCCCCCAGTTGCTCAAAAGCTTTTCTCTCCAGGGCCCTCATATGAACATGACCTTCTACAATGCTAAATATTAAAACAACTGTTTTAAGCTTCATGTTTTAGCTTTAAAGCAAAGGAACAAAGTGGCAGTGGGGGCCAGCTGGCAGACTTGCATAGCAATGCACAAACCTTTCCCCTTTAGACACACCAGAATTTAAATTTGCACTTAAATCACGAGTCAGGATGAATTTAAGCCTATCCAAGAACTCATTTATGCACATCACAAAACCACCGCACAAATTGGTACGGTACTTTTCATTTGGCAGTCGTTCCTCCAGAGACATCCAGGACAGAAATAGCAAGGGTACTGCAGGCCAGATATTTGCTGGCAAAGCTGCCTGTGGTAGAAAACTTGTTCAGCACCTGCCTGTTTGTGCTCTGCCTGGCTGCCATAGCCTGTATTACACTATTGCATTTATAAAGACTGGAATTGTCCACATTATTTAGGAAAAATACTGGGTTTTGTTGTTTAATCTGAGCTAAAATTTTAAGTAAAATTTTAAGTGAGTGAGAAGACAGAAAAGAACAGCAGGTTTGAGCAGAATCACTGTTTTCAGAATCTTGGGACACAAGCTTGGAATTGGTTGTGCCAAGCAGAGCACTTGTTCCTCTTTTCCAACTGAACAAATCTGAGTTAAGGTTGACAGGTCACCGTGTGGTGTGGAGATCTTGGAATTTAACAACTCATATCTTATTCAGATTTTAAAAACTGGAATATTTGTTAATCAGCCTCTTTACTTCTGCTTGCCCAAGTTCCTGTCTGATGATAATCCAAACGGCTTTCAAGTGAACTGTCTGCCGTCAGGAAGAAATGTGAATTGTCAATTAAAAGTAAAAATTGGAAAGTAGGTCAGGACGATCTTAATCCTCTCAAGGTCATCTGGTCAGTTCTGGGACACAGATCTTTGTAGCCTCATGAAAGAAATCTTCAGTGCCAGTTTATTTTTGCAAGACCCTGAAGAAAGAGACTCTCTGTGCAACATGAAGACACTGTGATATTTGTCCTTCATGTGAAATATCTAAAATTCTGTTGTCAGTGGCACAGAAGAGAATGTGTAGGAAAGAATCAGGTTTCACCCAGTTATTTTTTTTTCCTGGAACATTAATCTATCATTAAATGTTGCCTGGATAATTGATGAGATAGCTGAGAGTCTCCTTTTTTACATATGCTCTCTCTGACACACTGGTGTGCTTCACCTTCTGGAAAGCTAGAAAAGCTCCAGGAATTCCTCTTTTTGGCACTGGTAGTAACATGTTCACTGGCAAAAATATTAAGCCCAGCTTTGTAGAAATACTTTAAACAAGTGTAGAATACCTTAGAAATGGAGAAGCCTGCAGCCAGTATTGATTACTATAGCAGTAAAATCTCTTTATCAACCTGTGTGTAGGATCTGTTGCATGGAAATTGCAATCCTTTAATTCTTTAAGGCTTTGCATCTCTCAGCAAATCTACCCTTGCAAAGTCTGACAAAATACATTGGATATTCTTCATCTTATTTTTCAGTATGTATACAGTCTGTAAGTAGTTTTGGTGTATATTAAAAGAAAAAGAAACATGATCCATTTCAGAGAGGAATTTTTTTTTTACAGCAGCCTTGAAACTTTCTCAAAACATAGAATTAAAGAGGTTAAGGGACCAGGGAGAATCATAGAATAGAACAGAATCATAGAATATGCTGAGTTGGAAGGGGACCCATCAGGATCATTGAATCCAACTCCTGGCCTTGCACAGAACACTCCCACCACGTGCCTGAGAGCATTGTCCAAACCCTTCTGAACTAAGAAATTATATGCACGAACTAAAATAATTAATATTCCTAGAACCTCTCTTTCTTTTTTTGTCCTGTGTACATCAGAACTGCATTGTGCTCAATCCAGAGCTCTCTTTTAAAGAAAAAAGTGAGCAGTTTCTGTGTGCTGTGTCCAGCTCAATGCTGTTCCCTGGAAGTGAACCTCATGCTACCTCTAAAAGGCCTTGCTTTCCACAGGATCAGTTTGATCCAATTGTGTTCATCTGTATTTGTCCCCCTGCTCTAACTGGACCAGGGTTTTAACAGTGGTGATCAGCAGAGTTACTGCTCTTTATTGCACTTGGGAATTACTGCAGTGGTAGCCTGCTCCAGCAAGACTAGAAGATTTTAGCTATAATTACTGCATGAAAGGCTGTAATTTGTAAAGACATATTGTCACACAGCTGGGGGAATACTCCCCCCAGCTGGACACTCACCAGGCTGCTCTGGTTCCCTCCTGCCACAGCCTCTGGGAGTTCTATGATTCCTGCTGAGAAGCAGGAAAGATAGGCACTGCAGTTTCTCTGCTGTGCTCACAGGTCACAGGCTGGCTCTTCATTTACACAAAAATGGGGCCTCTTGGCTCAGCTGACAAAATCTTCTTGAGACAGCACTCATCTCCAGGCCCAGCCTCTGCTCTCTCAGGCTGGAAAAAGATGCACTTTGTGGGGGAGATCTGTGAGTTTAAAATTCAGATTCTCCGAGTTTTTAGGGTTACAAAAAGCCAAATGTTTTCTGTGTTAGTTACAGAAAAAGTATACAGAAAAAGTAAACAGATTAGTAAATCTGTGTGCATATTTATTGACTTAAAAATTTTTGTTTCTTTTTTCAGACTACAGTGGTACATGTGCTCAGGTTTTCTGTTAGGGTTGCCTGCAGAGCCCAGGGGTCCCTCCTCTGCCTGCATTTTCCTTTCTGTGTCATGAACGGCCTTCTAATATGCAGCTACTTTCTCAAATTTGCCTTTGGTCTGCTCTCAGTTTCTTCAGCACTTGTTTGGGATCCTGCCTTTATGACTTTTAATTTGTTTCATTAAGTGAACTTTTGAGGCAGCAAAAGTCAATGGAAACTCTTGATGACCCCCCAGGAAGGGGGATTGCAGACTCTCTGTATAGACGTACCTGGTGTTTTATGGAAATGTCTGTTGAGTTATGAACTACCAGGGTTGCAAGAACATATTATAGGTTTCTCTGTATGCAAGCTTGCAGAAAAATCTTTCCATGGGAAAGTATTCTTTTACTGCTTTTTACTCTGTACAAGTTTTTGTAAACAAAAATCTCTGATGTGTGTTTTAAGGTCATTTAGATTTCTCTGTTTGTCTCTCAATATGGGAAGATGTGAGTTTCTCTTTCAACTTATGAGGTGAAAGACTGTTATCTCTCTGATATTGTAAGCATTCTAGTATTTTTGTACAGAGCATGAAGAAGTAAGCATTTGAACTCTGTACTTAGGTACATTATAGTTCAAATCTTTCTGAACTATGGAGTCATTTTAATAAATTATATTTAGTTTTCTAATATTATTGTCAAGAGTCCTTTGTTAATGAACGAACCACAGCGAAACAAGTATTGTAATTTTTGTTCATATTACAGTTTCTGTGGACTAGACTAATAACTTCTTTGCTTTATTCTCAGGTTTATATAATTGTTTGCTTGCTGTGAGAGGCTGTTTCACTAGGGCTCTTGGGTAGGAACATAGTATTTGGTAACTGACTTGTTGTAATAGAAATACCTTTCTCAAAAGTGGTAACAATGTTACAGGCTTTGCACTTAGCTGTAGTGTGATGTGACACAGATTTCATAGTAAGGCTTCAAAGAGTTTCCATATCTGAATCACGTAGATGTGTATTTCAGTCAAACATTTTTCTCACATGTGAAAGCAGATGGAGAATTCTTGTTTTGTTTTGTTGGTTATAAAGGGAAATGAATTCTCTTACTAGTAAATGATTGCAAGAAGCTTATTGAGGCTGTGGTTTGAGAAAGTACATGGAAAATATACCAGTGATGGAATTGCAGCCTTGTTTTGAGTCCTGCAGCATATGTGGGTTAAGGGGTTTGCCTGTAGGACTCCAGCACAAGAACAGTGAACATGAAAAGAGAGAGGGGAAAATAGATGAAGTATAAAACAGGAAAACAGATCAGCCTTGAGGATATTCTGAAGATGTCTGCCTTGGCTGGTTCTCCCATGTCTAGGTTAAGCTGAGTTTTTTCCCCTTTCTCATCTTTCCAATGCGGCATTAAGATGTCATTCTCGGTTCTTATAATTTAGGAATTTCCCCTCGTTGGCTAGTCTACTTTCTATTTCTGTCTCAGGATAGAATGATGCAATTGTTGCCTTCTTGGTGCATGACTTAGAATATACAAAATTCACATTGCTCTGCAGGGACATCTGTACTGACATAAAAACACCAAGTGTGCCATGTACCTGTTGGTGTCCTCTACTCTTGGGTGTCACTGCAAGCCCAGCTGAGGCTTCTTCCTGAAGTTACTAAGATAGCTTTGAGAATTGGAGTTTCTCCAGTAATGCTCAGATTCAGGTGTCTATTGCAGCTGAATGAATTGTTACCATACTGCTCAACAGTTCCCTTTATTTTAGTGAGTCAGGCAGGCATCCACTTCTGGCTGGTGTTTGCATTTCCCTTGTTTGGGTAAGGAGAGCTGGTCACTCTGAATGGATGGCTACCCTGGGTCTAGCAGCTATTTTTATTTGTTTATCGATTTATTTTTGTAAGGAAAGATTTCCTTTCTTTTTTTTTCCATGCAGAACTTGTGAGATTTCTCAAACTCAGCCCAAAAGTTCTGCTGTGGGTATGTGTCTAAATAGCACACTTGAAAAGATAAACCTCACTATAACAGTGAAAAGGGTGAAGCACAGGACATGAAGAGTGCAAGAATGTGCAGCTTGGCACATGATAGCTTCTCCAAAGCTTTTATTTTAGACAAAAATTTAGGGAGTAGGACAAAGATAAGAAAATATCAAGCCTTGACAGTCTAACCTCTGACGGTTTTGGAATACTATGTGGGAAGATAAAGTGATTGGAAGTAGGAGTAGGAAACTCAAGAGTACTGCAAATGCAGGGGAGCAGATGAGGAAAAACATTGGGTAAGCAAAGCTTGGTGGTATCAGCTCAACAGACATCATCTTGGGCAATTATTTAGGAATCATCCAAATGAGCTGGGAGAAATAATGTGTGTTAGCAAACATAACTCCTCAGTGTGTGAGAGGAGCGTATCTAAAGCAACAGGCAGAATGTTTTATGCCCATACTGGGCATGATTGTGTGGTTGCATAACAAGAAGCTGCAATTGTTGGGCTCCTTTCAAGGCCAGGCCTTGGGAATAAGAGAAATGATGGTTATTTTTGCAGATTGTAAAGAGTGTGCTAAGGCTATTGCTAGTGCCAGGACCAAACAGCACAAAAAGTGTTAAAGAGTATTCAGCTATATATAAATAAAAGCATGTGTCTTTAGAGTGTAGATTTCACTACTCTCCAGCATTCCTGGAGATTTCTTGGATCCAACTTTGAACATTGACAGTGTGGTCCACAAGTTACCTTGGATCTGCAGTGAGAGCAGAAATACTCAGTGAGGCTCTAACTCAGCTGCACATCCAATCTCACTGGTTCAGCTATCTTCCAGTCCTGAACCCTCTGTGTCAAAATAGAAACTATGAGGAAAAAACCCCTAAGAGTGTCATCTGTAAAGATATAAGTTTCAAAAGTATTGTGTGTTAAATACAGGAGAAAAGTCCAGCCCTGGATGCCACAGAGCAAAGCAGATACACAGCAGATGGACAAGGAAGGGAGGCAAGCAATAAAGATAATAAAAGAAAATGCCAGCTATGAAAGCAAACTGAAAGCATTTGGTTTTTGTAGTCTGGGATTGAAGAATGCTGAGAAGATGTATGCAAAAAGCTGCCATTTGGAGGAAGAGAATAATCTGGTTTTTCATGTCTTCTTGGGACAGGACAAGAACTGAAGAGCTTAAATGAAAGCAAAAGAGATTAGGAGTTAGATAGGAGGAGAAGCTTTGCAATTCTTCAGGATAATTTGTCGCTGGAATGGATTGCTTAGGGCTGCTGTGGAATCACTTCAACTTGGTGAGATCAGGCCTGACAGACATCTGCCAGGAGTGCCAAAGGTGCTGATGGCTGTGCCTGGGAGCAGTAAGGTGAGCTCAGGGACTACTTGAGCACCTTCTTCTCCTAGTTCCTTTGATATGAACATTTGTATTTTCCTTCTCACACTGCTGTTTTGTTTGACACTCTGCTCATCCAAAAAGAAATCTTATTTAAAATGTTTGTTTGATACCTACTTCAATCAACCAGCAGGAAAACAAATATAATGTCTGGTTTTGTGACAGAGGGAAAGTTAGCCTGAGACAGATTTTGCTACAGAGACCAGCTTTAGGGCTACCACAATTTTTAAAACATCTGTTTCGCTGTGGTGTAGCAGGAAGCAGCTTCTATTACACTTTATCAGCAAAAATTCAAATCCCTAAGTGACAGGGCAAGCTTAGAAGGAAAAACAGCTGTTGACGAGACTGTGGTGCGTGTGCTGTGGGCCTCAGCAAAATAAAACTTAATAGGAAGGGAAAGCAAAGCATCTTTTCATTCAGCTTTGAGGAAAAATGTACATGGTCCCAGATTATCAAATGGATTTATGCAGCAGTTTGTGGGATGTGTTACTCACAGCAGTGCTCTGCAGGCTGCTGGCAGCTGCCAGTGACCCTGGTGCAGGCAGTGCATTCCCCAGGGATCCCAGGCAAGGCTGGGCTCAGTGTAGCAGATGTGTCACCAGGGCTGAGGAAGCAGGGTAGTGATTCTGGTTGCATAATTCATTTTTGTTGGATAAAACAGAATGGTGACTCTGGTCAGCTCTGTAATTGTATCTGGATGTGTTTCATTAGAGCACTAGGGCAACAAGGAGGGAAAAGATAGGGGATTGTGGTATAGTCACACTCTCTAAATTGCTGGTGCTCAAATACTGACCATTAGTTCTGTAGTACTAATTAGGTTTTGCCCAGTTTTCTATGTTTTCATTTGGAAAGGAGTTTTAGTTTGGGGTTTTTGCCTGCATTCAGATCTAGAAGGACTTGTTAAGGGGACTACTGCTTTTGGGGAAAAGACACAATAAACCATCTTTCACTTATGGTTTTTTTGGTGTGTGTGTCAGATCTTGAGCTATGCATTCACTTTGAAGTGGAACATAACCAAGATTTGTTGCACTGAAAAATGTAATGTTAAATTGCTCATTCATCTTCAGTAAGTGGTGGGGGAAAAAAAGTGTGATCATTATTTAAAAACAAACAAAGCTGGAATTCATACTACAAGCATTTATTGTCAGTGGTATATAGAGTGATATTAGAAAAAGGACTGCATCACAACATCAGCTTCACTTCCTCATTGAATCTGTTTGAGTAACAGGTATTCTTTTGAGACAGTGGCTTAAAAAGCATAGGCATTAAATTGCAAAAATACCCTACAACCACCCAAACAAATATATCAAAGAAAAAGACCCAACCCACCCAACACCAAATAACAACCAAATAAACGAAACACCCTAAAGTTATTAACTAATATGGCTACAAACCTGTATTGCAAAAAGGCATAAAATACCCCAGATTTGGTGAGGTGTCTGTGTATGTGGATGTTAATGAGCTAAGTGTGCTGAAAAGTAAACAGGATGTGCCTCATTTCCCCTGATGAGCTTTTCTGTACAGGATCCTGGAATTTGCCTTCAGGTGAAGTGTCAGAGATTGTACTTTCCCTAGGGAGAGCCAATTCTAATTAAGCAGCATACAGACAAAATAATCTCTTTGTTCTGCTTTTACAGAGAAACACTTGAATACCAATTTTGGCACTGTATCACTGCTGAGGACATTGGCAGTGGCACCTCACCTGTGCATCTCTGAGCTCTGCACTGTTACCATGGGATGTAGGAATGAGTATAAAAAGGATTTCCACACAGTCAGCAAAGTGGAGTGAACAGTAGCTGAATCTCATTACATTGGCTTTCCTTTTAGACATGGCACAAATAATGAGAATTTGTTAATTAAGTAGTGTGCTGGTAATTTTTGTTTTATCCTAATGAGGTAAATGGCACACTTAAAACAGTGAAAGTTTTTCTAATGGGCATGTGGAAAATCTATCCAAACAACACAGACCTTAGTTTTTGCAACAAAAGAAACTCCTTTAGTTAGATGAGAATTGTAGCTGCTTAACCTGAATTTTATATCCAGTATTTTCCTAAATACTTCAGGAGTTGATGATGCAGTGTAGTGCAGCACAGAGAAAAACCTTTGTATAATTTTCTGTGTTGGTAAATGAAGTTATGACTGTTCAAAGATGCAAGATTTGGATTTCCTACATGTGTTTGCACATCTGGATTCTAAGAACATTCAACATACAGCTTTTAAGTACGCTAGAAAGAAAAGAAATATTAAATTTGGGAGTGTATCTGGGTTTAAATTTGTAGTTTCTTT
This sequence comes from Leptocoma aspasia, assembly GCA_013399835.1. Taxonomy (NCBI): domain Eukaryota; kingdom Metazoa; phylum Chordata; class Aves; order Passeriformes; family Nectariniidae; genus Leptocoma; species Leptocoma aspasia. Next base: position 1,056,315 of record VXAX01007135.1, on the reverse strand, counting down.
CAATGTACTTTCTTTGAGGTGAGGTATGGTATGTACTTTCTTTGAGGTCTTTTATGGTAAAGGACGGGCTTAGTAGCCATAGTTGTACATTCATTGAGTGAGGCTGATCTTCTTGGACAACATTTCTTGGGATAGGCTTGGGATGCTTCAGTGTAGGAGTTGGATATAGAGCATGGAACTGGCATTAAAGGGAGATTTACTGATTTGTGGGTTACCTTTTCTCCATCTTCAATAGCAGGCTTCATTCTAGGCAATGAAGTGATTCATTCTAGAAATGTTATTTTTCAGACACCTGTTTGAAACTCACCCTGCAGTTGGTGCCCAAGTGGTTTTTGCATTCCTTCAGTTTTTTATGCAAGTTCCAGCTCAAATAAATTCCCAGAATCTAACATGTAAATTATTCAGACATATTAAATTTCAGCCTTTTTTTTGTTACTTAGTTAGAATTTTTTTCATAACCAGTAGAAGTATATAGTCTGATGTGTTGTTTTAATTTCATAAGAAGGATACTCCTGACATGTTTTGATTTGAGATTTATTTTACTAATGAACTTTTGTTTACACTGTGAGATCAATGAAATGCAATTATTTATCAATGAGATCACAAAACAGAAAAAACATTTCAGAAAAATCTAGTAGTATTTGGTTGTCCAACTCTTGAGATAGAAATTTTGAGATTTTGAAAGACTGATTTATAAGTCAATTGAGATTTGTTCCTGAAAATGGGATTTCTGTGGAACCTTAGATATTCATCATTATTATTAAATGTTCACTACTAAGAAATGAATTGTTGAATTCAAATATAAAAAATGGGGAGACTATTTTTTCTTGTGATTGGTCAATAAATCGTGTTCTTGATCTGAGGAAGTTCTCCTTGAGTAATCCTCCTGTAATCACAACTGATGAGGCATGGTGGATGATGGTGTATTTCTGTCCTCAGCAATCAGGTCGTGGCCATCAGAAAGCACATAAAAATGCAGGTCATTATCTTGAAGTGTAAAAGATGTCAATCCTCTGCCAGGCCTGCAGCCTTCCAGATGTTCAATATCTTTGTCATTGTTTAATTTAGCAACGCAGGCAGCTTTGTTGCATGGTGACAGTGAGATAGCATGCAAAAAGCACAGGAGCAGTGCTCTCCAGCAGCCATTGTGCAAGTTGCATATATTCTTTAAAATGCCCCCAGAGATGACAGACCACTTGAAGCTGAAGCTGAGCAAGATGTTAATTTGGTGAGCATTCCTTCTTTTGGCTTCAGCAAGATGACTTGGCAAACATATATCAGCTTCAGGCTTTGTTCTCTGCTCTTTTTCTATTGTCAGGCATACAGTAATGCCAAGGAAGAACTGAAAAGTCACTTGGAGTAATATTAGCTAATGTGATGTTGGCAGAGGGAGAAATCACCACTGTTCTGCTGGCAAAGGACATTTGTTTTGCTTCCTTTTATTACTCCTGAAGTCCCACTTTGGGAAACAAACAGAGCTATCACTGCAGGAATCAAACGAGCTCAGTTACAGGAGCGACATCCCCTCTCTGGTTCAGGCATATGTCACCTGCACACACTGGTGGAGAGCTTCATAGCTGGTTTTGTAATATTTTTGTGTTTTCCAATATACTTCCTTTCTAAATGTACCGAACAATTTGCAATCTATTTATTTTCTGTATCCAGAAGACTCTTTCTGCACTTTACTGTAACTCACTGCTCCCCTGTATTTTGGTGTAAATGTTTGAGGCAGATTTGTTTAGTTACAACAACATCCATGCTTGAGAAAAATGGAAGTGCGGTTATGAGAGAGAGTTAATTAGGTTTTGTGGTGGATTGTTTTATTGATTCTACAGACCATTCACTCTGCAAAACTGAAAACATTCATAAGCGTGATTTAGTACCATAAGGATGATTAGTAAACATCTTGAAGAGCTATCTTTTAGCCTGAAAGGTGACATAAGTTGTTCATAGACCTGTAAGCTGCAACAGAGGCACCCCTCTCCCGTTCCCTCAAAAAACCCCCTCAAACCAACCAATGAAACAAACAAACAAACAAAAAAACCAACCCAAAACCACCCAACTAACCAAAACCCCCCACAAATAACTCACCTCATGAACAATAGCAACAAAATGTCCACCTGGGGGACTGCTGAGATTAAGAAATATTGTGGGTTTAGTGCTTATTTTGTTTTTAAGGTCTTTATAGTGAGGTTTTTTTCCTAGTTGTTGAAATTTACGGGTGACATTCATGGAATATGACTAATAGTGTTAAAATAAATGTAGAGGAATTAATAGTGATTACCAGCTGGCTAAAATCAGAGTTTGCTTAAGCTTAAGGTTGTGTTGATTACAAGAGAATGACAAGTATGCATTATCATCTTCATGTCTGAGATAAAGAGGATTTAGTTTCGATTCAAATGAATGAAGGAGATTTGGAGTTGCTTGTGTCAGGGAGGAAAGAACCTGACAGAGGCTTCTGTCTGTTGTGTATCAGAAACAAAAAGCTCAAGGTGAGTGTGAATATTGGAAATATAGGTTCAGCCCAGGACCTTATCAGAGGTATAAGGACCACTGTGGACTTACTGCAAATCAGATAAAACTAAACTTGGAGGAATGATGACACTTAGAGAAATTGCTGTATTGTAGCTGACCCTCAAAACTGATGTCAGTGGATCCAAAGGAACCTCTTCCTTATGCCACAAGTGTCTGGGCTACAGGTTCACTTCTGAGTATTGCAGTGAGGAAAATAGCTTACTTTGTTTATTTTCTTTAGGTGGTGCAAAAACAACAACAGCAAACCCCCTTAAATAATTTAGATAATATCATTCATTTAAAATTCACTGCTGCTAATTAAATTGTAGGTCTAACAAGCTAGGAGGTAAATTTTGGCAACATACTCAACCACAGCAATTATTAATATAATTAAATTTAGTTATCTGTGTAGATGAGCAGAATGGTGCATTTATTATAGCACGAGTATGTAGCTGAAGCTGTGTGGTGTAATGGAGTATAACATAAAAAAAGGCATCACTTTTTGCCCTGAACAGAAGAGCAGCAGGAGGAGAGGGTGCCTCAAAGGCACATTTTGCAGCATTAGAACAGAAATTACTGATTGATAACAGAGGAAACTTAATATCCTTATTCTGACTTGCTATCTTTGTAGTAAAGCCAAGCTCCTAGAAACAGTTAATTATCACTTCAATACAAATATTTAGATGACAACTGTAAGCCTTCATCATTTCTGCACATATGTTAGAGAACTCTTTTGTTGTTTTTGGTATGTGTGAAGGAGGAAGTGAAGACGAACAAGTAAGAACAGATCTGACATCTCTAAAGTTACTATCAGCCAAAACACTGGAAAGACAAGACAGGTTCTTTGGTCTCAGCTGCCCCCCGAGTTTAATTGAACATGGTGTGAATTATTGGTGAATTGTTGTGCCTCAGTCAGTACTTCTCTCACGTGCCTCAGAGCATGTGTGGGCAGGCAGTAGCTAAGACACTGAAGAGAAGGGGAAAACCCTGCTTTTTTGCCTACCTAATAATAAAATCTGGTTTTTAATCAAGGTTTGAGGTGTGTTTAGGCTCTCATACTCTGGTTAGCAGTTCTGCAAAATGTTAGAATTTTTCTGCAGTGCCCAAAGGTGGTGGATTGATGAGAATTTCCCCTCCTGGTACTGGGGTCCTGCAGCCACAGTGGCCGGCGCATTGCTGCCACCTCTGCTGGATCAGCTGGCTGAAGAGAGCTAAGCATTGTCAGCATCCCCAAGGCACTTTATTGACCCTGGAATCAGACTTCATCTTCCCCACTTCTCAGGTAGCTTTTTAGCTGCTGCATGTTGGTGCTGACTGTGTGCTGCTGATGTGGTTGGCTTCGGCTGGGAACAGCTGGCCAGGATTACCTTCCTCTCGGCTGTCATGCTGGCTTTACAACTGATTTTTGGCAGGGTGAAGGATTGAGCTACATTTTGCAGCTAGGGAAGATGCTGACATGGCTAATTCCCATCCTTTTGTGGCTTTGCAAACTCACTGCCAAATGGCTGCAGTTCTGAAGAGCTGCAGTGTATACAGAGGAAATGGTTCTCTCCGAGCCTACGGGTTGCTAGGGATTTAAAAGAAGTTTTCCAGGGATTGTGGACTTCTGTTGGGCAGTGTTTGAATACAGTTTCTGTTTTGAACTTATGGTTTATTGTATGTATTTTCATGAGATGTGTTAGGAACAGATGTTCCTTTGGGAAAATAACCCTGTCCCCTGACAGTAATTTTTTTTCTTTTGTTTATGTGCTTGGAATTAAGGCCTATTCTGCCTTACCATAAGTACTGTTTGGCAGGGTTCTTGCACTATGGCTTTTATTAGCAGTGAAATAATAATATACTGTAAACAATTTCAAGCAAGCTGATGAGCAGGACAATGCCATCCACATGTGCTGCAGAATGAAAAATCCTGAAGCAGGAATTGGGGGACTTCCTATGGAAGTGACTGTGCATTCTCAATATGCCTCATGTATTCTCCACACGGATTGAGAGGTGATGTTTATTCACACTCAGTTGCTGATTTATTCATAATATTTTGAGTTATTTATCCTTGGCTTCATACACACTGTATTTTTTGGTATTTTTATTGCAAAGCAGTAAAACAATATTCTGAGATTTACAATATGTGTTTTTAACTGTTAGCTCTATTTAACGCTGTTCCTTTGTTTCCTTTCTCCAAATTTATTTTGTATAAATAAATGCAAGGGAAGGTCTTGATAGGACTGTTTACTTTGACAACAATTTCATCAGTGTTATATAACAGATGTATTTGTGACAGTAAATTTTAAATATATGGTTGTGAATAATCACTATGGAGATGAAGGTTCTGCTTATCCTCTGGGGAAGCCCATAGCACACCATGCACCTGAGAGTCCAACCAGAATAGCTGGGAATTTAAATATTAAATACTGCAATGCACCATGTGCAAGGATTATTTATGGAATGGTTCACAAGTAATATTTAATGATGTCTTTGAAAAAAATCATTCAACCTGCCTGAAAAGGAAGAAAAATATCAGTGCAGCTTTTGCTTTGACTATGAGTTACTTTTTGACTGTATGACCTCATAGGCAAAACAGTGCAGAAGGTGTCTGTATATTAATGCATGAAAACCAAATACTTGTGAGGAAACCTCTGAGTGTGCAAACCTGCTTTACTGGAAACTTCTAATAATGTGCTAGTGTGCTTAGTGTGATGGGATAAAAAGAAATAAGCAATAGATGAGATCTGTCATGGCCTGCTGTAGCTGGTCTTGATCCAAGCTCTCAGTTGACCGTTACCCAGTATCATGCCAGGAAAAAGAGCTGTAGCTCATTTAATTTAGTGTTTGGTAAAACTTAACCTAAATTAGCCTAATGGGAGGATAGTCTGCTCTGAGAAGTGGTTTTTATATTTGATGTCCTGTAAAATGAAGTCTGTCCTCTTATTCCTCAGCTGACCCAGATTCTCTGGTTTGGAAAATAAAGCTGTTGCCTTGTTCCAATCAAATGTGTAACTTTAGCCCTGTCAAGGCATTGTGGGAGTGAGGTGGCAGCAAAGTCCAGGAAAACAGCAATCTGGAGACTTTTCCCTAATTTATCATTTACCTACTAGACTCATAGTCTCTATCAAATACTCAAATGTCCTTGATTTGACTCAGAATCAAAATCAGACCTTAAAATTGGACAAACAGCCAGACAGGAATTGTGAAGCTAGCAGTGAATTCAGTGCACTGCAAGTGAGAGCCAGGGGGCTATTGAAGCCCAGGGTGATGTCCAGAGCAGGATATTGGCTCCATGAGCTCATCTGAACGTGGCTGGTGTGAGTGTGTGAGTGATTAATGCCTGGGGCTGCTGGCTCATGTGCTGCAGTGAGGGCAGAGGAAGGAAGGAAGAGAGGAGGGAGCGGGAATGTGGATGGAACAGCAAACCACAAAAACATCTCTTTGATCTCTGGGGGTAAGAAAAAAGCACTTAACAGTGAAAGGATGGGAGTGGGGGAAGCTGTACAGCTGAACTATTTCAAGCTGAATTGTAGGACCCCAAAGAAGCAAGCAGAGTAGTTAGGATTTCATAACACCAAAACCCCACTCAGAAGCATTGAACAAACCTAGAATACCTCACTACATATATTCTCTATAAACTTCTAAACCACACCTAAGCATATTGTTTCACCACCTTCCTCCTATTTTATTAGTTAACCAATGTGACGGATTTAGAAAAATTGGAAAAAACCCCAAACTCGCATCATCATGGTGTATCATAACCTGCATTTTTCTGAAGAAACTTTTATTTCCTTTAGTCATTTGGAGCCATTTTTCAGAAAAGGTCCCTTGCTCATCTCTTTAGATTCCTTGTGGTTACAGAGTGTGTCAGCTGTGCTCAGTTTAACAGCACATGTGGTGTGTTGAGACTGACATAATTCCAAGGCTGTGCCACCATGTGGTATTTAGAAAAGGAATTAGGGGTGTGCATATTGTTTGTTGCCAAAGAAATTAAGTCTGAACTCCTTCCTGAAAGGTAGGTGATGGCACTGGTTGAAAGCTCTAGACCATGAGATAGAGCAGTGGATCTTAGAGTGAAGACTGACAGGTCTGTGCAGAACACGTCCCATGTAGACATCAAAAAGTGCAGGTATTCTCCATCTGAATGTTGTGTTTCCTCATGTTCTCCTCGCTTTCCTATCTCTCTCATTTCTCTGCTTCTGAAAATGTTTGTCTCTGGCAGCCACATGAAAGAAAACAGAAATTATTTTGATCACTGGGCCTCAGTCTGAGATTGGGGTTCAGACTGAAGTCCAGTGGGCTGGACATCAGCCCTGGGGCTGCTCTGGGCTGATATGGTACTTCTCCTTCCTGACCGCTCCCAAAGAGGTGAAAAAATGACATAAAATTGTAATGTTTTGGAGTGCAACTCTTTGGTCTTGTTAATGAGATGGGATTTTTTCAGCTGCAGGATGATGCCGTAGATGTTTGTGGAGCGTCAGTATTGGAGATGATGGGAATTGCAAACCTTTGTGTCTTATCCCGCTTAGTAATTCCCCTATTTGACTGGCAGTGCCAGGTTCTCTGGCTTTTGAAATTATTAGAACATACTTGCATTTCTAAAAAGAAAAAACCAGCAGTCGCTCTAGATTTTCAGATTTTTTTATTCACTCAAGAAAATTCTAACCTAAAAAATATTATAAACAGAATCCATATGAATGTTTTCATTCTTCTCTCCATAGTTTGCTACGTGTTGTGTTGCTCCAAAGAGATAAGGGAGATGACCCTTTGCAGCAGCACAAGCCATTGAATCCCTCACAGGCACAGCCAAAATCCTGCCCTGCAGCATTTCAGCACAACACAGGGCAGCTTATTGCCACTAAACTATGGGGGTTTGTTCATTGCTTCTGTCTAAATGTACCTCCCTCTTCCTGGAAAGTTAAGTGGTTTAAGTCCAAATGGGAGTTTGTGTAGACTGCAGGCAGCACCTTGATATTTCCTCAGATGGACTTTGACATTTCTTAAGGCACGGGATGTTGCTGACATTCACAGCTATCTCCTCTGAAGGGATGTACAGCTGGGGGCTGGATTATTTTTTAAGGCTAGAAAGCAATTGAAATCACTGTTAGAACAGCTTTGGTTCCTGCATCCCCAAAGTGCAGAAGGATGGCCTTGACTAAAAGGATGCTGAAGCCCACCCCAGGCCAACTCATCACATCTATCCCAGTTCTGGGCTGCTGTTTTACTCTCCCCATCCTGACCCTGCCTGGGGGAACTATGAGGCTGCACTTTGTCCCCTGACACAGCAACCCTGCTGTAAAATTCCAGACCTTTCCTTATCTCAAAGGACAGTTGCAGTTTCCTTTGAACCAAGACATTTCTTGCAGCAACAAATTCATTGCTTTAGGAAAACTGGCATCTCCCAATTTTCTTTTTATTTCCCTCTTTGTTAGGGTTTTTTGCTGGCATTGTGCCAAGGTCTTTCTTTTTACAACCAAGATGAAGTTGTTACTTAAACTTTTTTTTTTTTTTTTGCATAGAAGTGGATTTACATAAATGTGATTTGCTATTCCAGTGCTAGCAAGTCTGAATGGAAACCTTTTGGGCTCTGCTGGAGCCCTTTCCTGACTGTGCAAATGTAAAAAAGAAGAAATAATAAAAAAACCCAAATATTTTAAATGAAAAAAAATGAAATTTTATATACATGCAAAGGAATTTATTAAAAATGTCATTTAACTCTGTAGCTAATAGTTTATTCTCTATGCCTTTTTCAAAAAATTGCTTATTAGAAAAACAACTCTCACACTGAGGAGAAGAATTAGGGCTATTTCAAGCATATTATTTCACAGTTTCTTGCCAGTGGGAGACTCAGGGAGGGGGTTGGGGGCTTACAGTGGCTAGACAGACCATTAAATTGGTATTAAACACTTTTCCATATGAAGGAAGTCACCTTCTGCCAAAAATCCAGGAGCAGAGGGATTGGTTTCAATGCAAGTACTGCTGGGATGGGGCTAGATAAACTTTGAAAAATTAAAAGGTCACTGGGGTCAGGGTGCAGGCTTCAGAGCCTGTCTGGCTGGCTTCCTTATAGACTCTTGGAGAGCTGGCACACCAAAGCAGCATGACGTCCTGCATAAACATTTGATCCTCCTGACCAGTTTTTTCCATGGTATTAACTTTCTTAGCAGGGAAAAAAAAAGTGTATAAAAATGACCAAAGCTGTTTCATATCAATTTTCACCATGCAGAGGCACAGAAAGATTTCTGTGTTGTGTCCAAAGCAAAAGGGGGGGCAAAGGCAGAAAGAGCAGCTTGCCAAACTACTTATATAGATTCACAAACTGCTCTACTTCCTAAAATAGCAGCTTAGCACAACAGAGGGCTCCTCTGCAACTATGATAAAAAACACTGTTATTGATTTTTCAGCTGGTTAATCAAGAGGAAAAGATAAATAATATAAACATGCAAATCTAGGAAGATGGAAAAGAAAGTTAAAAGGTTCTTTTAAACACCCAAATCAAAGAAATGTTAAGAGTGCTGGCTAAATCTCCAAAGCGAAGAGAACCTGGATGGAGCAAGAGAGACAGGTCTGTGGCTGAAGGGAGTCGGCACTGTGTGAGGAAGGGCACAGGCACATTTTCATGTTGTTTTGTGTGTCCTTGGCTTTGGGGACACAAGTCGGTCCCATGGCAGCTGGTTCAGTTCCAGGGCTAAGCTTTGCGTTGTCCTCAGGCCCCTGGGGACCTCGGCGTCCCTTGGGACCACGATGTGCAGTGCAGTTGTACTTGGTTTGGAAACAGACAGATATGGGCAGCAGTGTCCTGGCTAAACTGAGCATGGAGAGGCTGAAACCTTGGCTGGATGGGTACATTTCACTTTCCTGGCAGGCAGAGCCAAGAATCAAGGATTGGCCCATAGCTTCTTTTGTTAAGAACACCTCTTCTGCCTGGCTTGGCTTTCGTGCACGTCATGCTTCAACTTCACAATACTGATCTCAGTTCAGTAACAGCAAACACGCAGAAAATCTTCACTGTGCTGCTGTAAACTTTCTTTTATATGCTGGAGTTTTGTTTGGCTATGCTTCAACACAGGATCTAGATTCTGGAATGAACTAATGAAGTTCCTCATCAGAGCCCGACCATGAGAAAGCGCATTAGGCAGCTCGGTGCAGCTCGGAGCACTCTGCATGGGAATCCTCCAGCACAGAGCTTTGTGCTTGAAAGCAGCTCTGCTAATTTCCTGAGGAATTTGTGTGGCATTTCTGCACTAGCTGGTGGTATTGTAGTAGCAAAACTTAACTCTGAGAGAATTTGGAGCCATTAAATGGTGAAGCAGCTCAGGGGTCTGTATTGTCAATACAGGATCACGAAGGTTTGTGAAATCTGCTGATTTGTGGTGTTTGAAAGAGAAAATAAATTGCTTTCTGTTTTAAAGCTTGAAGTTATTTTTTCCTAAATACACCTCTATTTACAAAGCTATTTTGCTGTTCAACCTCTTCTGGGTGCCCACAAGGGCTGGATGCTGCCATCTATGCCTATAATGTGACCAAAACCAGTTCTCCTCCTGGAGCTGTGGAGAGTTTGGTCACAGCCTGTATATGTACCCACAGGTAATGCTTTGCTTGCTGTGGATTCCTGCGATCAAAGTGCATTTTGGAGGTGATAGGCTCCCATTTGGAGACATATGCAATCCTGCCATAAGGCTAGCAGAAAATTCACTATGTATTGGGGATGCTTGGGTTTTATTGCCTAAAACTTCCACATCTGGTAATCAGAAAAAAAAAAAAGAGGGATATTCCAGATGATATTCCCTTCCATGAGATGACCCCTGTGAGAGAGTAATAAAGGAAGAGGCTTTAATGACACAGAAGACCAATGAAGGCTGCACATAAGAGGGGAAAGCAGGATCAAATGACATGACAAAGTCAGGCAGGGAAGATTTAATATGTTGCACTAAAAGCTGAAAATAACTCAGAGAGATGATAAAATCTACAGCATGGGGGTGGGGGAAGAAGAGCTTAAGGAAAAGAAGAGTGGAAACCACAGAAATGACCATAGTCCATTTTTATTTTAACCACTTGCAGGAAGGTGATGAGTCACCTCTTCCATTGCTCTTTGATTTATTAGCAAGGTGAGTTTCCTGCTATGGAAATTAGAGCCAGCAGAACTGCCAAAGAGGGAGGAAGAGTGTGCACAGACATCTTTGTAAGCTCTGCAAGAAGCAGAAGGAGGAGGAAACCCATTTGGATGGGGAGAGGAACGTGCCAGAGACACAGGAGTCAGAGAGCAAGAGTTATGTTGCCCCTCAGGAGGTGAACAATAAAAAAACAATGTCAGGATTTCAGATACGGAGTAGACACAGGTAAATGAAACAATCTGAATTTAACTCATTTTTATGGATACCTGAGTGCAGGAAACTTCACTCTTGAAACTCTATTACTCTGCTAGGTCAGTGGAAGTTCAGCTGTCCAATAAGTTACAGGACTGTGTTAATTTGTTCCACGTTGGGCCTGAAGTCTATAATTAGGTGAAACAGGACTTTGTGGAAACTTCTTCACTGGAGTAAAAGCTCAGATTTTCAGGTCCTGTTATTTACATGTCCTTTCTGGACCTAAGTAGCAGTCCTCCCAGAGCTGGAAAACCTCCTGGTAAAAAAATGTTGATAAATAAATATATGTATAAATATATATAATTTTAATATGGTTTTGTTCTTAACACAGGTTCTTGTTTTTTTTTGTTGACTTTTTTTTTTAATTAATATCTTCTTTCTTGATGATGTTCTCAGAAATTGTAACTGGCTTCACTGTCAATTGTTTTGCCCAGCAAAGGTTAAAACTCTGACAAAAATGCAGCCTAGCAGCTGAATACATATATCTGCCTGTGTGTTGCTTGGTCCTCTGGGGAAAAGGACAGGTCACTCAGAGGTACAGACCTTTTTCCTTAGCTGAAGTGCTTGAGGCTTTGAACTGCAGTATTTTTATATGTGGATGTGTGGGTATTGTTACAAATAGATACTGTATTGAGCATTAGCAGTGCAACAGGATAAAACTGGAAAATAGTCTTGAATAATTGCACAGCTGTAAATAAGATTTAATGTTCTCCATGTTCACCCATCTTCATTGTCAGACATCCTTTCTAACTCTAGAAATTCCTAACTCTGAAGTGTTGTTCACAGAAAATCAATAGAAGACCAACTTGTAAATGCTTTTTTCACGTTTAACTGGGGTTCAAACTGAGATCATGTGTTCAAATACCTCAGTTTCCATGAAGCTGTTTTCCATTCTGAGCTTTGCAGATCAGGCCAGTCATTATTAACCTGGCATTATTCATCCTCATTCTTTTAGATAAAACATTCATTGTCATCATGTTAATATTTGTTATGTGGGTTCATTTTATATGGTGGGAATTTTTTTCCCAATTTCCTCTACTGCATTAATAACTTCTCCATTTCTTGCAAGACTTAATTTGAAACTCTTTATTATTTCAACTTCCAAAGATGATTATATGGCTTTGAGTAAACAACCTTAGCTATACACTTGCTGACATTCCTCCATAACAACTCTCTGCCCCTATTTTATCACTTCTAGAATTGCTTTCTAAGCCTTTTCATGGGTCTTTTTAAAAATAGCTTTCTTACATAATAGATAGTAGCATTTGTTATAAAATGAAAGTAAAACCAATTAAATCTGCCTTATTGTATTTACAAAAGATTGATGTGTGTAAAGTCTAACAGCTTATTTGGGGATTTTAATTTAGAAGTGCCCTGCAATAACATTCTCTTGTGTTCCAGGAACCAGCAGTAATGGAGAAGCCACTGCCTGCAGAGATGCTGAACTAAATTAAAGTATTGTGTGCTGGTATTCGAGCATCTGCCTCATACGTTAATCTCTGGGAAATGCTTGAAAATACCCTAAAGTAGCAGCCATTTCTTTGTTTAAGTTTGAAAGCTTTTTGTATCTATTCTCATTAATGCTGTAGTGCAGAATATTTGCTGTTCAGTAAATGAATTGAACAGAAGCTTCTGCAAACCAAGAACAGATTGCAGTTTCCCCCTTTCAGTCTCCATTTTACTTTTGTTGTGTGTAAAGGATTTAAATTTGAACTCCAGGGACCTAGGATTTACTGTATTTCCTTCAGCATATGTGTTCCCTGTAATATAGATGTAAAATTGTTGGACTTACATGAATACTGCAAAAATTTAAATATTATGCTGCCTGAATGGTTGAGGATTTTTTACCCTACCTTAGTCTTTCTCTTGAGTTATATTTACACATATGAGACTCTAAGTGTATGGTTTCTCTGAAAGGTGGCTTCCAAAAATGCTTCATCTTCATTGTAAAGTCTCTCATTTTTCTTCTCCTTTATAATATTTTCATTCATCCAGCTCTGGATCAGAAACAATACCATGTGATTTACAATTGAGTATGACATAAATAGTTGAAGCTGTAAGAGCAGCATGTAGTAAACAAACAGACTGTAGGCAGTAATATATTTGAATACAGGATTTTTATGCATGAATAATCCATGAGTTTATAAAAACCAGTCTGTTTATAGATAATTTAGGAATAGAAGAATGCTTTTATTCATGAAATGACTTATCTTCTCCAGCTTAACAAACAGTTCCATGAAAATGCAAGAAAAGAAGAGCTGTGACGTACAGATTTGCCAAACTTAGCTGTTGTTATTTCAGAAAATGAAAGTGTGCATCCATAAGAACAAGGCCTGCAAATGGAGAGTATATCTCTGAGCACACTCCCTGAGATGCTGGTTTCTGCACTGGTACCTAAGCTGCAGGTGAGCATCCTCAAACATCCTCCTGCAGCTGCAGCTCAGCTGAGTGAAAATATTATTGTTTCCTGCTACTCCTTCCCCCAGCCTGGACATTAAATCCCTTTTATAGCTGCTGGAGGAGCTCCATTTTTGGCAAAGCAAATGGATTGGCAAAAGCATGTTATTTGTTTAGGAGCCATGTCCATGAGCAGCTCCTAGAAGCTCTGAAGGGACAGCTACAACTGGAGTAAGGGAAAGATGAGGGTCCATCCCCTGGTTCTGCCTCTGGCATGGTAATTTAAGTGTTGCCATGCCAAGTAAATCATCAGTAAGAGAAGAAATAGCAGGATGTGCATCCTGGCACAGACTATAGCCCTGCTCAGAGCTGCCCTTGGAGTGCCTGGGCAATCAGGGCAGAGTGTAGGAAGGCCAACATCTGTTTGTCACTCTAGCCTGGCTGGAAGAATGCAGGTGTTTGAGAAATAATGACTGTGACATTTCTGAGCCTTTCACTTCATTGTTTTTCTTCAGCCAAAGGTATCTGTTGAATTTGAACTAAATTATATATATAGTTTATCTCTGTTTGAAAATTTTTTTTTTTTTGCCTAAGACAACTCATTTCCTTGTCCAAAGAGTGTCCATCAACTTCCTTCTCATCTGACCTTTTTTCTGCTTCTGATGCAAGTTTCTTTAATGGTTTACAGTAAGGTCTTTATGCCTTTCACCTTAGTTCTCATGTGTTTAGAAACAGTACTTGCAAAGAAGGAGGCTCTATTAGGATAAATTAATATCTTAGAGTGCTTGTAATTAGAAAGTAGAAATAGTGAAAGCTAGTTTTAAAATGCTTACAAAGAAAACAATTTGAAATGGGAAATCAGAAAAGGACTGTGTAGAGAAAATAATGAAGGGATTAGGAGAGTGTGGTGGTATTTCAAACTGAGGTTCCTTATATGTATTTAATTAAGAGCCAATAAAGTAGGATTTAAATATACATAAACTAGACAAAGTAGAAACTTGTTAATTTGCACTCTAATAATTTGCAGATTTTATAATTTGTGAAAAGAAAAAAATTAAAAGCTTCCTTCTGCCTTCCAGCAATGCTTTAAACCAGAGGCAATAGAGAAATAGCCTATTATTAACACTTAGTTTCTTTGGCAAGTACACTGGAAAGCAGTGGCTAAGCTTGTGATTGTGTTGTAAGGGATTAACCACTGGATCATGGTTATTAATACACCATAAAATGCACTTTATTCCTACTCTTTCAGAGAGCAGCCAGTGTAACTCTCTAAGATTTTCATTGATTTGGAGTTGGCCATAAATAAGCACAAGTCAGAAATGCAATGACTCTTTGCAATAACTCTCAGGCATTAAAATCACAAATCAACACGAGCAGCATGGGAGCTTTTGAATGTGTGCCTGGAAATTCCTTCTTATTGCTGGAATCTTGTCCTGCAGGAGGTTTTGTCAGCCGTGGAGGTGGCAGGGGGTTGGTGCTGTTGCAGGTCAGGGCTGGTGCCCAGTGTTCACACACCAGCACAGGAAAAGGAGCCAAGAATGGTCTGGTTTAGGCTGATGTGGATTTTTCTAAGGTGGATCCTGATAGGTCAGCTCCTGCCCATTATTATTTATTATTAATTAATACAGGTCTGATTTTATTGCCCCTTCACTTGTGCAATAGATCACAATGTTCAGTGATAGTGTTCAGGTGTCTTTTCCTATATAATTATCTGCATAAAGGGTAAATTGAGTTTGATGTTATTCTGTGATTAAATATATTTGACTGATTTTTCAGCCACTTCTAACTTGTTATATGCAATATTTTCCAATGAGGTTGTTCACATAGAGTCTAGGAAATAGCCAAACATATCTAGAGAAATTCCAAACATATTTCATACATTTAATTCCTTAATTTTTAAATTAGGTTGAGATGTTAAATATGGTTTTATTTCTGAAATAACTTTTACTTAAATGAATTATGGATTGGTGTTCAATTTTTATTGGCACTACAGAATTTTAGAATATTCTCCTTTGAATTCCAATTGTGTGAACTGATCTTGATGTACGCAGCACTTGATCCACACTAAACCAGAAAAAAAACCCAAATAAAACTGCAATATGACATATCAGATGAAGATATTACAGTCTACTTTAATTCTGATTCCAGTTACCCAGAAAATATCTACCCAATTATATGTAACAACTTGGAGGGATGGTCCATTGAGTCAAATTTTTTTGTCTGCCAGGGAATTACAGCACTTGGTATCTTCAGCAGGGAGTTGCCTACAAAGAGCTCTGGGCAGAGCAGGACCCATTTTTATATCTTCTTGTTCTGTGGTGTATTTGGTTAATCAAACCTACTTCTCTGCAGTTTTCCTTCTGCAGCCTGTAACATGGTAGAGGATTTGCATTGTGATTCCAGTTAGGTTGAAATTACTATGAACTTATGTTCAGTAGCTGATGTTTAATGTATATTAGATTAAGTGGTTCTTTGATAAAGTGACTCTGAGGATTGTTATGACATTTCTTGTGATTGAACTGCAGTAGTACCATGTGATTAACAGAGATAGTTCTGTCTTGTGCTGTACCTGCTGCCACAGGGAACCAACCAGATCAGCTTTTAAGGCAAAAATCATTTAAGAACAAACAAACAAAGCCCTCAGAAACTAAAACTTCATGCAAAAGAAAACACACACACACAAAGAAAAGTTCCCTCCTGGACAATTGAAACATCTGTCCTTACTGTTGCAGTAAGTAGCAAGGATCAGAAGAATTTCCAAGTGGCATAGGAAATTATTTTTCTGCTTTATTTTAATCTATTTTGTATTTTCATTGAAACAAAGGGTCGCATGGAAATAGCACTTATTAGATATGCTGAGAAAATACCTGCATTGCATCTTATTGGCAAAAACCCCAAACAATAATCATTCAGTGTTTGAGCCAGCCAGGTGTTGCAGGGTTTGGCCAAGTCCATATCCTCCACAAAACGATCTATTTTTTTAGCATTGGTATTTCAAGGAAATGTGGGTTTCTGCAGAACTGAGGCTCTAGTAAGAAATCAATAGACCCTGGTGAGTGCAGTGCTCACCTTGCAGAGGGTCTGTATTTCTGAAACATCTCTCGTGTAAGGCTTTTGCCAAGGCTCATTTAAGCAGAAATTGGTTTCCTGTTTTTTTAGGAATATTTTCCCTCTGAATGAAGTGAGATCATCTTGTCAAGAAGTTTCCTTCTGCTTCTGTTGCAAGTGGTCCTGTTTTTTCACTATCCCACTTTGCCTTTTTGTCCCAAGGTCTGGAGGAAGTCTGTCCAGGATGAGACAGAAGGAATCTTTGGGCAATGGAGGAATCCCCAAGAAAAGCAATGGAATTTGCTGCAACAGTCCCTGGCCAAAAGGAGATGAGCAGAAACATTATGCTGGCAGAATTATGCTCAAGGATGTAATTAGCAACAGTGATAAAAGAACAGACATGGAAACATGAAATTAAATGGAGCTAAGTATGCAAACCTGCTCTTGCAGTGGGTCACTCAGTGATTTTTAAAACAAATGTGGGTGGGCAGTATGAGCTTAATTCTTAATTTTATATTCATCTGCTGGTCCTCACAGCAAATACTCTTGCCTCTGTTTTCAAAAATCCCACATCTGTGGCCGATTGGCACTATGAGGGCGTGGGGACTTTGGTCTCCAAGGTGTTTGTCTCTCCTGGCAGTCCTGCCTTCAACAGGTGAGTGGGGGCTTGTGCCCTAGCTGTCCCTGCTGGGGCAGTCTGGGACACCTGGGCATCAATTTTCTAATCTTCCCCATTAGATGAAGCCAGGAGCCACCTTCATGCTTTAGTTTCAGATCACAGCTGACAAAGCAGTTTATCTTTTATATATTTTTCTATATAAAAGAGCCAATTTTCAGCCATTTTTTTGAAATTGAAATTTATAGTTGAGCTTATCTTTGAAAAAACTGCTTTGAGTCTTCACAGCAGTCAAGATGTTTTCCAGCATTTCTTTAACCATTTTAAATTGATTTGCCTCACTAGTAATTTAAGATTTATGATTTTTTTCTTCATATAAATGTTTCCCCCAGGATTAAGCTTGAGATAAATTCCTTCATGTTGCTGCCCACTACTTGCATTCATAGGTAAATTAAACTGTCCGGTTCCTTGTCACTGATTTTTCAAATGTTAGTAATTAAAATTGCAGAAGCATTTTTAATGCCGAAGATTAGACAGATGTTGGTGGATACGTTAGGTTTTGACAAAGGTTTGGCAGGTAAAATTTAAAGTAAGTATGGCTTTTCTATATTATTTATTTTTAATTTTAGCTTTACTGGCCTTTCAAGTGTGCTCAAAAGCGAGATGGATTATTATGATGTTTGCCACAGTTTATTCTCATGCATCCCTAAAACGGGAACCTGTGAAATGAGGAACTCTTCATCTGGAGGGATGCATGTAATGGCTGATATCAAAAGCTGTTCACCCATCCTCAGTGATTACAACCCCCTGAGAGCGGTTCCCCAGTTCATTGTATCAGCTGAAATTACTCTCTTCCTGCTATGATCCGCCTGCTTTGGTATTTTGTCTGTACTGACCCTGAAGCTCATTCCTTACGCTGATTAATGGCTTCATATGGTCCTGAAACTCACTGTCCTGCATGTCTGCCCCTGTTTCACTTATGCTCACACCTTGTGAGTGATTTCTCATAATTACAGCACGTTTTTGTGAAGACACAGTGCCTGGTCTGTCCTGCCAGACACACTCCTCGGAGTCTCAGTAGCTGGAGGGCAGCCAGGCAATATTTTGCAGCTGCTTTGTGAAAATCCCAGCGGCTCAGACCTCAGTGATGTTGGACTCAGACATAACCAGATGTTGAGAATTCTCACCAAGCACATCCTGAGCTTCAAAATGTTCACAAATTCTTCTGAATAGTTGTGCATCCTATCTAAAGGGTGCTACTTTAACATCTGTTCTATCTCCAGTTCAGACTCCCTATCCCATACAAGTTTGGAAGGAAAAAGCTATGTAAACTATCTTGTACTCAACTAAGTACAG
This sequence comes from Leptocoma aspasia, assembly GCA_013399835.1. Taxonomy (NCBI): domain Eukaryota; kingdom Metazoa; phylum Chordata; class Aves; order Passeriformes; family Nectariniidae; genus Leptocoma; species Leptocoma aspasia. The sequence continues at coordinate 1,038,036 of VXAX01007135.1, read as the reverse complement.
GCCAAGACTCATCCTGTTGTAAGAATAGAGCTAAATAAAAGCTGGTTTAATGTATTTCTAGCTGTTTGAGGTACTGTCCACGTACTGAAGTGTTTGCTCTTTCCATACCCTGCTGTACCAATTGCCATACAAGGACTAGCAAATTGCTGATCTATTTCCATGAAATACCATGTGGTGGCTTCTCCACCCTTGGGGAATTCTCCTAGAAAGTCAAAGCTGGTCTGGAAACTATTTTTTGCTGTTGGAACAGTTTAAAGAAGCTGCCTCCCACCAGGGAGTCGAGCTCATTGTGCCTAACAGATGTTTGCAGTGCTGCCTCAGAGCTGCATGAGCTCACATCTGAGCCTTCTCCTGACAAAGCACATCTGAGTGGGGTCCTTTGCTTCGTGTCATTTGTTTTTCCACCTGATTTAGCTTCTGTGCCAGTGCTGAGTGTTCTGTGCAGGGATATCCTCCAGTCAGCACCCACGGCTCCGAGGGATCTCTCAGGCACTGGTGTACATGTCTCTTCCCAGGAGCTTCCTAATCTGAGTGTTGTGAATAATACAAAGCATGTCCTCAATGTCTGTTTGATCTAGTGGAAGTGGCAGGTTCCCGAGTTGGAAGGTAGGATGACTTAGACATTCTCTGGAAGTGGAGAGGTGAAACCTGCTGTGTCGTTCTGGGAGCTTTTTCAGCTTGGCTTATCTGTTTGTGCTCCTGCTCCTTGTCTGTCTCCTTTCTCAGGGTGTTTGGAATGGGTGGTTTTTTTTTTTTCCTATTTATAGTAAACCTGAGAGGTGAACCTGTCCTCCACTGGAGCCTGTGGGATTTTCCCCACTGCAATGAAAACAATTGAAAAGGGCATTGTAAGGAACACTATGCTGTAAAAATCATTTGCTTGCTGTTCTCTCAGATTTGTACTTCTCATTGGTGATGAAAATGTAAGTTTCTGTTTTGATATCAAAGGTAAATGTAGCAAAATCTAATTTTTCTCTGTGATTTTGCCTTTTTCTTTTTTCAATGTTCCTTTCAGTGCCCTACGAACACTCCCATCCTGTCTTTTCTTAAGTGTTCTGCTGGCTTGCTGAGCACTGCAGAAGAGATACAGGATTGCCTCAGGTTAGTTTTGGTAGCCAGGGTGGGGAGGTTTATTTGAGAGTCTGGAAAACTAGAAGAGTTTGACTTAATGCTTTTTATTAGAATTTTGCTTTCTTGCAAAAAGTAGAATTTTGTTTGTTTTCCTTGCTTGGCGAAGGCAGGTCTCTGAAATAAATGTGATGTGTTTTTCTTCAGTCAGGATTTAGCTCTAGGAAAAATGAGCTTCAGTCTGTTTCACTAGCACTCTCCTCCTGAGGGATCTACGTCTAACCAGAAATGTAAATATCTGCTTGCTTCCCCAGCTTAATTTCTGAGACATTTGGACAATAATTTTCTTCTCATTGAGAATTTAGGATGTTGTATTATTTCCTAGATTAAAACAGCATCTGCAACTATATGAGCCAAAGTTCCTACAGCATTTCAGTTTCTCCTCTTAGTAGACCACAGTGCTATCCTAGGAATCAGTCATCTGTCCACCCCTGTTCACACTGGGATGTAATAAGCATTTGACCTCTCTCAGCTCTGTCTGTCAGTACACATGCAGCTGCCCCTTGTGCCTTGTCTGAGCCCCGAGTCCATCCATCCTGGCAATGTGTGTTACTGTGCCACTACTGGTGAATGACACTTTCCTTTTTCACAGCCTCTGCCTCTCCCTGCCTATCATTCATCTTGCCTCATGTTAACTGTGCATCCTCAGCATCACCTCTTCTGCCTTTTTCTCTTCTTTTTTATTTGCTGGTTATGCCCTATCCCAGCTAATTTCATTGCTTATTACTGCTGCTGTATTTATTGATGAATGGCTCATTTCATTCCAAGCCAAATAATCTGCACTCCTTCCTTTGCTGAGAACTTGAAAAATGTACTTGCAGAAATATTTGAGGATAGGACAGTTTGTGCACTTCAGGCCAAATTAGAGACACAAATCTCATCTTTATTAGGGCGCCCATCTAATGTTTCATACAGCACTGGGGAAATTTATGTCCCTGCCTCTGTTTCTCAATTAGGTCACAAATTATCCCTGATTATATTATGGTTACTGACACATCAGTGCTGTTTTTTATTTTATCCTACCTTTCTTTTTAAGAGCTCTCATGCTCTGTGTGGCAGGTAACCCAATTAATGGTTCTGCTACTTGTAATGCAGTGACAAAATCCTTGCTGCCTGCAGTGGGCAGAGGATCAATCCTTATTTCTCCCTGTCTTGATGTCCTTTTTCCCCACCTGGTGTTGGAGTGCTGAGTGTCTTGTTTGGCACAGTGGGTGGGGCATGGGCATGCCTGTGGTTTCTGGAAATGCTGCCAATGCAATTGTCACATGCTGCTACTAAATATTGCATTTCTGTGGGTTTGGAAAATCAAAACAACCACCTTCTCACAGTCTCCCAACTGCAGTTCTTTCTGTCAAGTCAATGAAAGTTTTTGAGATTTTGCTGCTTTATTTTTGTGTCATAACCTAATTCCTCATATTATTAAAAAATAATCAACTGCACCTAGCTAGTACAGCTGTAATACAGTATATGCAGATATCTCTACTGGAGACTTAAAAATTTAAATGATAAAAAATGAGTAATGGTGCTCAAAGAGTAATGCATGTAAAGTCAAGCATTCCTGGGTAGGAAGGAACAGGATTAAAATTCCCACTTGCAGGCACCTTCTAGGATTTTCAGTAGGATCTAAGCAGGTAAGGTATCTAATTTCCATAGGAATGTATGAAATATGGTCTAAACCGTTATGTACTCTTGAAAATGCAGTTATTGATCTGTATTTTTGGATATCTGTATACTTTCAAAAGTAACCCTGGTAGATGGGAAGTCTGTATTTAACTGGAAGTCAATGGGATTTAGCCATTAATGATTTTGTATTAGTACCAAGCCCTAGATATGTATGGAAAAAAAAATTCTGAAATACTAGGCCACTTGTCAGAAAAGAGGGACTTCCTTAGGTGTTTAGGGAATTTCCTTTAGAACACAAATCTGAAAAAGGTTAATTGGAATGAACTAAAATATATAAAGTTTTAAGTTGTTCACAGAAGTGAGGCCATTAATGCAAAAACTATCCAGTATATGAAGTTCTTAAAACATAAAAAGCAAGTGTGTTTTGCTTTTGAATGATTAATGTTAATCAAATTTTTTTTTCAGGTTAAGTATGAATTTTCTTTTTCAGTACTGTGCCAAGTTTTTACTCTTTGAAGATATCATTAAAAACACCTCAAAGTTCCTCTGTCTCACACAATGTTGTTTTCAGGAATTGCTTGAAGGTAAGCAGTAATGTAACTCGGTGTTAAAAGGTGAATAATTAAGAAATGAGAAAAGAGATGAATTAATGCACTGTCCATGAAATTAGCATTCTGATAATTGTGTGGTTTGTAATTATATTGAGTTTAATCTGACAATAATACTAAGAAACTGTGGTTTTTAAAACCATCCTTTGTTTGAGGGAAAACTTTAATTTGTTTAAAACAATTCATTTGCATCTATGCTTTTATAAGGTTTGGTTTTTTGTCTTTTTTTTTTTTTTTTGCTAAACGTCGAATGAGCTGTTTATACAACCAGATACATTAACCCAGAGGATAATTCCATTTCAAGAGTAAGAATGAAGGACAAAATTGAATGTGCACTGTTCCTAATTTAATGGTTGCACGATGTACCTAAGTGCTTTGTTATTGTAGTCTCATAACACGTGAGCTGCTCACAATTCTTTGGAATGTAGATCACTTCTGAGGTGTGAAAGGTGACAACTACTTTCCATATTTTACTACTGATGGACCTCTCAAATAAGATGTATGTGCTGACATCTCCATCCTTTGAAGATTTAAAGACCTCAAAAATTGAGAAAAAAAGTCCGACCTTGAAACTCCTGTCCCAAAATTCCCCTTCTTTGCACTATTGCTTTGCTGAATGTATTAACTTGTGGAAAATCTTGTAAAGGAAGATAATATTCCTTGTGTTATTATAAATTTAAGTCTCATGCCAGATAATTCCTAGTGAAACACGTTATTGAGGTGACTCCTGTGTTCCAAGGAACAACTTCTAATGAGTGGGAAGGAGAAAAACTTCAGCCTTAATGTTAATATTTTCAATCCATCAGAAGTATCTCTAATTCTCTGTTGCTAAAATTCAGATTCTGACTAACTTTCACTCTAATTTATGGTATTTAGGAAAATAAATACTTTTAGCAATTTGACAAGTATAATTTTCCCTAGAATGCTTTACAGTTATCAGAATGTCAGGAATTTGTTGAACTTAAATGAATGCAATCACATACTAAACTTTTCTCTGGTAATTTCAACAGACAGCTTTGTAGTGTTTTGCTCTCCTTGTTCTCTTATTTTTATGCAAGTGCTGACAAGAGGAGATGCTGAGGTATTCCAGCAGCAGGGGTCTAGAGGAACATGGGATTATTCTGATTTAGATTTCAAAAGATTGTCCTCCATAGTTTATGTAGTTAGACCTATTTTTCCATTACTGCATATTGGTTATTTGTGCAAAGGGGAACATTCCAGCAGAATATATTACAGAAGTCTGGACCACAATAGTCTGAATATAGCAAAGGAGGGACACTCTTGTTCCTGTTTAGACCAAATCTAAGTTGGACTTCATGCTGAAATTAATATTGTCATGACAAAATCTGGGCAGGACCTGAGATTTTCCTTTCAAAATTGATAGACTACAAAAAAATCTTGATCAACTTTACATGCTAGTCAAAACAAAGCAAGGACAAGTAGAGATAGAAGAGAGTTTTTTGTTGCTTGCATTTAATGCTTTCTATGTAAAATACTGCTAACAAAACAAACTAATATATTTGATAACATATAATCTGAAAAGGTTGATTGATTTACCTGGAAAGAGGGGCTGTAATCTTCAGGAGTCATGAGTACTGGAAACAAAGACTTCAATCCTTTCATACTGGATGCTCTTCCCCATTGGTAAACTGAGGGAAATTATAATTTTCAGAACAAATGCACAATTTAAAACTGAAACTACACTGTTTCTACTGAAAAAAAAAAATCACAATTTTTCATAAGGAATTCAATGGTGCTTAAATTAATACAGTGATATCCATAATATTAAGGTGATACTGCTTGGTTATAGAAATAAGATTTATTAATTCACTCAGTGGGAAACATAAAGGGAAAATGCTGTAATACTTTAGGTGAATTACAAGTGTTTTTACTAGTCCTGTAAAATGTGATATCTCTCTCTCTATATGTATATATATATGTTTATATATACGTATACATATTATATATAAGATGTCATTTTTCCTGTATGCAGTTTGCTTTTGATAAAGGCTGTTTTCCCACTAATTGCATTTTGAATCATCTTTGTTTTCTAGAGTTTCCAAAAAATCAGCTGATTTTTGGCAGTTGATGTTCACAACCATGGTAAAAGTATTTCAAAGTGATTGACAGAAAGCAGAACAGATCTCACTGGATTTNGAAGTCTGGACCACAATAGTCTGAATATAGCAAAGGAGGGACACTCTTGTTCCTGTTTAGACCAAATCTAAGTTGGACTTCATGCTGAAATTAATATTGTCATGACAAAATCTGGGCAGGACCTGAGATTTTCCTTTCAAAATTGATAGACTACAAAAAAATCTTGATCAACTTTACATGCTAGTCAAAACAAAGCAAGGACAAGTAGAGATAGAAGAGAGTTTTTTGTTGCTTGCATTTAATGCTTTCTATGTAAAATACTGCTAACAAAACAAACTAATATATTTGATAACATATAATCTGAAAAGGTTGATTGATTTACCTGGAAAGAGGGGCTGTAATCTTCAGGAGTCATGAGTACTGGAAACAAAGACTTCAATCCTTTCATACTGGATGCTCTTCCCCATTGGTAAACTGAGGGAAATTATAATTTTCAGAACAAATGCACAATTTAAAACTGAAACTACACTGTTTCTACTGAAAAAAAAAAATCACAATTTTTCATAAGGAATTCAATGGTGCTTAAATTAATACAGTGATATCCATAATATTAAGGTGATACTGCTTGGTTATAGAAATAAGATTTATTAATTCACTCAGTGGGAAACATAAAGGGAAAATGCTGTAATACTTTAGGTGAATTACAAGTGTTTTTACTAGTCCTGTAAAATGTGATATCTCTCTCTCTATATGNTTTTGTTTCATTGCTCAAAAAAGCCTTACTGTAATTCTGGCTTCTTGTGTAGTGGGTGTGTAACATAGCAAGACAAAAGCCCACCAATCTTTTGTTAAACATTTTTTAAAGAATTTTGTTGCGTGATGCAGGAATGAGTGTGATGGATACTGTGGAGAACAGCCAACTCTGTTTGCACAATGAAGCTTTTTATATTGTACAATTTATAGCTCTGTTGATCCAGTTCATTGCAGCTTTTTTTCCATACAAAAGTAATGTTTGGGTTCAAATGTTCACCCTGATGTCAAGGTCTGATATTTTTACTTCTCCTTTTCTCCTAATTTTATTGATTTTTCTAGGCTAAGCATTCCATAAATTAGTTATAGTAAGAAGGCATATTGTGGAATGTGATATAATTGGCAACTGATTGTTGATGTAGGAGATTTATGTCAGCCTTATAGTAATAGTTTCTTATAATTGGAAACATATGTGATTTTTAGTGTCTAGACTTGGGAACTTTCCCAGGGAGGAGTTCTAGGTGGTTATCTAAGCATAATAGGACAAATGGCTACTTAAAGGCTGCAGGCAGTCATGGAAAATATGTAAATGTTGCTAGCAAATGTAATTATTTCATTATTTGACATTTATAAATTGCACTATATCAGTTTACATCTGATGGTTTGATCAGCTGATTTGTTTTGTAAATTCATGTTAAAACCTGAAATTTGCTTTCTCACTGAAATACTGTAAAATAGACTTTAGATATTCTTGATATATCTGGATTACAAAAAGCTTTTATCTATATCCTGTGCCTAATTTAGTTGCATTGATATATGAATGTTTAACTTGAAATAGCAAATAGTTACATTTATAGAATGAATCCTGTGAAATTTGGTTTGGTATAGTTAAGTTACCTGGCACCTTGAGCTTTCTCTTTGTTTGCTAGTAGTCTGATTTCTGGAAGGACCTCAGAAAGGGAACATGTCTGGAAGTAGTACAGCCTACTAAAACATGTTGTGGTTTGATATTTCCTTGATCCCAGTTTGCCTTGAACATGCTCTGCACGTTAAAACATCCCTGGAGAAGGGAAGCACAGTTGGCTATCCCAGCATGAATACTCTGCAAATATTGTTTTGGGACCTGCACAGCCTGTGACTCACAATGAATATTTTCAGCTCTAGTTCTGACTGTACAATAGGAAATAGAAAAGAAAATAAGGAATTTGCTGGGGCCTAACACTGGATGACTTGATCATTGTGGCTTGCACAGAGAGCACGGAAGAGCTGCACTAGAAGATGTGAAAACTCCTCTCAGTTCAGTTTTCATGTGCCAGATGGTTGTTTCTTGTATTTTTTTTTTAATCCTACCTGTAAAGATAGCAAAGAACGACATACGTTATCTGGCTCTGCAGCCAAGTGTGTGGTCCAAATTATTTTCACAGAATGCCTGACAAAGTCTGCTTGCTTGTCTGCCTGCCTCAATAATTTTTCTCAACTAATGAGAAAAATCTGCCAAGCATTGTTGGGCTAAGGCACTAATTATTCTCAAACAAATGTTTCAATTTTGTGCAAGTTAGGAAGTGTCTCTGTTTTAAATTATTACATGCCAAGATGCCAGAGTAGTTAGACCAGTTTAGATTGTCAATATGTCTGGAAGTCCCAGAAGACCAAAGAGATGAAATCATTAAAAGCAAATGGGTCTGCAGTCTTAGGTGCTCTTTTAGGAAATATTGCTGCAATACTTCTTTTTTGTGTATGTTCATTTTTAATGAGAAGTAGTAGGTCTATTTCCTTCTGGAAATGTGTATTTCTTGTGATATTCCTGGCTGCATTGATCCTCAGATTCTCTTGGTTTTGGCACTGAATTAAAGGAAATTTTGTGGCTAGTCACGCAAGACTGGCCCATCTAATCCTTTCTCAGATTTTGTAGCCTGCTCATCATCACCCCATTTAGGCATGAAGGAAGTTGGTCTCTGATAGTGACAACATTGGAAAGTATCTCCTTGTGAAACTTTCAGTTGAATTTGGCAGTTGGAAGAAGCTTGAACAATGTGAAGGAAGTTTACAGCTTGTTTTGCAAGCAATAGTTCTGCACTGGGGCCTGATCTCCACACTTCCCTACTCAGAAGTATTTGTGAGCTTCCAGAAGAAGCATTATCCCACCTCTGATCACAAAATGTTTAGGTCACATCTACTTGTGACAGGGTTCAAGGTTCACAAACTAGTGGTTTGGTGTGTCACTAGTGAGGTACGTGCCTCTGCTCAGCTGTACCTTTGCTGATATGCTACATTTTGCCATCTGCCTTTCCCACTGTTTGTCCTCATCCCAAAATTGCTCTGAAAGAAGCAGATAGATTGCCAGGCTTAGGGGGCCCTGCTGGGTTTGCCTATGTGTATACCAACAAAAACCAGAGTTTCCAAGAGCAGCCTTCCTGCCTTTAATAAGGGACCTGCATCTTTTCAGAGAAAAATGCATTTTAAAGATAGTGAGAAATTCAACAATTAATTTTGTAGGGATCATTGGAGAGGTTTACTTGAGCCAGCTCTCCAGTTTGTTTCATAGATGCGTGTTAGTTCAAAAGTGTTGGATTAATTTGTTTTTAAAGCATATATAAAGAGTAAGGGAAAAATTAAAGGATTAAACCACCAGAAAGCAGAACTTGGAGCGTTTCATGACTTGAGTTTTGTCCAGCAGCCACCTGTGCCAAGGAAGAAAACGTGCCTAAATATTGTGGTATTTGTATCTCCTCGAACAGTTACTCATAAAGAGATAAATGGGCAGTAATAACATGTATTTCACTAATGGTTTCTGTGTTTTGTTTTTAACATATCCTCTTCTTATTTTGGGGGAAAAAACATGAAACCTGGTGCCTGGATACTTTCTATCATTAATTGCTTATTGCCCTTATCTGTACCCACCAGCTAAATTGCAATCTGTCTGCTTGGTGCATGGTGTGTGCTTTTTAATATGAATTTTGAGAAATTATTGGTAAAAAGGAGATGTACTGCATGGGAAAACCTACCTAGTCTGAAGAGTTGGACAGTGCTGGCAGCTCCTGGAAGGAGCTGTGTGGCAGCAGTGCATGCAGAGGGGTGATCTCAAGTGAAGGCATTGCAAATAAGAGGTTCCTGGTTCTCAGGTACAGTGCAGGGCAACAAAAACTGAATGAGCTGTGAATCCCAGGGTGTTCCTCAAAGTTCAATCCACAGTCAACTCCCATGCAGCAAAGAAGGTTTTAAGATAATGGTGTTACATATCTTGAAAGACCTTCCATTTTCCATTTTATTTTTCTTTTCTTGTTTGGTATTCAGTGCATTGTTTTTGCTAGATAATTATCTCTTTTGATTTTGAGGTGCTGGCTGTCCTTGGTAAGACCTAAATCTTACCTGTAATGTCAATTACTTTGTTTTAATCAGGAAATACACACTTCATGCAAACATTTGATAGGCCTCTTTTGCTTTTTTGACTTGTGAGTCTGCTGAGAACTGGAGCAAGAGGGAGGGTCTGAATTTGGTTTAGTTGGGGTCTGTGCTCCAAGACAAGTAAAGATCTGGTGGCAGTGAAAGTACCAGGATACCCAGTTGTGCCTGGACTGGCAACAAGTTCAGTATCCTCCTGGTGATGCAATACCTTTGTAGGTGTATGAACTTCCCAGGTAGTTCTCCTTCCATTTTAAGGATGTTTTGCACATAAAAGAACTTCCAAGCGTTTTTTGTGCAGCAAGGAATGCTGTGTCATACATCAGTTTCATCATATTCATTCTTGAAATACATTTTATGTGTCTTCACTTAATTTTTAGGAGGTGATAAAGACACAAAAGAGGAAACCAAATGTTAATGTAGTAGTTTCTTTTAATGGTTTATTTTTCTAAAGTGGAATACTCTGAAATCAGCTTACACTGCAAGTTAGACACTAGAACCCCTTATATTTCCTTATAAGCAAAAGCGATTTTCTGTGACTGGTTCCACTGTCATTGACACTTTGGCATATTTAGGCTAATTCCAAATGCTAGTCCTTGTATGTACCACTAATACTTCTCTTTTCATAAAAATGTCCTAATTTACTTGATTCTCCCTTTTTTGTGTGTGTAAAACTGAAATTTGAGCACAGTAAGTTCAGCTGCATGTGTTTGTACTATAGAAACCTTTTTACATTGAAGTTTAGTTTTATGAACAGCCACAGTTTCTTCAACAGAAAAGCTGTACTTTCCATCCAAGAACACTTCCTATTTTGTCTATCTACATGTGCTAGTTTGCAGAAGTGCAATTGAAATCCAGTGGGAGTAGCATTCCATTGTAGCTACACAAGGGTTGCATTGTTTTAAAAAGAGAAAATTTTGCTATATAAATCCTATTGCTCTTCTTTCCCACAACTTGCTACAATTCCAATTAATTCAGTAGAAACTTAATTGTACTTAATTTTCTCTTTTTAGAAATAATAATTTGTCTGGAATTATTACTCCACCAAGTTAAAAATGTTAAAATATGTGCAGCTGAAATAATGTGGAGTGGGGTTTGAAAATTTGTAATTTGTTGCTTCAGTTTGAAGGCTTTTGAATTGCTCTCTCAGCAGCTTGGTAGTGTCCCTCGTTTGCACCTATTATGCAACCACAAACAAATTTCAACCATTGAACTGATTTAATGTGGCTAATAATTTATATCTGAACTTTTGCTTTTCTTTTTTCTTTAATGCAACCTAAAGGATGTCCTGATTGAAAAGAAGCTGCTGAGCCTCTGATTTGTTTTATTCCGAGCAGGAAATGTATCAGCACTGTTCAAGAAACCAGTAAATTGTTCTTTCCATGGTGCTTGGGAGGGTGATGAAGTGTCTTCTCAGGGGTCTTGCTCTTCAGTTATTTCTCAGTGCATCAGTAACCTCTGAGTATTGCATCAAGTAATTTTCCTATGAGAGGGGAGCTTTCTCTTACACAGGTTAGCCATAAACTCACCCCAAGGGGCTGGAGCACAATGAATGTGAGATGTGAGTTGTCAGGTACATGATTGCACATCACTCTAATCACATTCCTTGTGATGGAAAAGAGGGGAGATGTGGAGAAGATTCACTGTTCCAGAGAGACCCTGGCACTGTGCAAGCAGCAGGGATAATTCTCTCTGTTCCCTGGGGTATTGGTGCTGCTGCTGTTGTGCTTGGCAGAAAAGCATTCAGCCTCAAAGGTTGTGGAGTTTATAGCTCTTCACACGGTGTCACTGTGTTATGTAACCAGCAGGGCACAGCTATGGAAAGTGTTTTCTTGAAAATCTTGTCAATATATTTTGTCATGTCAGGACTGATTGAACTGCAAACATAAGCTGTGTGTTTTAAGACAACACTTTTGTCTTGCAGAATTAGGGTAGAACTAAATCAGCAGCTTGCTGTAGGTGCTTCATTCTCCTCCATCAATGGTCCTCCCTGTCTCTATAGTAGGAAGTCTCTGTGCCCCAGCCTGAAAAAGGGAGTCAGTGATGCACAGGGTTTCAGCTGAAAGTAGATTTGGTTGCAACATGTAATTGAGCAGAGGAGGGACAGAGGTTTTAAATTGTGAAGTTGATTTTAACAGTTGACACTGGCATTAAATGTCCTATATTTGGAGCTCCTGCTTTAGTGGCTAAAATGGATGTTTTATAGATAGAAAATGTGATCTGAATTCCCCTTGTGGGCTTGGCAGATAGGTTTGAGAGTGATTTCACTTTTTGTGTGTAATTTTCTTTTGGCAAGAATGAGTGCAGGGGGTGGTGGAGAGGTCAATTTGTCTATGTTTATAGGTGCTGACAGGTTTTCTGAGATTTAATTTTAATTCAAGATGTTTAAAAATTGCATGGCAGAGTTTTTTAAAATACACTGTTGCCAGATTTTGTGTTAACTTGTACATGTATACCATCAATTTTGTGACACAAACTGGCTTTATTGATAACCAGTGTGTTACAGTTAGCCAATAGCTAGTTAAAACTGTATTTAGTTCAATCTGTATTTTATAAAGCCATGCATTCCATGGGTTTTATATGTTGCTAAGAGGTAGCTTATGCTTTTAGCTTATGCTTCTAGCAATTAACCCAGTTAGTAAGGTAACTACCCAGTTAGCAGGGTTTTTTTGTGTATTTGATGATTTTTTGTATTATTTAATGATAATTTAAAATTTTGGGGATTTCAGTTGTTTGGAAAAGAGCTACTTTGAAGGTAGGAAAAGTCAGTGTAAATGTTCTGGTTATTTCCAAATTAGATAAAATTGGCATGATTAGAAAAAAAACCAAGACAAAATTATTTATAGCAGCCTTCACTTAAATATCTTTAACCTCAAATCTTTGCTTGTACCTTCCTTTCTGGAGTAGCACCTCTCACTTGATCATGAACTGATCTAAACCAAAAATTAAGATTAAAAACAGTGCCAGTAGTACTGAATGGTTACACTGCAGAGATCACAGCCAGTTAAAATTTGGAATTTCTGAAAAGGGGGGCTAGACTCTTAATCACAAACATCCCTGGAAAAATTGCAGCCCTGATCTCCACAGGGAAGGAGGGAAAAAACATTGATTCAGAAAACATGTGCTGCACTCCACTGTATAAATCTGGATTTCAAAAATAAACTTTTTTAACATGCTTGAAAGTTGCTGCTGACTACTGCCAACTAGAAAATTTAATAAAGAGTTTAACTTTGTGCAGCCCAAGCCAGCTCTGCAAACACATGCTTTCCCACTGAGATCAGGATGAATATCCAGCGCAGGGTGCGAGAGCCAGACTGCAGGAGCAGCCCTGTCTCCGTGAATCCCTGCTCTGGCTCCACTCAGGGCTGTGCTGGGCACAGTTCCACGCCTGTAATCACTGCACAGAGTGTGTGTGCAAGGCTCTGCTCCCAGCTCTGTCATGCAGCTTACATTTTCAATTATTTTAGCAAGGCCTCTTGCATCTGCAGGCTTAGTCTGTTTGGTAAATGGACACATTTACCTTCCCAGTTGAAAAAGCTTTTTATAGAAGATGTCTTGTGCTCTCCTCGCATATCTTCTAGTGCAGGATTTTGGAATTCAGCCATAACCATTTTTGAAACAGCCTCTTAATACAAAGAGAGAAAATTAATGGATTGTTTAAAAATTCACATCATTTTCATTAGTTCTCTTTGGGAAGCTTTTTCAAATCTAAATTTAGATATTGGATTCAGTATTGATGGGGAAAGGAGCTGAAAACCTGTTTTTGCTTTCAGTCAAGAGGAATCCAGCTTTTGTTTGGAAACGTGTGGTGATAAGAGAGGGCTGAGTTTGCAGGGCAGCACATCAGGCTCTGTGTCAGGGTTTGTGTTTCAGCCCAGATCTTTATCCTCCTCCCAGAAGGGTCTGGGACTATGGGGAAATGAGCTTGCTTGCCTTGTTTTGGGAGGAGTGAGACTTATGTAATGCTGAGCAGCACTAATGCAGAGACCTGTCAAGGCATGTCCAAATCTGGCCAGTTACCCTGGGCAGGTCCCTAAACAAAGGAAGGAACTGTTTATATCACAGCCACGTGAGCAGCCGTTTCAGAAAGTACCATCCCTGGCTCCATTCTTTCAAATAAACACCCCTTTCCAAAGTGGCAAACAGGAAGAACATATTTTTTTGTCAAAACCTAAACTGGCAAACATGCTGCCAAACTGTCTTCCCAAGATTTTGGTGTAATGGGACACGGAGGCTTGGGAAATAGTAAAGAGGAAAGTTCTCTTGTCTTTGAAAAACTGAGTGAGAAAGAATTTAGACTATCAGTGATGGCATAGTGTAGGAAGAAAGATCCATAAAATAGCCTGCTCTGCAACTGTCTCACCTGAATTGCTCTAACTGGAATGAAAGAGATTTTGGTTTTACTTCTCTTATTATTTATTTACTTGTCAAGGGTGAGAAAAAAAGGCAAAACCCCACCAACTTCACAGAAGGGCAAATAATTCCTTTTTTTTTTTTTTTTCCTCAGTCCCAGGGTCATCTTGCTCAGCGTGAAGGCCAGAGTCCAAGAGGTGAGAACACATACATGAGGAAGAATATCTGCTGACAATTATTCTGTGAAATTATTATTTTTCTACCATTTGCAGTAGAGCCACTTCAGGCAATACTTTTGACTAGAGACAACTTTGTCTTCTTTTCTGCTACTCGTGGGGATCATACATTAACTTATGGGGATCTTACATCTCAATGCCTTCAAGTTCTCCTTGCCTGTATTTTTAAATACAGCACTCAGGGCTACCTGTCCAACACATTGAGGCACTTCTGGCTTGATGGTAAAAACCACAGATCTGATTACCTCACACAAGCTCTACAACAAAGCAGTGATTGCCCATTCAGAAGCATCCTATATTCAGCCTTTATTGTGAGCTTGTAGTGTTTTGTTTCTCTGGAATTCAGACTCTGTGCTCACCATTCTGAGTAATGCAGAGAAAATCTGGAGTCACGATTTCATGTCTCTCTTCTGATCATATTTGTTATTCTAAAGCAATACCACTGTGGCACTGGTTTAGTTAGCAAAGCAAATAATGTTTGTTCAAACAAATGAAAAATTTATCTTTTATGTCTGATGACACGGCAACATTAAAATATATATATAATAGTTTTGGGTGGTGCTTTCCAGCAGTGTTGCCGTTCTTGCTTTTTAATCTGCAATGTGATATGATGTATTTGAATTAAATTCTTGTAAACACTTGCACCTGTTGGAAGAACCAGATTTGTTGTCACAGCAATGGGGACAGTGGGAGAAGCACTAAAGGAAATGTCTCCGTAGGACAGGTGTAATGGATGAGTTTGTGCTGCAATTGCTCACCACATGTGTAAAGTGAGTAACTCAGCCTCTTTTTTATAGACCTTTCTAGTACAAATTTTCCTTGGCAAGAAGTGATAGTAGAATAAAAAATTACCGAAATGCATTTGGGAGATAAATCTGGATAAATGTTTAGGGTTTTTTTTTTCAATGAATTAAATTTGGGGATGTGTGGTAGTCATCCTTGAGTTAACCAAGTGTAGCCCATGATAATTGCAAGAAATATAAACAAATAGCAGATGGATAAAGTAGTCCTAGAGTATCGAGGGAAAAAGAAAGTTGTTCATCCTTATCTGAAATACTGAAATACAGGAAAAGTAAACATTCTCATGTAGTATTTGCCTGGAAGCATTCTGGATTATCAGTACAATTTGACTCAGTATTTTTGATTTTAAGTTGAACGCTGTTGTGCTCAAAAATGGAGTATTGTAATACTAAGCTCTTTGACTCCTACTTTGACTAGTTTAGGTGAGTATATTTAATTCTTTTCCTGTCATTCCCTGTTTACAAGTGGGATATAAACAGTTTGTCCTAATTTTTCTGTGGAGCCTCACCCTCATACAAGGACTGTAGATCCACAGATAAAATTCTGTGAGCAAATGCGTTTTCTGCTATCATGGGATTATGGAGATGTGGGTGAAAGATTAGGTTTCCCTGAGGAAGTGGATACTTTTTGCCTTTTTGGAGACTTCAGCTGAAGTCTTACATGTACATTGGTGTCTGTGGTTTCACTCCCTTAAGTTCATTTTGGTTTACAGCCATGATGAAAAAATAAAATGAAAATAAAAATGAAACAAGCAGTACCCAGAGCCAATTGGTCTGTGTGCCATTTGTGTGAGAGATTCTTGAGGTTTAGTTTTATTGTGTCAATCTGAAGCATGAGGCTGCTTCAAGGAAAGGGATGGCAAAAACTGCTAACTGCTAACTAGGCAATTGCATTAAAGTAACACTAGAAGGCTGAGAAACCAAGACAAGAAATGCAATTCAAATGTAGGAACTGCACAGCATTCAGGAGAAGGAGGAGAGAGTTTGCAGATGCTGTGGCTTTGCTGCTTATTCTTGGACCTCCAGCTGTGTGTTGCTGAAAAGAAATCCTTGCCATGAAGAAACATTTGGATATTAACTAGACCATTTTGAAATGCCCATTTTGTAAAAGTTTCTAGGGAAAGAAGGAAACCTGATAGCTGAAGTTTCAATTAATTGCCCCCTTTGGCAATTATTCCCAACAGAAGCAAACACCCTGGGAATTTTGCTTGGCACAGTCCACAACAATTGTTGTATGGTCTGCCTTTAACTATACAAAATCTACCTAGGAAAAAGTGTGTTTAAAACTTAAGATGTTGCTTGTAAGATTTAGGATATTGGGGTGAAGGCAGTTTGGGTTGGGTTCTTAGCTGCTGCTCTGTTTTCATATAGCCCCAAGTTGTTTTGTCCTAGAAATGCAAAATTTCAGAGTCATCTCACTGAACTGAGATGTTAATTTTAGGATCACACATGTCCTAGATTCTCAATATAGTCAATGAGATACAAGCACCTCTGAAGGGTAATTTGCCCCCTGCATGAGCTGAGCCTGCCCTGAAGGTAACTTTTCCTTGTCCATATGGTTGTGAGAAGTGCATATGACCAGACCCACAATTTATGATGCCTGATTTATTTACCTGTGCTTGGGATTGTACGTGAGCAAGTATGTCTAATTTAGCTTTACTTCTTTAGGAAAAATGCCTTGTGGTATTTTTATATATAAAAACTTACCTTAAAATGTCTGAAATGTGTGCAGGGAATCTTTCTGAAGCTAGAATTCTGGTTTCAGCTGCTAAGGCAGAGGGACAGGCTAAAAAAAAAGGTAGCAATAGATATTATGCAGCATGTAAGTCTGGGTAGTGCACAAAGCTTGGATACAGGGAGAGGTACCATAAGTGCTCCAGATTTTCAGGGATATGGGTCAGGGAACTTGATGTCTTGTATCTGAGGTCAGAAGAAATTGAGGAGAAGAAGAAAGATGTGGTGCTGACAGAGCATAGGTGAAGGGATGATGGAAAGCACAGAGCTGGGCTGAGGACAAAACATGAAGAACAGAGACATGCTGTGACAGTTGAATAGGGGGAATTGGGGCATGCTATAAATGCACTGAGGGTTATAAATGATGTTCTTAATGTTTTCCACATTTAGAATAAAATACAGGGTGCAGCCTCATTTTTTAATACTTTGTGCAATTCCAGCTGTCCCATCTCAAGAATATGATACAAGTTGTGGAGGTACAAAAGAAAACAACGTGACCAGAGGGATGTGATGGCTTCAGTGCAAGGGAGGATTCAGTGACCTGGGTTTCTCCAGTTTTGGGAAAAGGTGACTAATAAGGGGGAGGCAGAATATGCTGGAGCTACGTAAGGTTAGGAGGGGCATGAAGTGAGTGAAGACATAGTGATTATTTATTCTCACTCGACAAAAAACAAATGAAGTGATCAAGCAGCACCTAATTAAATTGTGGAAGTTACTGCTACAGGATGCTGAAGATGCCAAAGTAGAAATGGTTTCTTAAAATGATTAGATAAACTCATGGAAAAATTAGTTCATAAAGAGCCATTAAAGATACTGATGCTGGGCCAGGCTTCAGCTCAGGAAATTTCAAAACTGCAGGTTTGCTGAGAATTGGCAGGACATACCCTACGCTTGTCCTGTGTTCATAACCTTTCCTTAAGCATCTGCTTTGGCTGTTCCCAAAGGCAGGACAGCAGGGCTAAATGGGCTGAATGAATCTCTGGTTAACCTGCCATGTGGGCTTCTTCTTGCTAAACCATACAGTAAAGGCCTGCACTAAGTGTCTGCTGTGTAAACTGGGTGCAATTTAATCCTAAACATTCTAACTTCTGCATATATTACTCTTTCATCTACAGTATTATTTAATCATGTGAATAAACCCCAGTCTTTGGTGCTAAATTTAGTGGTAAAATGATGACTCTTTTTTTCCCAGTGTGCTGTCCTGCATTGTCTTCTCCCTATCAGGTTATATTGACACTGGCCCATATTATGTGTATTTTAATCTGGTCTATGAAATTCATCTTTTGGTACTTGACTGTCGCTGTTTAATAAGAATACTGACCTGAGTCAATTACCTTTAATTATCTAGAAGACATCTTTTTAGGATAAGTATAACCTTGAAATATTATTAACTAATATGTAGACTCTGGTGTATAGGTCTCATTGAAAGCTGTTCCACAAGCAACTAATAAGTGAAATCTAATGAAACTGCTACTATCTTTTTGGACTTATTAGTCACATCACTTAAAATAGTTTCTGCTCCAATCCCCATTGCTCTGTCTTCTTTAGATTAGCAATATTTGCAATCTCCTGCTGAAGTGCTGCTTAGAGAGCCAGAACTGAGTGGTGAGCACAGTGGGATGCTGTATGCATTCTGAAGCTGTTCCTAGGGCTTACTCCCAGAAGACTTTCACACCTGTGTGACAGTCAGCAGCAGGCCAAGAAGCTTTTGTTTAACATTTTTCATGCAAACCAATCCTTAGCTTGAAGTTTGGGCCGTGAACAGCACAAAGAGAGCAACTGCTGCCCAGAGAATGGAAGGGGGTTACGGCTCAGAGAAGGCTATTTGTCAGAGAACAGAGAACATGAGGTTTGATCAAATGCCAAATTAATTTGTTGCAAGTCAGCTTGAGTAAATAGACATCATCTGAGACCTCCTAGTGTGTCATTAAAAGCTGAATATCGGTCATGTCTTACAGATGGGAAAACTGAAGTAGAGAAAGATTAAATGGCTTTCCTATGTGTAAAAACAGGGCACTAACAGAACTAAGAGAAGAACTGAAGCCTCTGGAATCCCATTTTTTTCTCTGTTGGAGCATGTTGTCTCAATTACAGGGGCAAGGACACTAAGGAAAACAGGCCTGGGTGGGGGGCTCCTTCCTTCTGATCTCCTTGCATGCTAATTCCTCTAAGAGAACTCCTTAAAGGATTACAGCAAAAGAATGTGCTTCTAAAAGCCATTTTGATGAAATCCCAAGACTAGCAGCAGCAAGCAAGCCTTTCTCACTTTCCAGCTTGATAACAAGTCTCACTGGTTGACAGTTTATTTTCTTTCCAACAATCAAGTCTTGAGTGAAAGAGCACTTGATTCTTGAGTAGGCAATAACAAGCGTAGGCATGGAGTTGTTGCCACTTGTGCTTTCATTTCAACAGCAAAGTAGAAAACCAGATTTGCTGAAAATGAATTGAAATGTTTTCCTTAACCGCCTTCTCCATGTACATCTATTTTCTGTTCGCTTTTCTTAAATGGCGTTCACAGAAGTCGACAAAGATTCCCACTTAAGTTTTTTTGTCTCTTTTAGCTTTTCATTTCAGGCTTATATAACAAGGTAAAAGATTTATCAATCCTGCCAGCTTTTATAAAGGGTTAAATGTCTTGACTTTCTGTCCAGCTGTGGAGATGGTGAACAGATAAGATGAATGTGAAACAAAAGTGTTAAATCTAACAGTGAAGTTCACAAAACCTCATTATAGGCAGTGAACTCAAATGAAGAGGGAGGTCAGTGAGCAGCATTTAAACCCATGCCCTTAGAAAATCTGGTTAAATCAGGGAATGCATTGCCTTGCTTGTGACTGTATGGTCTAGAGGGAACATAAATTATAGATTTGACCAAGGTATCTACTTATGGAGGTAAAATAGTACTTCTGTGGAGCCACTTTCCATTCCTATTTCATGCAGTCTTCGCCCATTCTATCCAGAATATCCTCTGGAATATTCCAGAGGATATTCTGGATAGAATTCCCAGAGCTATCCTCTGGAAACAGGAAATAGGTAAGCCAGCAAGTCTGGAGTTCTGGAAGCAGGAGTTGTAATTGATTTGTAAAAACCCTGGGGCACTAAAGTGTTGGCCTTGATTTGTATCCTGAAGGGTTACTGTGCAGAAATATTTTGTGCATAAGGGAAATAGGGCTATGGAATTACTACTGAATGTTCCATGACAGAGTCATGTCCAGAGAGATGATTGGTATATTCTCATTTATTGGAGTTGGATACCATCATTGGCAGGTACCTTGAAAAGTTTCTTTTCCACAAACTGCCTATCCTGTTTCACAGGTTGGTTATTTTAAAGATATTTTGAGGAAATCTCATTCTGAACTAGCTTAAATCATCAAGGCTCCATTCATTTTTAAAGTTCATTAGCATCAGATGTTACTACAATCCCAGATTCCATAATTTCCATAGTGCTTGAATAGATAGAACCTTTAAGTCCCATACTTCATTAGAATAGAGCTATTTTTTATTTCTGTTATCCCGTATAAAATGTGTTAATATAAGAAAGTCATCAGCCATCCCTAAAAATTTCTTAGAATTTTGCTTCTAAAACTTTTCTTTGAATCATATTTTCTAGGACCTCTTAGGGCTTTGTGGAAAAAATCATTCTCTTCAGCATTACGCAGACATTGACTGGGAAATCTCTTTATCAGTGGTTTGAATCAAAAGTAATTTTTTTTTCCTAGAATCCATTTTAGTCTCCTGTACTGCTGGTTCTCAGTGTGAAAGAATCTATTTAACTGCCTGCTTTTTGGATGGCTTTTAATGTTGTTCTTAGATTTATACAAAGAGTATTTTGCCAATGAGCCTCTTCATCTTCACCACTAGAATGACTTTTAACGGACATCCAGTAGTTTCATACTAAGTAGTTTCTTTTAGCTTTATTCTCCCTAGGGAGGAATGCACTGAATGGCTGGAAATGTCAGCAGCTGCATTAGCTGAAGAGTTTAGCTGCTGCCACCTCCTAGATAAATCTTGCCCTTTCTCATTTCTGTGTTTCTTACTGTTTCCCTCAAAGTCAGCCAAAGAAACTTCCTGTCTGGCATAACACAGATTAGGAACTAAATTAGCAGCTATTATAGATGGGCATTTTTCTATTTATTTCAAGGCAAAATCCATTAAAACTGGCAGAAAAGTTGGCTCCATTTCCATAGAGTCAACAAAATCAAACAGAAACATGAAGCTGAGAAAAAGGAAGGAATGTGTGCAGCTGCTGGGAGTCCAGTCCAGCTCAGCCTTTGGGAAGTGTAACGGGGCCCTGGGCTGACCAGCAGGAGAGGTGGATTCTGGGTGGGCATGGACACTCCCTGGGCTGGTCCTTGGCACACAGATGAGCTTTAACATGCCAGTAAATTTGCCAGCCTAGTCACCCTTTCCTCCAGAGTATCTGATCATGGGCCTAGTTGGAGATTGGAAAAGAATTAAGTGAACCTTGGCTATTACTCAGCCAGGCAGTTTCTGTCTTGCCCTCATAAACTGGTAAAATTTAGTATTGCTGATAGTGATGACTTAGTCATGTGTTTTGTCTGAGAATGCCTAGACCCAAATCTTCTCTAAAGCCACGATTATTCTTGATATTGATTCTCATACTTCATTTGTAGGCATGTTGCAGCGGTTGAAAATAACAACTGAAAGGCTGGAGAAATCCTCTACGTTGTAAAATGGACCCACCAGCACATTTGGTAGTTTGTTGGCCTCTCAGGAAAAGCCTGTGATATTAAATATGTGTCTTTTTATTCATGTTGTGTGACCCATAAATTCAGAATTTTGGTTATACTGCTCATTTTACACAGAAGTATCACAGGCTGTTCCTTAGAATATAGCTCTGGATCTGTCCTTCATCCAAGTTCTTCAAAGAAAGGAGAGATTGTGCTTTACAGTGACAGAATTACATTAAACATATATAGCTGCTTGATTAGAACTGAGATCTTGTATTCAAAGTTCTTGATGTTAAATACTGGAGTCAGCATATCTCACAGCTGTGCAGTTATTTCCAGTCCCAGAAATCAGGTTTGTAGGAAAGAGATTGTATGTCTTGAGTCATCACTACAGATTAGCCCCCAGAAATGTTATTTAGTGTAATGGGTTATCAAACTTCACAGTGACTTTCCAAATGTTTTTTTTTACAGCTTATTGGTAAAACTGTAATATGGAGTTCCATTTTTTTGAGCCGCTAGAATGCAGGCCACCTCATTGCTGTGGTGCATATGATGTTAATGAAAATGCTGGAAGGCTTTTCAAAAAAACATTGTCACTGGTTTTGAGTTAGTCAAGCATTCAGACTCACAAGTTTGTTCCAGTTAGAAGGAGAATTTGATGCTGGAGACAAATGTCTTTCATCTAATCCTGTTTATTTAACCAGACATGCCAAGTACCTTTTCCTTGAGCATAGGAGGATCAAAAACAGGAGATTGTTTTCAGCTGGTACCCAGACTCAAAAGCTCTGTCTAGGATTTTCTTTGTGCTGCATCCCACATTTGCCCAGCCTGCATCTGGATTTTCTTTCCAAAATTCTGCTTGTCTGTTGTCCTTTTCATCATACCCACAACACCAGTCAAACAAACAATCCTTTACATAGCTTAAATTCCTGACTTTTCTTTTATATTCCTGTTTTGGCCTGTGATAAGCTGTGTATTGGGTTCAAGATTGGGTTCAAGAATCTTTCTGTCTTTCTTTTCTTTTTCTTGTCTTCTGTTATTACTGTGAAATAGTATTCCTCTTGTTTGTAGTACCTGTGATCACATTTTATCAGGCTGCTGCTTGCAGAACAGAGCAGCTCTGTGGACAAGAGAAAGGTGAATGCAGCATAAAGTAAAACTAAGGCCCAGGTAATCTGCCAATTCATTGTAGAGGAAGAGGAATATGCATAAATTTTCTTGAATAGTTATTTCAGTGATTAACTTATTTCCTTTTTTTCAGCACTCAGGTTACAGCATAAGCAAACCAGAATTCTAAAATAATGATGGTAATAATAGTCATAGATTGTATCTAGAAGCTGAATAGTTCTGGTTGTGCTTCATTATTTACAAATCCCAAGCATAATTTAACATAATTTTCCAAGCAGCACAGTGCTCTTTTATCATGTCCTTTCCCAGACCATCTATCCTTCTTTGTCAAAATGTCCCCAGATTTCTTCATCTCTCTATGGGAAACTGTCAGGGAGTTATATAAATCCAGCAGGCAGGACCAGCTTTTCAGTGGCATCAGGACTCTCTTGCAGCAACCCCTGAGCTAAAGGCCACCCATCTGCAGCACCAGAACTGAAATTTAAAATCCCTTTTCCCCAGCACTCTCAAGCAGAAACAGACAAATGGGGCACAGGGCTGAGTTTGCCACTTCCGTACATACTTGTGGATAACTTACTCTCAGGATATCAGACTTGCAATAACCTAAAGCCGTTAGAAATGGTTCATGAACATTCAGGCATGCATACATAATTCATGTTAACTGAATACATTTATGTGCATGCTCATAAAAGGGAAACAGGTTGCAACTTATTAGTGGAATAAATGGAATTGCTTCTTTATAGTGCGTGTTTTATGCTTCTCCCTAATTTAAACCTAGATCATTAAAATATAAAGTTGGCTGATAATTACAATAAATATTCCTATAACATTTCTACTTGCCAGCTTGTACATAATCTTCGTTTGTTTCTCTTTAAAAACCTTTATTCTATTTCAGTTTGTTCAGTATATGCCATGAGGATTTAAAATCTGTGTACTGGTGGGTAACTAACTTCTAAATGAAGGCTTGAGGTAAAATATCAAGTTTTACCTGAGTTAAATTACTTTTAGTGGAGATTCATTGAAAGGATTGAATCCACTTCACAATGGCTGTTGCTCTTGGCTAAATTCCTCTTACATTATTAGGCAGCTTTACCAATGTTATGTCACTGTTGTCTAGAGGGAGAAAATAACCCACAATAAACATCACTCATGTTGAGTAGGAAAAAAAGTGGTGGAAACAGGTGTTTCTTCTGCATAAAAATATCTATATTGTACAAGATAAATCCTGAAAATGGAATAACTTTCAACCATTTTACTCCATGTGAAATGATGAAGGACCACATCACATGTGCCATCCCATTAGGCTCAGAGAGATATTTGTTTTTGGGAAATACACTGTGTGCCTCAGCAAAATGAAGGAACGTGCAAAGGCTTTTTTAGTACTTTTTTTCAGTGTTTAAAAATAAAAAGTCCTTACATAGTTACAGTTTTGAGCTTCACTGCAGTAAAAAATAATTTTCCCTATACTTAAAAATTAATGTCTGTCTTGGGGCCTGATATTCTAGCAGATTAATAAGCAGTCATGGAAGTTTAAATCCTATTGCAGTCAGTGCAGGAAAAGCTGTCCTGTGGAACTTAATTTTCAGAAAAGCCTAGAATCTGAGTGTCTTATATGTCTACAATTTAAAATTTGATCAGTTTTAATAATTTTAATTACTGAATTTTGACAAAAGCCACATTAACCATTTCAGATTTAAGTTTTATTAGATGGATTTTGATCATAATGATTTATATATTTGTAAGTAAAAAAATCCAAATACATTCATTATTTATTCTTCATATAATTTTAGTACTACCTTATTCTTGGGATTAAAGACCATATGAAGGAAGGTAGGTTTCAAAGTAACAGCTCTTGCACCAAGAGAGTTAACTGAAGTTAAAGCAATTGGAATAACTTCTATTGATTCTCTGATGTATTCTTTTATTGTTTTGCCACAAAGTGAAACAATTATAAATCTTAAATCTGTACACATTGGTATGGGATGTAATATTTTCTGTTCTTCTAATGTTCAAGCAATTATATTTAAAGGATTTGATGTATGAAGTTTATTATGTCTCTGTCCTTCTTATTTTATGTGAGTTGAAATACCAATAGAAAACAAACATGCTCTGGATTTTTTTAAGACCCACACAATTGGATGAAGCTTTTCCTTTGCCTTATGTCAACCTACATCTTCAGTATTTTCATCTTTGCTGCTCCTCCTTAGAAAGAAAATATTTGTCCAGTTTTACCAAAGCCAACACCCAAAGCTCCATACTACACAGCTTTCCTGTTTAGAAGTGCTCTAAATCATCCTGCTTTTGTTGTGGGGTTTTTGTTGGTTTAGTTTTGTCTGACAGAAATCTATGAGCTTCCAAATGCTTTCTTGTGTTGTATTAATGAAGGCTGGATGCTACCTGGATATCAGGAACAGAAGACAGGAATGTTTCCAGATGAACTGAGAACTTTGGCTCTGGCACACAGCAGTCATTGCTGGAATCACCCCAATTCTTCTTTGGCAGGTGGTTTAACAGCAACCTGGGGTCACGTGGCCATGAGTCTGATGTCTAGGTCAGACTACCCAGGATGGTTACAACTTTAATTCCCTTGCATTAATCCTTTTGATGTACGCCATGAAAGCATAGCCTGTAGCTGTCAAATTATATATGCACTGTGGGTGTAGTCTGTTTAAGTTCAGGACTTAGCATCATGTATTCCAATTCAATTTATTTTTATATCTCATCTTTCACACAGAGGGTCTGAAAATGCTCGACAGCGAGAGACAGAATAATGAGATAATGCTTTACAGAACTGTGAAAAGTGACTTGCATATAGATAGCAAGCAAGGCAAAGGTTGGACGTGAGTGAGAGAAGACAGCTGTAAATTAAAAGCAGGAGTAGTATAAATATAGAGCAGTTCTGATAGAAGAGATTTGAAAAGTGTAGGGAAAAGGTTTACCTTCCTGTAAGAGTCAGTAGTAGAATAGTAAAGCTTCTACATAATCAGTGGTGAAACATGGTGCTAAAGGATATTTTGCATTGCAGGAATTTGTGTTATTAGGACTGAACAGCATGCTGCTAAATTTGTTACTTATGGGAGAAATAATATAAGGATGGAAAGGTAAAAATCTTTTGATAGCATCTGGCTGATGATAGAACTCCTACTGAGGAGCTTAATCAAGACATGATTAAACTGTGTGAAGGAAGAAAAATACCAAGAAAGGGGGTATAAAGATTATTTTAGACAAAACTAATTCTGGTCTGAGCAAGAATCATAATTAAAATATGGAAATAGTGGTAAACCGTCTGTTAGGGAATGGTGGTGAGGGGAGGTCATAAAAATACATAGGAGTCTGTGGAGACGATTTTATATCTTGGGTTGGGTGGTCATTTCCAGATCATTTCACATGCCTTTCACCCAGAACTTCTTCTCATTTCTCCCAACCTGCAATATCCATCACTGCAAAAGGAAAGTAGATTTTCCCATCAGGGGATTTTATCCTGGTTTTCTTTGTTAAAATCTTTGTGACTTTGTTGGTAAGATCTGAGTCTTGCGATGTTTAGTGAAGTAGTAAAATCAAGTTCTTAGCTGAAGACAGTAGTAGCAGAATCAGAAAGAACATTTTACCTTTGAACTCCTCTACAGAAAAAGACAATATACCAATAGATTCACTTCCCAACGTTCCTGAACTACCTTAGCTTCATGCATACAATCCTGATGTAGACCAGATTTGAATTGAGGACCATAAATAAATTTACATCAATTGCATAAAATTGATGGGCCAGCCTGAAACAAGCATAGAAGGTAAGAGGGAAAAAAAGAGGTTGAAAGCACAGAGACTTAAGCAAGGAAGAATGGCAAAGGTATATAATGCCTAAAAGCAGAAAAAAGATTCAAATATAGATTTTGCTCTTTGAGGACAGCATCAAAAGCTGACTGTTGGAAAAGCTGGGGAAGGACAGAGTATAAATAACCAATGGTCTTCTGGTCACTCATCTCTATTTGACTACATGTAGGCTGGAGTCTGAGGTTTCTTGTGTCCCATGAGACTGCGTGAATAACTGATTTTTAGATAAAAAGCAGATGTCAATGTATTATCAAATGGTTCATGGTCAGAAGTAGTTGAAAAAAAGGCATG
This sequence comes from Leptocoma aspasia, assembly GCA_013399835.1. Taxonomy (NCBI): domain Eukaryota; kingdom Metazoa; phylum Chordata; class Aves; order Passeriformes; family Nectariniidae; genus Leptocoma; species Leptocoma aspasia. The sequence continues at coordinate 1,011,369 of VXAX01007135.1, read as the reverse complement.
GCAAAAAGATGAAGCTATGGCAGTAGGGAAATATGTCATAAGGAAGATATCAAGAAAAAGTAAATGGATCTTGTTGGAGACAAGAAGAGTCCTGCCCCAAAATTGTCAAGTGAATTCGGTTGGTCTTTGCTGACCTTCACTGAACTTCTGAAAAGAGCTGGGTTTAGAAGGTAATCTCACTCTGATTTGCAGAGGCACGAGCATCTGTGTACATCTTCCTGCAAATTTTTGATATACACCTTGATATGCAGTGTAGCATGCTATAAAATTGAATTACCACAGAAGTTGGTTTGTTGCCAAAGTTCCTTTAATGTAACTGAGCTGGCTGGAAATAGTAGACAATTGTGGGGTGTTTCATACCCAGTGATGAATTTGTCATAGGACAACAGTATAAGTAGTTATTAAATATTGTGAATATATTATCTACTAATAAGAAAGTCACACTGTTTAGCATCATTATGCTAAGAAGTCACAATGACCCTTAACATGAGTCCTGACACAAATTATTATTGTTTACACAGACCTCCCAGCAGCCTGCTAAATGCAGTTTGCCAGTCAAAGTTTTGTAATTGTGATGCCTCAAACTGTTTATTCTTTTACATACAGTACAGGGCTGTAGTGCAGATTACTGGTGTAGTGCATAAATAAATCCTGATTTCTGCTCCCTTTCCACATATGTTATGAAAACAGAAAGGATGTTTGAAATTGCCCAGGTAATCTGAGAGGATGCTATCTTGCATTTTCCTTTATCCTTTCCATCAATAACTTTGTTTGTATAAAATTGTAGCATGTTGAGAAAGGTTTTGGATCTAAAAGATTTCATCACCTTTAAATGACAGTCAGTGAGGGAGCTTAACTGAACACATGCACTTTCTGCTCTATGGAGTAGTTAATAAAATATGAACTTAGCACACAGTCTAATATTGATTTCTCTGGGAAAGACTGGATTGATATTAGATAATGATGTTGCATATGGACAGCAAATGACTTGAAAGACCTACTCAGCTTTTTGATATTCACACTGCATTTTCAGCACATTCTGCAAATATATCAGAACATTTCCTGTCTAACCAATATGACTGCACCTGATATTTGTCAGAATGTTCATCAGCATTCTCTTTGTGCCTTGGTGAAATGCTTTAGGTCAGGTTTTGCAATTTAGGAGCTTGGTTAGAGAAAGTGGTGATGTACCCTCTGAAATTCAGACAAGGAAACCTTCCAATATACCTCAAAATAACAGGTGTTGACTTTCCTATCTTTCAGAAAGTGAGTGAAAGAATGCTCTGGCCATTCTCTGGGGAAAGCAAAACCTTGGCTTTCCCTTCCCTTGCATTGCTAGCCCAGAATCTCAGCTGTATCTCTACAAAAACATGAACATAGTCAGGAAAGTGTCAAGGAATGCAAAAATGTGGATAATATTAGGGTTGGGAAAGGAAGAGCTCTGTCAGCTACTATAGTGTGTTGGGTCAATCCTTCAGTAGCTTTTGGTACTGAATGTATCTTAAGCTCTTTCATTTATTAAACCACAGATCTAGTCAAAGGACCACGTTTTAAAAAATTCACCTTTGCTCATACTACCTCTTTGCTGAGACTTTAAGAATGTTGTATGGAATAATGCTCTGTATAATTGAGAAGAGTGCATCTCCTATTTTTGGAGCCTTGTAGTTTTGCAGTAAGCCTCAGCCAGCATTAGGGTACAGTACATTAAAAAGAAATGATTTAGCAGTGGATAATGAAAGCCTAGCACAAAGAACAGGACAAGAGATTGAAGATTGGGCTTTGTGGCATGTGGCACATAGAGGGGTGTAGTTAACACTGGAATTAATGCTGATGTCAGGGGTACCAACAGACTGTCCTAAATAGGAGGATGAATATTTTCCTCAATAAAGTCTGAGTATGCTTTTGAAGAAGCCATCATAGCTCAGCCTGAAATTATGGACCTGATCCAGAAATAACTGAGAGAGGATATTTGGTTTGTGGTATATGGTAGTCAGGCTAGATGATAGGAATTGTCTTTTATGGCTTCAGAAATATAACTATTTGTTTTTCAAAGGATCTGACTCAGGATGGAGAAGTCTGGTGATTTTTTATTTGTCTTATAGATAACCACACTGGGAGTCTTCTGACATCAAATCCTTAAACACTCTTAATGCCATAGAAAGTCACCTGCTCACCTTCAAGTAAGGTAGAACAAAGAAAATGTAAATATTTTTCCTTCAAATTAAGTACAAATTATATATATATAGTTATTCTTCTACTAACCTTTCTTTAAGAATCAAGGCTTAAATGACTGTTTACTAAGCTTATTGCTCTATTCATGAAGACTGAGGGTTTCTGAATGTAAGTCTACAGATAAAAAGTTGCCATATTGAAATTGGTTAAAAGAATGGCAGAAGTCTATAAGTGGTTACTTAGCCCATGGTGCATAACTTATTTAATGTGTAAGAGCACCTTAAAAATCCATGTGCATTTCTAATTGCACACTTCAGTCTTGGTATGTGGTGGCAAAAGTTCAAATATTTTTGTATTTCTTTCTGAAAAGCATGCTCTTTATTTACCACATCTTTAAAGTAATGTAGACTGTGTTTTTTCAGAGGTTGGGGTAGGGTTTTTTAAAAAAAGATGCTGATTATATTTTCCTTTAATAATTAAAACGGATTTGAGTAAGGCCAAAGGGGAGAAGTTAAAGAATCCACCCAGGGATGTATTTAGTCATGACGAATAGCTGTGACAAATATTTCTTTTCTTTAAAGCTTTAATCTAGCACGTCTTGGAGCTTTGGAAGCGGTGACATGCTCGGGGAGCAATGTGCTGATATTGTCCTGGTTGGAACCACCTGAGCTGCAGGTGCCTCAGGAGACTCAGCCTCGTGGCCATTTGTAGCCCTGGGCTGCACAAACCACACAGCTGCTTACCCTGCTGGAGTGACAAGAGGAAATCTGATGGGCTGCCACCCCCAGAAAGGCAGCTGGAACAGGGAGCTTGATTGCCACTGATAATCGGGAGAAGATACTTTGGCATTGTTGACCTCGTGTGGTAAAATTCTCTCTTTAGCATCTCCTTCCTCCCAGAACATCTCTGGGTTTCACAGCACGTGGTGTCTTGGTTCCATACCAACTCCAAGGGAAGGCTGCCACCTACTGAACTCCCGATTTTGTTGCCTGCAACATCTGTATTTGCCAATTTCTCACCCCAAGCAGTGACCAAATCCTGCCTTTTATTGTGAGGAGTGTGTGATGTCAAGGTCCCTACATGACCCAGCTCTATCTGTCATTGCACTGGATGAGATTGCTGCAGCCTGGCCCTTGCTAACAGATGTAATTTTTCTTTTTGTTGCAGGCATTAGAACGTGTATTTTAACACACTAATTATAAGAGATGGCAATAAAAGTGAAGATAACAACAGCCCACACAGCATTGCTATGATCTGACCTTGATCTGAACTCTTCACTGCTGTAAGTGCTAAAAAGTACTGCTAAGGATTTTGTTGGAAATTCACTATTAATTGGTGTGATATTTCAGTCCCAGTCTCACAAAACTTAGAAGTGTCTTTAAAAAGAATTAAACCAATAAGATTCCTCGCACTTCCCACTAGATGCTCAAGTGAATTTCGTCAGAGATTGTCATGCAAAAAATTTCAATTATCATTCCATAAATATGGATGAAATAAAGTACATATTTACCCCATAAACTCTTCTATTCATTCCAGGATTACTGAAATTTCAGATCTCTTCATGGTTTTTCCTTCTAAAAATCTTGCTTTTGGCAAAGCAGAAGGAAAGAAATTTCATTTTTGGACATGTGCATATTCATTTCCAAAGGAAAACAGGACAACTTCAGTTTTGTATAAAAACTGAATCTCACAGAGTGAGTATTTTGGACACCTTTTAGATATAGCTTCAAACTTTTGTTTAAAGTTGGTGATTTGGCTTCTTGTGGATCATTTGGATTAGAGGATGACTATAGTAACTTCATGGAGCAAAGACAAGTACCTCCATAATATAAAGCTTTGTTTCACATGCCTCTGCTAGGGGAAAAAAATAAGAGACTGAAATAAAGTTTAAAATCAGAGCAACGAGGGTCTTTCTGATTGGAAAAAATACTTCGAGAATTCTATAAAAGGATTAGCTTATATTAGCATCACAGTTTTTAGGTGACCTTGTATAAACAAACTTCAGCATCTGGTAACTTGAGGCCTTTCCTTTAGGCAGCTTCTGGACCATTTGTAAAATTAAGATTGTTTGCAGTTCCTGCCACACTTCAGCAAAATCATCTGCAGATGCTCCCTCAAAATTTGGCTGAAAATAAGACAATGGATGGGGGAAAAACAACAGAAAACAATCACAGAAACATCAAATCTATATATTTTATTTTATTTTACTTTTTTATGGTTTGCAAGATTTAACTGTCACTGTGCAAAATAGGCAGTGCTGTTCTCTGTGTCCTGCCTGGCAGAAAATTATCTTCAAGTAAAATCAGCAACATCTTGTGTCACAATTTAGTTCCTGGTATTGTTAGACCACAGAGGTAACTCTTTGCCAGAAAATTCCCATTACTTCAGTACTTTCTGTAGTTACATGCTCCTTTTTGGTTGTGCAGTGTATTTCTTAAGAGCCATCACAGCTCACAATTGGCGTGTTTTAGTGGAGGTAAAATTTCTTCAAGGTGGCAGGTGATTCTAGATATTCCACACTTTGGAAAAACCAGGCTGTGACTCAGCCACAGCAGAATCTACCCATACTCCTTCACCTTAGTTTTGCACTTGTTTAAAGGAGTTATCTCATGGATTCACTCTTTTTCCTCTCAGGCAATCAGAGCCCCTGCTGTGGCTCTGTACTTTGGGGAGGGTACAGATAAGACCTGGTACAAATTAGCCAAAATGTTCACTCTGAGCTTGATGAAAATAGGGGATCCAGCCCTGGTTTTAGTTTAACTACATCAGCACTGCTCCAGGCATCCTGATCTGGTTATTTTGCTTTTGGAAAAGAGCAGCTGACATAGACACACTTATTTTGTGATGAAGCAGAAAACTCAGTAGAAACAAGCTGGTATAATGTGCTTTTTATGCCATTTTCTTTGCCCTCCTCCATAGTTTCCATTCTTGGGTTCTTTTCAGGTGAGTTCTCCCACTCATAAAAGCTGACAGGTTTCGAAGGATGTTCAAACAGCTGGTTCTGATGTAATGGTTACCTTTTCCAGCAGGCACTGGCTGGAAACCCATCAAGTCTTAGCCATCTTTCATAGAGATCAAGGGCTCAATTCTAGAAAATATTGAAGCATCCAAACACTTGTGATTGCAGTGAGATTACTCATGGGCTTAATGTGCTCAGTACCTGGCTGATTCACGCTATAATAGGAGGCTCTTTGTGCTGTAGAAGGAAATAATGAGAGGCTTGACTGCAGCTTGTTAGGTGAAGTTCAATAGTAAAGCTCTTATCACCAAATAGTTGGTATTTAGGGAATGATTCTATTTATAGAAGCACACTTTCTTTGTTTTATTTCCTTGCACTGTTTATTCAGAGATTTATCTTTTCTGATTATCATAAATATGTAAGTTGCTAGAGGTGCTTTTATATGTCATGCTTCTTCCTCTATTCAAGAACAAACTGATGCTTTATTCTATTTGCAGCAAATTGTTGCTGAGTATAGATGGTGCAGAGCAGAGAGCTTCGTGTGTTTTCTTTGTTTCTTTGCAGAAAAATGAAGTGACAGGTGCTTAGCCTCATTTTTCATGCTAGCTTTGCCATGCCATTTTCACCAATAATGAAGGCAGCTGCCAGAGCTTGAGGAAATCAGGCGAAAAATTCAGCTGGCAGGTAGACCCAGTCACTTTAAGAAATGTAATCTCATGTTAGCAGATGGTAATTAAAAGGCAGAAGAAATAAAATTTTGTCTCAGTTTTCTGCACTGTTACATCAATTAAATCTGCAATAGAAATGCAAGCAGAAAATATAATTTATTTTCATGTGGCTACACAGTATGATTGTATGCAAATCTAATGATTTGTTTTGCAAAGACAATTGCGGGTTTTTTTAACCTAAGTAGAATAACTGATCATTTCCAGAGAGTCTGTGTGTGCAGTAAATCTTCAGTCTTTAATATGCCTAATGCAATGAAAATCATCTCCTTGTTTTGTATTCATTTTTAAACCTCAAATTATATTCTGCTGTCTATACACTTCCAGCTTTCAGTAACACAAATTTAAATCTGAGCAGTTCAGTCTGAGTGTGGAGAGCTAATCTAGCTCAGGCCTCAGCAGGGGTGCATCCTGTTAAAAGAGAATATCCAAAAAGTGCAAGATTGAACTGAGTAAGAGCTGTTACGATCTTGCATGAAAATGATGTTTCATCTCTGACAAGATTTCCAAGGATTTTCTGTTGTTCCTGCTACTTGTAGACACCTAGCTTTGAGGACAGAGCCTTATTATTTCTCATATGTTACTACTTATGGCTTCTAGGATCATGAACAACATGTGCAAATCACTTGAAGTGTGAAATAATTACATAATTAAAGCTCATTATGGCAGAGGCAAAATGCTGGTGTAACTATGTCACCGTTTCCGGAGCTGGCTGTGATTTGCAGGGCTTTTATGAGTCATGCACAAATATTCACCCAATTTTAGAAAAAATCACCCAATTTTGGATGTTACAGTATAATCAAACTTGAATGATCTTTTACTGCTGTTATTAATTTTTAAAAGACATAGGGTTATGTAGTTTAAAATTGATTAACCAGATATTTATTTTCTATTTCTGCAGATCCAAGCCAGGTTTGTCTGTGATGCTGAAACCACACTTCCTTTCTTACCTCTCTTGCACCAAGTCTGCATTAAAGACAAAAAGAAATAACCTAGATATGTTGTTTAAAAGTACAGCTCCCAGTTCTTCTGTGCCATTGACTGATTGCTGATGACTTTGAACATAATGGAAATTTTATCACTGTAGATCCCATTCTAGTGAGACTGGCATAGCAACAACATTTTTTTCAGTTTTTCTTAAGTATTCAGTTGAGCAGAAGTGCAAACGTGCTTCTTAAAGCTACAGTGATCAAAAGCATGACTTCTGACCAATGAGCTAATTCTAGCTGTGTCTGATGAAATTCCTGCTCATTTAAACATAGAAAAATAGATGATCATATAAATACCTGGGATTTTTATAAGTTCTTATGAGTAACAATAAATATTAGTTTTGAATCAGAATTCACATTTATTTCACATTTGGCCATGGAGTACCTCCATGCATTTGCATTTAAGAACATAGGTAAAAATTTAAGTGAGAGATTTCACTTGAGTCATTCCAGAGAGAGAAAAACCCGGAGAGGGGAAGTGAGAAGGGGGAATCTAATTTATTGAGAGACAACCATACCTGTCTTGCCAGGTGCAGACTTTCCAGAGTGGGATCACATGTCGTAAGAAGGGAATGGGACAGGTGGCAGACTCTTTACTGACAGAGAACCTCCAGGTAAGACAGAGAGCAAATGGGGAGTCATGGATTCTGATCCAGCTTAAACTGGTGGTGACTGGAAACACCTTTATCTCCTGGCATGCTCTCTGAAGTTGGCTTTTTCTATTTTCTTTTTTTTTTTATTCCAGGTCACCAAGTTTGCCCTGTGGTCACTGGTGCTGAGCATTGATGTCAGCAGTGCAGCCTGGGGCAGTGGTAGAGGGGGAGCAGAGGCTGCAATTCCTGTCACACCCCAGCCTCAGCAGGCTGGCTGAGCACGGAGAACTCCAGCTTCTCTGGGGCCCAGCTGCTGATTTTGTACACACATCAGGTAACAAATCCCTTGACACATCACTGAAGGACGTGCAGTTGTGGGCAAGCAGAAGGTGGGGTGGTGCAGTCTGACTGTACTAAAAATGCCTCTGTTTGTGCACCTGGGCAGCAGCAGCTCGCTGAGCCTGTGCCTGGGGGTGCCCCCTAAAGCTCTTAACATGCCTCTTTTGCTCTTGCTGCCATCCTGACCCAGAGTGTTCTTGGTAGTTAATTCTTTGAGCTCTTGTTTTCCCAGGACTGCCTCTGTGTGCATGTGGTGTGTTACTCTGAAACACATCTGTGTCCACAGAGACCACAAATACATTTTCTGTAGGGACCCAGGCCAGGGCTGATTCTCGGACCTGACTGAAAGGTTTGGGCATTTAACCCATCCTTCCAGACACCAGCTTGTAACTTCCAAGTTTTTGTAATATTTTCCTCACCACACTATTAAGCCTAAAATACTTCTGAGTATCAGAGATTACAAAGGAACAAAATAAATAAAGGAATTGGAAAGGTAAGAGTACACGTGTGAGAAATTTTCTCTGCCTGCTCTTTGTTAAATGGGAGAGCACCTGATAGTGTTGGTTAGCATTCTTTTGGGTTTTTTGTTTTCTTTTTTTTGGTAGCTTTATCATTGTACTTGGGCATTGAGTAAGGTACTCCAGCACTGTTAAGCCTTTTGCTTTTTCTAGACACTGACATTTAACCTCTAAGTTGTTTAGCTGCAGGTTTTAGATCTGGAAGGTCCATTTGTACCTGGCTTTGCAAAGATAAGTCTGTAAGAGACACTGAATGCCTGGGGTATCTGAGGGTGTTCATTGTTGTCTGAGAAGCCAGTGCTGCTGGTTTTGAAATTTCAGCTGTGCCCTCTGAGAAATGATCTTTTTATATACCCAAAGGATAAAAACCCTTCAGCTAAGGCTTTCCAAAAAATGAATGCTGTATTCCTCCTGCCAGGACTTTGTCCTGAAGAAGGAAACAGATGCTTCTCTTGATTTGCCCTCTCACACAGAAATCAATAAAGAAGGTAATATGAAGTCAAATTTTGAAAATGTGCAAAGCAAACTCAACACATACTGCCACTGGGCATTCTATAAAATACTTTGGGTCCCTTAGGAATTTTGTGGCCTTATCTTTAAAATGCCATATTTGGGGCATTTAGAGAAACCCAACAGTCTTAAAATGCTGAATAACCTTTCCTGATAAATTTGGGTTACTGGGTGTGTTGTATCCATCACTAAAATCACTGACAATAAATGAATAAATACTGCCTTCAGTATTTATGCCCTGTCCCTTGTGAATCTTCTAAGTAATTTCCTCTCCCATTTTCAGAGTTGAAAGAAATTATGGGAGTGGTTTGAGAAATGGCAGGGGTGTCTGGACTAGGAAATTCTGTGGTATGAAAATAAAATCCGAGGAGTTAAGCATGCTGTAAAAGAGAGAGGTGAAGTGGGAGAAGAAGAAAATAGTTTGGATTCAGTTTGACATTATCTTCTATTGTATTTGCCCTCAGTCAGCTTGTTCAGCGATAGTAATTTCTCAGCACAATGTCAGGTACATAAAAGAATGTGACAGTTTTCCCTGCTAACCCAGGCTGCCTGATAGAAATTATCATTCGTTATCATTATTAGTGTACTAACCAACCCCAAGTCTGATCCCATTCCAGTGGCACTGAAATGGCAAAAATCCCAGCCACTTCAACAGTCTAGGCTCAGCCCAAAGCTCTATTATTTGAAGAAACCCAGTGGTGACTACTGACTGAAGTTGTTATTTTATCTGGGATTTATGTTCTGGTTTTTAATGGAGTGTGTTAAATGAGAAGCTTTAAAAGACTAGCTACTACAAGAAAAATAATTTAATGTGATTTTATAGTTTTTATATGTGTTACCAGATGTAGCAAATCAATCAATAAAACAGCTTTTCTTTGAGAGCATTCTACTCCAGTGGCTAAACTTCCATAATTACCCTGCCACCATAATTAAAAATTATCTACACTCCTTCCTTCTAGTTTGTTCAAGCTGATGAGAAACTGATAAGATGGAGTTTCAGTGCAAATGACATCTTATCACTTGGCAACTTTCAAATGCAGAGTATTTCAAAATCAAATCTCTAAGACTGCACATTACTTTGAGGAAATGTGTCAACAAAATGCTGTCAGCTCCTTGCCTCTTGACAAGCTGTACAGATTTCAGATGACTCTTAACCGTAGCTTGTCCATCAAATCAGCAGATGTCCTTTTTGGCACTATTGGTAGGCACAGTTAGGGTGGCTGGTGGCTTTTTTAAAAGGCAGGAAAGAGTTTCTGATTGTAACTGAGGCCTAAGATCTAGCTCTAAATGAGGAGAGAGGAGCAAGCAATGCTTATTGCTGATGTACCTGGCAATGGGAAGAAGGAAGCCCAGAAGACTTTGGCATTTTGCTCGTTTGATCTCACATTGGGGTGGGGTCTCCTGAAGGACAAGAATGACTAGTTGGAAGCTGCTTCTCTCAGCCCTAGAAAATGAAACAAATGCTCAGAGCACTTGTTCAGGCTGCAAAGTGTCACATGTCTTGATGGTTTTTATGGCTGTCACTGTAGTGTGTAATTTCCACCCTTTCAAGGGGGACAGCACTGAAATAGCTCCCATTTCCCTGTCTGAGAAAAGCCTCTGTTGGTGAGGTGCTCCTGGCTGCTATCATCCCTCCTGGGCTGGCTTGGCTGGAGAGGTCCAGCTGTTTCTATTTCCATTGCAAGAGACTATAGTACACAGATTCAGCAGGTTTAATGTTTTACATGCCAGTTTAATAGATTGTTAGACTGGAGCATGTCATCAGTTGAGAGATGGTAGAGTGCCTCAGATTTGTGTGTGTCCTGTGGGTATCCTCCTGCTGTACTTACCTAGTGCCTTTTTGGGCTGCTTTTATTCCCTAAGGCCACTGTGCATATGCTTCTCAAATAACACAAAACCAAAGGCTGTTTGTAGCCTACCAAATAAAGATTTGTAGAAAGGAAAGCTGATCTTTTCCATCATATGGATTCCTCAGTTTTAAATTTAAAGTGGTCAAAATACCTTTGAACAGTTACACTTCAAAGGATATTTCTGTAAAATTTGTGTGCTTTGACTCTATCTTTGCTTGCAAATTGAATCTGATTTCCTTACATTCTGTAATAGCTTGCAGTTTTGTTTTTCCTGGCACAAAAGCTCTTTCCTTTTGTCCTTCATTTAGTCAAAGGTAGAAGGCTCTCCCTGAGAGAGAGATTCATTTTTCTCACTAGAATTTCAGACTGCAGGATGACAGGCTTCTCTGGCACACACTAAGCTCACCACCACCCTCAGTATACATGAAATCATAATCAAAGACAGATGCCTTTGCCTGTTATAAATAATCAGTGCTGCTTGCACAGACCAGGAAAAATCCTTGTTTAGACTGGTCTTACTTTCTTTCTTGGACCTCTGTATTTCCCTTGGCCTTTCTTTTTTTTTCATCTTCTCTCTGTCTCTAATTCTAGATATTTGCCTAAGGAAATAAAAGGAATGGGGAAAGTAGATCTTGGCACTCTCTGAATTCTCAGTGGATTACCCTATGGAGTGAAATTAAATACACATGACATATAAAAGGGAACAGCCTTTTAATTTATAGCAAAAACCCCAGTTCACAATAAATCTGTTCTTTCCTGTTTGTTCATGTGCATGATGAGAACATGTCATATGCCTCTGTGAAGCTGATATAGGAGCTCTTTGTTCTGTGTAGGATTAATTTGTTTTGAATTGGTTAAAGGTTCTCTGTAAATACCAAAAAGCAATTGTGAATACACTTTTAAATTGGTGATCAAGTTCACTTGCTTTTATAGCAAAACCCAGTACAGCAGCATCTATTTTAATAGCTTCTTGTAAAGGTGTTGTCCTGCCAGATACAAATTGTCCTCAAGTAGTGGTGAGATTTCTGTCGTGTCAGGGCTCAGATTAGAGCCTCTTTTGGGGGAGCATTTTCAGATCTCTTAGTGGGAAAATCCTGCTCAGGAGGTGGATGCCATTATGATTTTTTAGCCCTGGTCAGTGCACAAAGCACTCCTGTGCTGAGTTTTGGGTAAGGTTTTCAGCTGCAGACACCACCCTACCAACACGCCTCTAATTCAGATGTCCTGAACTCTTCCTGACTAAACTGTCTGAATGTTTTGCTGTGGTGGTTTGTCCTCTAGGCTTCCATGTTCTTGTGCTGGTTAATTTTTTTTTAGGAATGTATAAAGTGATGAGGCTGGGATTGTGAAAAGAGCCTCACACTGCTGACGGGTTGCTGCTACACAACCAACCAGGTTCTGTGTTCTTACAGGAGTTCTGCAAAGGCTTGACATTAAGAAATGAGAATATAATTTTGCTTTGTTTTTTTTAATCCCAATGTTTTACCACAAGAAACACCACTGCCAGTGCTTTGATAGAAATCCAGGCTGGTCCTGTTCCAAGAGACCCAGGCTTTTTTCCACAAAGGTCAGCTTGTTCATGATAAAGTAGGGATTGAGAAGGATTTTTTTTTCTTTCTTCCTGCTTGGTTGGTTGTTTTTTTGTTTTTTGTTTTTTGTTTTTTTTAAACATATGGGCTAATTCCAGTATTAACTGCTTCAACTGTTATTTCACCATGGTAAAAAATAAATTGCTATAGTTGCTTGCCCATTACTATTTATAGCTTTCTCCTTTACTGACTGTTTTCCTCCTCTGCACAAGACCATAAATACATTAAAGAGCAAAGGAAGGAATGATTGGTTTGTCTTTGACACATAGGCTCTCAAGCTTGTTATTAGTCACATTAATTAATCATCTTATGGACTATAGGTTTTATTAATGGAAGCATCATCTGATTAATCCACTCCTGAAAAAAATACACCCTCTTGGCATTAAGGTGGCTTATTGATACCAGTTGCCACAAAAAACCATGCCACGTAGGTCAGATGAGGTTAAACTGGCTCTTGGATTTCTGAGCAGCAGTCAGGCTTCGCATGTTATAATTTTCCCTGATTTTCCACTTCTCTGGGAATTATTTAAGAATATAATAATACAAGTATAACGAGCTGAAATCGCCCTGCTTCAGCTACCTTGGCCTTGGTAATACTATTTTCCCTCTCCTCTGCAGTGAGAAGGATCTGACTCAATTCAGCCACTTGCATTTTCCTCTCACTGAAAATGTCCTTGGTCAGCAGTGCAGGGAGTGAGCAGGGGAGGGCCCAAAGCAGTCTGTATTTGCAAACCTGCTCTTTCGGTTATAGCCTGTGCAGCTTTGACACTGTTCTCTTATGATATGTTCTAGGGACTGAAAACTCCATGGAGCAAGGTACATGAGCAAACTATCACTGAAATTCCCGCCCTATCTGGACGGCCATTGAGTCTTTCTGAAGCCTTTGAGTTAGGAAGTGTCATGCTTCCTGAGAGCTGATACTTTGTGTTTTGGATAAAGTCATGGCAGAAATGTCACACTGAAAATATCCCAGTGGATTTTTACACCCATTTAATCATCCTTTGGAGAAGTGAGGCATGTATCACTGGTGATATGAATGCTGTGTATTGACTTTCCAGCTCTACTGGACATAGCTTAATCATATTTGGTTAATAAACACCAAAATATAAATTGTGCTTTGTTTTCTGGAAGAGGTTTCCTTTTCCCCCCCACCCCACCCTCCTCTGAGTTTTCTTTCTTTCCACCCTGCGGTTTTATTTATCTGTCTCTGATAACATGACAAATTAGAATGAAAGCCAATTAATTAACTTTATAAGGGAATGCTGAATTATATTGTCTTTGGGTCAGAGTTACAAACAGAAGCATTCATTGCTTGTCCAGAAGCATGAATTTCACTAAAATATTGAATAAAATGCATTCAGTTAAACCAATGTGATCTGCTTAAATGTTTGTTCTTGTGGATGAGTGAAAACCAGCTGATAAATATTTTAGGATGAATCATGCAGTTACTACATTAAAGTGAATTAATATAGTTGATGCTTTTGTTATTGACCAGAACAAGCTATGTTGCTCTAAGCCATCTGTAAACTGTCTGCACCTCCAGCCTTTTTTGAGGATCTCTTTAATCAAAACCAGGCAGTTTACCTGTATCCTTTGTCCTGCTCTGCATGCACAAATAAGGCCATTGCCACTGAGACAGTCCATTAGACTGATTTTCAAGCACACAAAAAGCACTTTCTAGTGAGTAATTGTATATTTGACCTAACATACTATGTTTGCAATCCTTGCAATTGATGTCAGTTGAAACTAAGCCTAATTCATCCTTCCCCTCACCCAGAGAAGGATATTTGTAAACCAAAGCCCATGCAACAGTGATTTCATCTTAATACCTGTTACACAGCTGAGGAGCCTGGCTTTTTGCTGCTAACTAGTAGTCAGCTTGTCTGCGTCAAAACAGGGAATGAAAAAAATATTTGCTGTTTGTGCACAGGAGTGTAACATCAGGGATTTCAGTAGGGATGCTGTAAATAAAAACATTCATTACAAAAATAACCAGTTATGAGCTATCTAAGGATATTTCACTCTCAATATTTCACATTTATCAAAGCTCAGGTGTGTAGGACTCTATAAGCCTGGTTTAGTTTCTCTAATGAAGAGTCCACATCACAAAGTCACTTTGAAGAAAGTGGTTTTGGGGGCAAACATGAGGCAATAGATCAGAGCAAGGTGCAGGCAGTGCAGAGGAGACCTTCAGCTCTGATTCCTGAGAACTGTTTGTGTGTGGTGGCAATGTGTGTACCTGCGCTTCAGAGGCAGGTGTGGCTAAATGGGAGCGGCCAAGAGCAGGGGCAGGGACAACACCAGGCTGCTGAGGAGCAAAGATGGAAGGCAACATGGGATGTAAGAGAAGCAAAAAGATTGTGAGCAGGGTATGGACCAGCTTCCTTTTTTAGTTTGCTGGAGGAATTAGTTCTGTCCACCACATTTCATTTCAGATCATGTCTGTCTCACTTTTTGGTGGTCTGCTTCTGCCATTTGCTTAAATATTGAAATGGCTTTTCTTACTTCATCTTGGCAGTTTTCAGTGGGACTGCCAAGAAAACTAAAACCCTCTTCCTTATTCTTCGAAAGCATAATCAGGGAGTTAAGAAGCCAAGATTAGTCTTGCTAATAAATGTGTACAAGAGAACTCCTTTGGGGATTTCTGTTTTTCTAAGTACTTGCTTTAAAAGATTATGAGTTTCTACTCCCCTTGGGAGATAGCTGGAGTTTTTCTTGTCCTTCTTCTTGTGGAAGAGAAGAGAAAACACCCACTCAATCTGGTCATTGATTTTCCAAAAGACCCTTTTCCCACTATTTTGGCTGTGGTAATGTTCTCTTTTCCAAGGACACTACTGAGATACGGCCCATCCCCTGAGGAACTCTGGTCAGTACTATCTGTTTCCTCCAGGGAATAACAGCAGGCATGGTAGCTCTGCCAAATTGATGTGTGTCAAGGTCACCATTCCCCGTGGGGGCTGCTGGCTTGCCTTGGAGAAAGGGACAAGGGTCTCCAGGTAAACAGAAATTGCTGTGTGATAATAAGTGTACATTCACAGATATCCAGAATCCTTATTTCAGGTTGCTTTAGGCTGTGTGATAACACATCTCAGCATATCTTTGTCTGATGTCAGCTGTGCATTGGAAAAGGAGCAGACATGAGTGGGTGGAATTTCCACTCGGGAGCAGAGACCCTGCACAGCAGCCCATCACACTGTTAGCCTCTGTCCAAACAGGGTCAATGGATCCAGCCTGATCAATGACTTTGTGCTGGCTGCAGCCACTGATTACCCTGAGACCATTCATAAATTATGGCTTAGAGAGTAACATTTTTCAAGGGCTTGAAACAATTATGTGCATAGATTGAAATAACACAGTGTCATGGTAGTTTTACATTGTGTGGCTGGAGTACGTGGTATTTAGTCTTTGCTGTTGGAAGCTGCCATCTGTGCAAACATTTTAACTGATACCATTCTGAAAGAAATTTGATGAGAGGCAGAAGAAAAATAAGTTCTTTAATTAATGATTTGGTTGCACATATGGACATGTAATCCCTGGTCAGATGCATTCAGACATTTTGGGTCTTATCTAAGCAGCATGGTTGGTTTTTAGATAGCCAGTTACAGGCACTCACAATAAAGTTAATACTGCCAAAACCCCCTTTATTTCTCGGGGCTTGGGGTGCTCTGTGTGTGTATGTACTTTATCCCTCACCTCCTCTTGTGTTTCTGGTTTTGCCTTTTCAGTGCAGCAACAACCCCTTCAGCTGAGGCCCTTTGGATTGCTTTGATATAAACATTCAAAAAGATCAAAGAGAAAGCAAGGCTCAGCTGGTGGCCTTTCCCTTTAAAGCAGTGACTTTTAGGCCATGTCTCTGCTACAGATGTTTGCTGGCAGGACTGTGTCAAACCAGGTTTGATGGGGAGTTTGATCCCTGTCAGGCAGATTTGTATGAGCAGATGCAATTTTTCTGGTTATGCTGCATGTGTTTGCTTGGCAGGAGTGAGCAGTGAATGGGCCTGACTGTGCTCATGGTGCAAGGGCAACTTTGTCAGCTCAAAAGGAATTTGCACGTGGGGGACCCTGTCCCTGCTCATGCAGTAGTGTCCAGGCTGAACAGTGTTCATGGATGTAGCTGTGCTGCCCTGGAAGCAAAGCAGCTGAGCCTTTAAATTGATACTGCTCTGTTGGCAAAAACTCCAAAAGAAATGTAAAACAGCTCTCTGGTGTTGAACTATGTTCTGTTTTAGCAACTGGTTTAGCCTCTGCTGGCACAGAAACCCTCTCTGAGGCAGGCTTTTTTCAGCTGGAATGGGTTTATCCTCTCTAGTTTAATTCCATCTCATTTGTTGGAAAACCTTTCTGTAAAAAAAGGACACCAGTTTCTCCCCCATAATTGGGTTTTTAGTAGAAATCCTGCTGTGAAGATCAAGAGAGAGAAGATGGATCTCTAAAATATGACTGGCCTCAGAAGCCTTCTCATTTTTGGTGGAAATGCAGTGCTTCAGTGTTTGCCAGAATGGATCATAATTCCAGTGATATAAGAGATGTTTCCTCTTGGTAATGACTTGAACATGTCAGTAATTTAGGTACTTAACAATTCCTTCCATTTTCAGGATGTTGAGTTTGTAGTGCCAACGAGATGCGTTTTGGGGAAAGCAGCTTATTTCTAAATGACTAAAATGGAATTATGGGCTGCTGAGAATGAGCTTGACAGAGGTGCTGCTTGGGACACACATCTGTGCCTACAACCAACATTCAGAGCTGCACCTTCTGGAACAGAAAAAGAAATGGCTCTACTTCTTGCAATGAGAGCTGCCCTTGGCTTGATCCTTAAACAAAATTTAGGGTGTGATACTGTTCTCTCCTGCCACAATCTAGACATTATCTAGACTACATTACTTTTTGCTTTATTTAATTTTTCTTGCTGGTTTTGGTTTTTTGGTTTGGTTTCTCTTTTGTATAGGCACTAAAGATGGTCCAGATTGCTGATTACACAAGAACTTCAATGCATATTCCTGGACTCCACTACTGTGAATTCAGGTAAGTGCTATTTAAGCAGAAGTTTTCTTTGTTTGCGGTTTTTAGTAAGAGAAATTACCTTTACTGGAAAACAAGCTTATATGAATACTGTTTTCTAATGCCTCCATCTTTTTGAACACAAATGGAATTTACCCCTTTCCTAGATGTTTTGCTTTTATTTTATCTAAGGTTTTAATTTTTACACTGTTGCTAGGTTTATTGAGCTTGCAGGAAGGATTTTTTTTTTTAAATAATGATTTGAAGGTCTTGGGCTTTTTTTAAAGTATGGTCTTCAGGCCTACTTTTGCAACAACCTACTCAGTTGGGGGACTGATCCAAAGCTCTCTGAAATCAATGGAAAACCTCCAGAAGGTTTCACTGGTTTCAATGGAAAGGTTTCAATGGAAAACCTCCAGAAGGTTTCACGAGTTTTGGTTGAGGCCTTTTTTGAGAGCATGTGAATGAAGGCTTCATTCACATGAAAACCAAAAATTCATTCACATGCTTTGAGAAGCATGTGAATGAATTTTTGGTTTTCATTGCTGCATTCTTAAATCTGAATAAGCAGAAAATTGGATTTATTACTAATAGAAGCAGATCTACAAAAACAAAGGACCTGTAGTTCTCTACTGTAAGGGATATGGTTTGGAAAGAGGTAGAGCAGGTAACTCTTACAATGTGAAAAATGTAGACAATCGGAATTAACTGCAACCAAATGTACCCTGGAAGCACAGCTGTAATTTATAATGCAGTCAGGAATGCACTGCAAACTCCTCAGTCGATAAGCTAATGGGAAAAAAGCCTGCAATTAATTACAAATCAACTGGGTCAATATGCTTTAAATGAAAGATATGAAATTGCTAACATTTGGATGGAACTTCTTTGCCAAGTATATTTATAAACCTCATAAAAATATGATATTTATAAAAAGAATAAAAGCTCCTTTCACTGTTAAAAGGCAGCACTCTGAATGCCTGATTTCCTTTTGCTTAAAAATTCAACTGAACTGACTTTATTTCAACAAGTTTTCTACTGTGTATAAAAGAACTGAAATAATCTTTTACCTTTAATTCAAGATCCTACAGTGAAGCACAAGAGCTATAAATAGGACTCCTGGGGTGATGCTGCCCATGACTTCATGGTCAAAACATCTAAAATGATGAAAGTTTGTAGCCAAATGGTTCTCTTAGTAGATGTCAGGACCTAAAGTGTCCTGACTGGTGATCTTGGCAATTTAATATCTTGTCACATTTACAGAAATAGCCCCAGAAAAGGCAGCCAGGGCAGGAGGAGATGGGCTAATGCTGGCACTTCAAGGCAGCTTGTTGTCTGTGGGGTCTCAACCTCAAACAACTCTTTACAATTTGCTAAACTGGGAGTGCTACTTACCCCAAATCCCCCTTTTCATCTGGAACTGATGATTTTTTCCATATATATTCTATAAAACTTCTGCTTTTTATTAAAAAGGCAGAGGAGGATCATTGCCAAGGAGGAAATAATATTATTAAACTTGTGAATCTTTACTTTTTTTTTTTTTTTTGTTAGTTAAGTTTGTTTCATTACCTTGCTGCATGCTTTTTATTGTCCTTTTTTGTGGGCAGTGGAAATCAGAGGATTGCATTATAATTATATGACATTAATAAGACTTCAGCTGAAGAGTAACTGTTCTTGAACAGTAACACATTCATTGATAGTGGAAACTTTTTCCAAGCAGGTGGAGAAAATGCCCTAAAAGACTTTGACAGTAAAGGAAAAGGAGGACAAGTTTAGGGCTTTATTACTTAGTTTCTGCCCTGTACCTTCCCTGCAGAGGCTGCTGGATTTAATCTTTATCATCATAGAATTTCAGAGATAATTACTAGGTTTCCCAGGTTGTCTGAGGTTCCTAAGGTTGCTTCACATTAAAAATATACCAGTCTTCTTTGTTGCAGAGAAGAGCAATTATTTTTCAACATATAAACAAGGAAATCAAATTCTGCCCACAGAATGTTCCTGGGTCCACCATGGAAGTCCAAACCACAGTATCCAGGGGAGTTGCTGAGATTTGATGTGTCAACAGCATCCCTTTGTTTTCTTCATCTTTTAAGGTAGAATGAGGCTGCACTTTCCCTGTCAGTGAAAGAAAATATAAACATGTGGAAAGAGGAAGAGGATCTGGAAAAGCAGGTGGAAGTGGATGAGCACCGACCCATTCAAAGGGGGTCTTACCCAATGGCAAATGTCTGGAGCAACCCCCAGCAGCAAGTACAGGAAAAGGGATGGTTACTAACTTTGTTGGACTTGCCTAGTTCAGAAGTACCTTGATGATGAATTTTTCTTTTCCACTTTGCCAATTTTTATTTTTAAAAAAAAACCTCCAGAAGCGCTTTTTTTTATTTACTGGTCAAATACTGATAAATCAAGGTCTTTTCATTTATCACAGAATCAGAATTTGCTAAGCTGGAAGGGACCCACAAGGCTCATCCAGCCCAAGTCCTGGCCCTGCACAGGACCATTCCCAAGAGTCACACCATGTGCCTGGGATCCTTGTCCAAACACTTCTGGAACTCTGGCTGGCTGGTGCTGTGAGCACTGCCCTGGGGAGCCTGTTCAGTGCCCAGCCACTCCCATACCCAACCCAAACCTCCCCTGACACAGCTTCAGGCCATTCCCTCGGGTCCTGTCCCTGGTCACCTGAGAGAAGAGACCAGTGCCTGTCCCTCCTCCTCCCCTCACAAGGAAGTTGTAACTGCAGTGAGGTTTCCCCTCAGGCTCCTCTTGTCCAGGCTGAACAAACCAAGTGACCTCAGCTTCTCCTCACATGGCTTCACTTCCAGACCATCTTCATTACCCTCCTTTGGATGATCTCTAACAGCCTAATGTCTTATATTGCAGTGAGAAAAACTGCACACAGTGTTTATGTTAAAATTCTAGTCTCCATCTTGTATACTGTTGACTGCTTCTTTAAAACACAAGAATGTTTGATACAAAAATATAGAAACACTTGAGCCTTCCAGGTAGGGCAGGATGCACAGTCAAACACACAGGTGAGGAATGCAGTACTGTGTGATTTTAGAGAGGAATGTTTGACAGCTTCCATCAAATGGAATGATGGTATTTGCCCACTGTCATTGCACCTTCAGTTGTAGCTCTGTCTTGGTGCTTTTTCTGACTGCAGTGCAACTATCCCCACGCCTGACAAGAATTCTGTGCCAGCATTTGAGCAGCACTGAGTTGCTGTTTTCCACCTCATTCATCTTTCTGTTGTCTCCTCCTTCCCAGATTGTAATGGCTAAGACACAGTGTCCTCATCTACCCAAATATTAGCCCCAAAGGACTGTAGTGAGGAGAGCCTTTTTGGAGTCTTGGCTGCTGTGTGGGTTTCATGAAGCTTTGATGAAACATCTTCAATCTGGGCAGTGGATTTCTTTTCAGGTAGCACATTGCTGAGCTAGGCTACCTCTGGTGAGGCCAGAAGCACTAAATCACCACCAGCTTTGCAATGTTTTAGGTAAGCATGGTCAGTCTCAATGTGAATGACATCCTTGGCTCACCAAACACTTCTGCTGCTTGGACCAAGAGTGTGATCTGTTTCCAGTCCTCTCCACTCTTTCTTGTGACATGATTTTTCTCAGCCTCTTCCAACAAAATCTAGGCAGTTTATGATATATAATAAAACATAGATATGTTGGTGTATTGTAATATGTTCATTAGTATAAAGGTAGGAAGTAAGGAAATAATGACAGCTGCTCATGATTCCATCAAAGAAGCCCATTTTGGGGTGAAAGTTATACGATGATGGTTGTTTGTTATCACAGCAACCAGAAATTCCTATGCTATTTAACCCTTTCAGTATATTTTATATACATCCCAGAAGTTGTCATGCCACTTACTTTTCACCTCCAGGCTTTTAGTACTTGGTCATTTCATCTTTCTGGAGACTGAGTTCTGACTTGTGTTCATATTTCTCATTTGCAGTGACAGGGAAATATATTGGTCAGCCTCACCTGGAAATGAAATCTATTATACAAATGTCCAAGCTCTTCCTTTATTATTTAATTTTTTATATATTATATAAATGTCCATGGGCTCCTTAAAACAAAAGAAAAAAAAACCAAAACAGAACATTTTAAAAAATCCCGAATGAATGAATGGTTGATACTCTTTTAATAAAAGATAATATTAACACAACTCTGACAAATATATCCCTGGTTTAGTCAAAATGTTAGTAGCATTACTAGTGATGATACAGACACATGCAAATTACCAGACAAAATGTCTGAATTTCACATCTATAGACATAGCACTGAAAGCTAATACTGCTCTTATTCCAAACACATTCCACCTGCTCAGGCAGCTGCAAATAGATTATAAATGTTGATGAAATCTGTACAAGAAATTCTGTTATAGTGACATTAGCTGATTTCCCTTCAACCTGCAGAAGCACAACCATTTTTTTGTCTGCATTTCCCTCATTATATGCTCAAAATAAATTAAACACATGATACTTGCATTATTAAGAATGTATTTTTTATTAAGCTACAGAAAATAATTGGCGCTGAAATTTCTTTTCATGTACCATTCATGAGGTTAAGTCTTTTGAAAACTAAAACACAAAACAAACACAACCAAGAAAAACCCAAACAAAACTTACAACAGATTTACAGAGAGATAGCTGCAATTCTAGTCAACTAAAGAATGCTGCCTCCACAATTCTGTTGTAGGCCATGCTTCATTTCTTTTGACTTTCTCTTCAGTTAATCATTGGGTTTCCTAAATACAAATGCATTATGACAATAATCAGGTTTTAATTTAAATTTAAATGCATTCCACAGTGTATCAAGTCAAGCTGTCTTCCTTCCTTCCTTCCTTCCTTCTGATGTGGCTTTTTGGGGGAAAGTGAGTGCAACTTCATAGAATTTTCTTCTGTCTTTGTCATTGTTCAGTCAGTCATTCTTTCAGAGAGAGACTCTGAACCTTTTACAGTCATTGGCATGGTGAGGCTGCTGGTATTGACTGGCCTCCTGGTGTAAGTGGGAGTGGAAAAGGGTCATAGTACAATGAATTTGTGATTCTGCACAGAAGAGGTGAGAACGCTGTGAAGGGAAGACATCTTGAAAAATATGAAGCTTGAAGTAATTTCTTGTCTTATGCTGTATGTCGTTATTTCAAGAAATAGCAGTGATCAGTTGTTTAAAAGAGTAAAAGGGAAGAAAATATTTATCCCAGTTTTGCAGGCTTCTTGTGCTGGTTTATTTTGATGACTGAAATTCTGTGACATACTGCAGGCCCTTCAATAGCTGAACAGCTGACAAAACAGATAACCAGTCAAAGCAGCTTCTTTGGTGGGCTGGTCCTCACCATCCAGGTGTGTTCTTTCATCTAAATTTCAAAGGTACTGCAACATTTTTCTTCTTTCAAAAGGTTGGAGCAGGGCTAATCTATAGTTTGTATGGCCCTTTTTCCTGCTGCATTTTTTTTTTTTGTGACTTTGCTTCATGTCAGCTGCCAACACAAGAAGTCAGACTCTGGACAGCAACAAGCCTCTGTCAGAAATATCTGCTGTGTGGGGAAGGCATGAAGTGGGGAGTGTCTCACGTGTGCTGCTTATAGCTGGTGGCCTGAGTTCAAATAAATAATGAAATAGCATTTCTTCCTTTGATTTCCAAGTGTGCTGTTACGTCATTCCATCACCTTGCTCAATTCAGTTCAATTTACCTGTTTGTAAAATGTGCTCCATAATATTTGCTTGATTTACTGTGATTAAATCCTGTTATTAGTTTAGGTCCACTTTCTTCTTGTTACTTTATACATCATAAGAAATGAAATTTTCTTCTTTGGAGGAAGTATTACCTTCATACATAATGTAAACAGAGTAGCACAAAATTCCAAGATGAATTAGGGGAAGCTGAGAACACAGAAAATAACATGGACATTCTTTGCAAAGAAAGCTGGAGATGTTGGGTGTTGAACCAGCACCTGAGAATTCATCAACACATGGGTTATCTGCTCTTTCTTCTAAAGGGGCTAGCTGACTTTTTAACAATTTATTAAAGCATTTTAGGAAATCCTTTAAAGCTTCCCCAAATAATCATATAAACCACATATGTCTTTTGTGTGAACTGTACAAAGTGAGCCATAAAAACAATATCTGGTAGGAGTGGGTTTTTTTAAACATGTATTTTATAAAACTGACAAATGAAAATCTTTGCTTTTTAAACTGAAAGAACAGCCAATTTGTCATGAATTTTAATATAAACTAATTCCTGACCTTTCCTCCTTGCATGTATTCACAAAATTTCTGTAATTGCTTTGAGCAGTTATGTACATCTATTTAAATGCTGTATCTGGAATCAAATACTCCTTTTGATTTAGATATAAGTTAAAAATACACACATTCTTGATGTTAAGTCAGCCTATAACAAAGCTCAGTTGTTTGGCTCCTATGAGACAGCAGTGTAACAGTGCTACACATGGGCTGCTTGAAGCCAGCTACTGAAAGGTGTGCTGTTCATAGCATTTTCCTGGATTTTTAAAAACTGTTTTAGCACCCTGACACAGTGCCTCTGGTATAAACTGCTGCCAACAGGAGATACAAATTTAGTGTCTCCCCAGCCTGTTTTGTGAAATTATGGCACAGCGTTTTGGAACTACGCCAGTTTAGGATACCAAGAAAAGTGCTGCTAGCTCTGGCTTGCTACTGTAAATGTAGAACATTAAAATTATGATTAATGTGAAATTGATGGAATTCAGTCCTGCCCAGGAAGACCTAGCAGGGAAAGGAGACAGAAATAGGTATCACAGTTCTGACACTTCATTTGTTTTCTTGGAACCTGATTCTCCTCTGCCTGAAATCTGCTATAAGTTAGGGAAGATCAACAGCATTTGATTGTGAGACTTGGGCAGGAAGGGAGTGCTCTAGGTTGTGCTAACATGGGATAATTTGAATTTGGTGCTATATTTCTTCCCCTTGCTTTTCTCCTCTGCCAAATTCACTGTACTTTGGCACTGATTGGTCCGTGACCTTTTCATCTTACTTGCTTCTGGGGTTTGTTAGTTATTTTCCTTCATTACCTTCATCATCTAACCCAAGTGCTTGCCACTGCTTACACATCCTTCTCCAAAGGTAAAATCAGAGTTCAGATCCAGGAGAAAGTGCTTGGACAGCGTTAACAGCTGAACCTCAGCTAGTGAGTAAAAGTTAGTGGGCTGAAGAGTCAGACAACACTCTTTTCCCAGTTTTTTAGCATAGTTATGTGGCAGCTTGGAGACCTCTCGTGTCACAGAGAAACAGGAGATAGAAGAAGGAAAAGAAGCCTCTTGAGAGCTTCACTTCAGTGTCTGAAAAGCTGCTTACTCTTATTTTGTCCCTGTAACTATTTCATCCTCCTTCCAAATGCCCCTGTTGCTGCCACTTGCCTTCCTCAGCTGTAAAACAGCAACAGCATGTCTGCTACCTGATGCTGAGATGATCCTTGGTTTGAAATTCCTCTGAACACATAAAGTGTGAGGATTGCTTATCTGTTATTGCTTATCTATTATTATCCTAGCAAGATTCTACCGTGGGCAATAATTTTAATTGCTCAATGTATTTATTCATCAGAAATACTCTCTTGTAGTTTGGAAATGTGGATGTATCTGAATGGCATACGAGCAAAATCTGACTGGGGAAATGCTGGTATGGACTGAAGGTATATTGATTTGTCCCTTTAGTGCAATGTTTATGACAGGTGATGTCAAGGGAAGAGAACAGTTATGTTAATTATGCAGAAGAGCCTTCAACAGAAAAAAAATCTTCACTAAAACTGCCAGAAATACCCACAATTTCATTCTCATCCCATTGAGGTAACTTAATCCTTCTGTATCTGGTACTTTTTGTTTTGTGGTTGTGTTAAAGCTGTGCAACAAAATTGAAAAGAAATAAGTGGCATGCTTGTGGTGAATTTCGTATCATTAAATTGAAGCATATAATTTCTTTTAAAAAGTTAACATGGCAAGAGATTTAAAATGTGTGTAAATTTTAATAGATACAAATTACTGTAATCACATCAAGAGATAAATTACTATAATCATGTCCCCTTAAATCTTTCAGTGATTATAATGCCCTTGTATCAGTGTCATGTTTCTAACAAGATATTAATTTCTCATCATGCGTGGTCTTTAATGGGTATAACCCTGTATGTTAAAGCCCATTGCTCTTGGGTGGGACAACTATCACTTTCAGTGGCAAAAAACAAGATGGGCAAAGGCAAGAGAAGTTGCAGTAGGTGGATGTGCAAATAGGATAACTCTGAGTCCATCCTGTCCCCTCTACTGGAGTGCCAGGTCACCCCTACTCCTGTTTTGGAAACAGTTGTAGTGATTGCACAGGGATGCTGGAATCCAAGGAGGCATTCAATGCCAGCATTGATGTCTCCCAGAATAATGAAAAGAGGTGTGGGGGAGGGAAAATCTCAGCCAGGATCTGAAGGGCCCTGAGGTCTGTGTGATTGCAAGGGGTTTTTTCCTCCAGTGCTGTAGAAGCGTCCTGGAGTTCACCAGCACACACCGCACAGAGATCCTCTGCAGAGAAACCTGTGCCCACCTTACTCTGGGTATTTATAATGACAAAAGAAAATTGCTATGACAGTGAAAAGCACTGGTTTTTTCCTACAAATTTAAGAGTAAAATGCTATGCTATTTAGCTCCTGTTTTCATCAAAATCCATGTGAAATTTTGTAAGTCAAAACAAGGGAAAGGATTCTGTTTCGGAACGTTTTGGTATGGGAAATGGAAAAGGAACTGTTTTGCACTTGAAGCTTCTGCAGCATAATCACACAGGTGTTCACAATTTATAGATGTTTTCTGTGTCAGGGACTTTCCTCCCCTCTTTCTTTTGGGTCAATTTTCAGGAAAAAAAGTTTGAAAAAAAAGGAAGTGGCTTTCAAACTTCTGATTTGCTTTTTGTCAACTCCTTGTTTTGATAGCAGCTTTGACAACCTATAATTTAAATAACTGTACTTTTGAGAAATATATGGTCCAGTGAAATATTTTCCTTACTTCCTCTTAATGACTGGGACTGTTCATTGAGAATAAATATGTAAATAATGTTATTGCCATGGAGGAGAATTAATAGCCTCTAACAGCTTAGAACCTGTTAACAATCATGCCCATGAGGAACTCCTTACACAAATAGTCCTGGTAAACTCAACAGGAGTCTTCATGTGGTAAAATTACTCATACAAGTAAGTGTTTGAGAGGAAAATGTCATTGTTCCTCTCCCACATTCCTCCTGTTCCTTCATGAAAGAAAGCCAGCACATGAACATCAGAAGGCATTTTTGGTCTAATATGTCCCAAATAAGGATTTAATCTAGACTAAACAACTGTTTTGAGTATTTGCTGTAACTATTATTGAAAATGTTTTGAATTTTTCTATTCACTTTCTAGCTTTTGGTTCATGATTTAAATCATCTGTAGTGTTCCTACTTAGTGTGTTCACTTGGTATTTGAAGTTTAGAATGTCTGTTTAATACACTTTAATAACCTCTACAGTTCAGCTGCATTTTACTTAGAAAGCATTAATTACTCTAAAAAGGTTTTGGAATGAGTGATTCATCAAAGAAGCTAAAATAGCTCAATCTTGTGTCCTGCTAACAAGACACAAGATATTTGTTTAATTGTAAGTGCATACTCAAAGCATTTACAATTAGCTGTAGCATAGTTTTCAAAGAAATACTGTCTAGAAGGAGCTGTCATTTTTGTCTGACATGAGGTTACTTCAAAAGTCACATTTCCCCTGAAGGTACTGAAGTTATCCAATTACACTGCTTGCTTATTTATTACAATTAGTGTGTTTTGGTAGAGGTTATTCATGGAGAAATGAAAACTAGCTGCTAAAACAGCTATTTTCCTGAACCAGGTAATAAAACTGATCACAATAGACCTGTGAGTTCTGGGAGCAGGTGTGCAAAATTTCCTATGGTGATTTTAGGGGGTTTCGTTGTTTGGTTTGGTTTGATTTGTTTTTCTTTTTTTGTTTCTTCGTTTTGTCTTTGTTTTGCCTTCATCCTAAAGGTAACATAATAACTATCTGCTTTCCATTTAGGCTGATTGTGAGTCAGTACCTGCTGAGGAAGTTAACTGATGCACCCTCTAATTAAGTCTCTGCAGCACCTTCCTCCTACATAAACGGGCAAGTGGATTCCTGGTTGTTTTCCTGTGGTCACCCGTGCAACTGAGGGACCCATTGAGTGACAGGTACTTACATTCATTTGGAATTTTTAATCACAGCTTAACACTTGTCAGCTTCAAAGTGTACACTGTAGGGAAATTAGTGTCACATCATGTGACGCAGCAGTTGTAGGGCTGCAAAGAAAACAGATTGTTTGATTATTTTTTTTCTTCCATGGCTAAGGTTAACTGTCTGGACAGCTGCGAGTGGAGCCTTCAAGGCATGCTGCTTTATCTGATTGGTCTCAGTCTTGATCTGGCACATGAAAGGAAATGTGAGGAAGTTTCCAGCAGAGATCATTTTGCAAGTCCAAAGATAAGGGCAAGGTCAAGTTCACTTGTGTTTCCCCAGTATCTCCTTACAAACATCAACCCAAGTGCCACGCAGACAATACGAGTTTAGTCTGGCAGGGGTTTGCACCTTCAGGAGATTTGTGCTGCTGGAGTATTTTTCATGTTCTGTCCACTAGCATCAAAAAGACCCACCACAGTAAAGCAAGAGCAGTTGCCTTTCTCAAAAGGTGACTTTTCCTTCTAGGGACCGAACACATGGTGATTTTATCCAAGTTTTGATGTTTAACTTGCACAGGTGTTGCCAGCCCCCATGGGGCTGCAGGGACACATTAGTATTTACTTAGTTAACATTAATTAGTATAACATTAGTTAAGGAGTAAGTTGTCATCATCTGTGTTACGTTACTTTAGCCCATAAGGTTTCTCCTGTAGGAAACTACAATTTCTTCCATGCCTTCAGAACCGTGGGAGGTACTGCAGGAAGATATGACGCGGGAAAATAGAGCTACTTCTTTTTTTATTTTAATTTATTTGTTTAACAGTGTCCTTTATGGTTATTGTGACTAGTGTGTGAAACTTGAGAGCTGTGGCCTGAGGGTGGAAGGAGCTGTCTCTGCCCCATGAGGCTCACCAAAAACATTTCCTGAGTTATGGATGAGCATTGCCTTACAAAGCCCAATCCTACACACTGCCCTCCCTCTGAAAACTGTTCCAGTCTCACTGCTGGCTCCTCAATTTGTAAAAGTGTATCTTAATTCCACCAAGGTCTTGGTGAGATTTCCTAACTACTTTTTAATTTCTTAATTATGCATATTGTTATGCTGCAATGCTTTATGGCTTTATGTAATCAGTTTTTCTTATGGCAGAGTTGTTGGTTAGCCATGCACTTCAGTAAAAAAACACAGTTTAAATTTTTCTCTTGGCTTTTGCTACAAGCAGTAAATTCTGTGGTCAAAGGAAGGAGCATACTGAGTGAGCCTGTGCACTCTTCCATTCAATCACCTCAAATGCTGTTTTGTGTATGCTGTGTGTGAGGAACAGGTCTGCCCACTTGTGACTGCAGTGTAATGTGATAATTCTCAACATCTTCCACAGAGAAGCAGAAGTTGTGAGGGTTTTTCTGTCCCTTTTTTTTTTTCTGAGGTCTGCATTTTTCTTCATTCCAAAAAGGAAAGTTGTCATCCCCCAAGTTAAAAATCTATGCAGTCAAATAAGTTGGCCTTCTTTCATGAAAATGTTTGCTATCTCTACCATGAAAACAGAAGATTACAAATTGGCTGTAGAATATCTTGATAGCTGTCATGTAAATTATTCTACCACTCACATCAATAAGCACAGTCAGTACACTGGGTAGAGAGATGCCTTTCTGAATCTTTTTGGGATCTCTTTTCAGAGAGACAATTACAGTGGAGCAAACTATAATGGAATAGTGAAATTAAGGTGAAGTGAATGATTGAAAAACAGAGCACTGATCTGTTAAAAATCAGTTATGGTTTTATTTTATTGTAAATTCTCCAAGATTCTAGTCTGTTTTGGATTTTGGAATGGGTGGGTGGTGGTAGTTCTTTTGTCTTTGGAAAAACATCTTTTATAATTAAAGAGGCACCGTCCTGGGATGCTCTGGTCACTTGGATGGTTATTAGGGAGAGCTGTGTGCAAGCTGGCACTAAATTAAACCCTCAGTCCAAATCCCCACTGTGCTCTGAGAGGAGACTCATACCAAAAGGAGCATGTCATGTCCTCATGTCTCCTTTGCTGACATTATTAAGGGCTGGGATGATTTCCTGGGGAATAATGATAGGTCCATGCCCAGCTGTCCTGCAGCAATCAATACAGAAGTGTCTCCCTGGAGCAGAGTGTGCCCAAAGGGTTCAGTGCTAGGTGCTAGGTCAATTCCTGCACCATTTTCATCACTTCCTTCATTTACAAAGTCTGTCTCAAGGCATTTCTCTGCTTATCTCTTCTGTTTTCATAATTTTTTCCTAATACCATGAAACCATGTTTAACCTCACAGAGTGTTTCTTCCAGGGAGAGCTGAACTCCCTACAAATTTACCCTGATCAATCTGTGTCCAATCTGTTACTGGCTTGATCAATAGAAATGGATGATATCAGTGAAGCTGGCACATTGCTCCTAACCTTTCCTGATGGTATATTCAATACTTGAAAATACCAAAGGTCTAAATTTAAAGGAAGATCTATAAAATCACTGAGAGATATATAATATGTATCTCATGTCTCTAAAAGTCCTAATTTGAAATCATGTGGTCTTTATTCCCATTTAATGTCGAGAGTATGACATATTCCCCCAAAATACACCTCTAGCTTTCAACTTTTCCTCATTATTTTTTATGCTTTTTAAAATAGAAGTAAGGAGCATTTCCCTTTTAGTGAACCTGTCCTTCCTTTGCAAAGCAGTGATTTTTTATTATTGACTTTCAAAGAGCAAATCAATCCTACTACACTGCCACACTTTTTATCCTAATTATTTCTTCAATTGCTGCATTTCTTATTCTACATCTGCATTAGTATAACTTTGCTTTTTTCCCTTTTAAACATAACATTAATACTCATTTATGTCTTTTTACTTTCCAGCTTTATGAAGGCACTATTGACTCTCACCTTTGTAAATGTCTGCCCTCGAAGTTTTAAATGTTTGCAATAAACACACAATTTTGCTGCTATCATTAGCAGCCATCAGCCACAAATTAGCTACTTCATTTCAAGTTCAACTTCCATTTCTCCTAAGTACCGTCAAGAATCCTTCTCTCCTGGCCAGCCTCACACTGGTGGAGCAGGGAGATCAATTTCACAATTTTAAGAACTACATCAGTGTAATTTTGACTGCAGTCAGGAATACACCCTCCTTAAATATTTTCTTCCTTTTTCTCGGCTAGTGGAAATCCTTTGGATATTTCTGACAGTGTATGCCCCCTGGAATGTCTCTGCTAAAATATCCAGACATTCCAAGACGTTGGTGGCAGGAACCTGAATCATAACTGTAGTAAATTTCTGGTGGGTGTTACAGCCTTTTTAGATCTCTGTGGGAGATCATACCTTTAATCCATGCAATCAGACTCTGCTGTGACTGTGACTATGAAGAACCAATTGTCCAGTAAGAAAATTTATTTCAGTGATGATTTCATGTCACCTGACTAATTCTGAGGTGAGAGCACTGACAACAAGGGGAATCTGGTTAGATATGGGCTCTTATTTTGGTCCTCAGATAAACATGACAAGTGTGCTGTAAGCATGGGATGGGCTATATGCAAAGGCAGCATTGTTTGTGTTTCTCTGATAATCTGCATTTTTAGGTTCTTCACCCAACTGTTTGAGTTTGAAAAGCAAAGACAACCAAAAGGAAATTGTTTTGGAGAGAAGTGATAGCCAATCTGGGATAGCAGTCAAGAAAACCTCAGTGGTGTCACAATTCAATTATGAGGAGTTAAAAAAAGTTCTGACAAGATCTTCCATGTGAACTAAATTAATATTTTAGAAATTCTGCAGGTTCTGTTGTTGATTTATAATTGATATTCAGCATCCACACTTGTTTATACCAGGTGGAGAGCAGAGCCTGCTTAGGTCTCCTGGGAAAGCCCATTGCACATCCTGTACAGCAGCTTTACCTCCCTGTAATTCAGACTTTCCATCCCTTTCTTCTCAAGTCCTTGTGGATTCCTCACATGCTGGTATTTGTGCCACAGACATGTATCTTTTTGTAAGGTTTGGGAAGACAAGTGCCAGCACCTTCTCACTTGAACAGGAGAGATACTTGTCTGAGCTGGCAAGGTGATCTCAAAGCTGCACAATAAGATTTAAAAGTCTTGGTCAAAGGGAGACCAGAGCAATATCAAGTCATCTTAGAAGATTTGACTTTAATTACAGAGACCTGCTACCCTCAAACACATTGGGAAACCACACTGATAAGCTTCGTTAGGGTCAGGCTGTGGGGATAGGCTGTTTCAGAAATCCAAATGTGCTCTGATTTTAAATTTTTTTTCTGCATTCTACCCAAATTAATAATTTCTTTGATAAAGTTGCTCCTGATTTACACACAAACGTGCCAGTCTCCTTCTGTTCCTGTCTATCTTAGAAGAAGCATGAGGAATTCAGCTTTTCCTCACTCAATTTTTAGTAAAACACAATAATTATTTTTAAATAGAAAATAGACTCAGGCTAGGGATTTTGCATTCTGAAAGGCATCATGTAAAAAACCGAAGACAGATGGTCTCTTGTACCCATAATTTCTTATAAAATGCAATTTGAATTATTCTCGGTGGGTTCAGAATAGCTTTTTTTCTAGGCATAAGCCAAATTTTTTTCCCTCAAGCCTACAGAGGAATATACACTAGATAATAAATACTTGATGCATAAGTTTTTGCTCGCTGTGAGATGCCTCTTAAATATACTCATTGTTTACATGTACATATACTGCAAGCTAACAATAATACAAGCCATGTTGAAAAGTCATGTATGTTATTCAGGTGTTTTAGTGTATAGAATCCAGTAATTCTTTTACAGAATTGACAGAAAAAGTTTTAAGGATGCAAATTTCCTAGTAAATTAGTCCTTCAATATTTCAATCTATGCTACAGTTAAGGCCAGTAGGAAGGAAAAAATGCAGTGGCCCTACACTGGTTTTAGGACAGCTGTTGTCTGTGCTCTGAAGGCTGCTACACATCCATATCTGTCCTCCTGTTTTTACAAATTCTACAGTCCCAACGTTGGTGCTGTACTTGACTTTTCCATTTTAATAAGAGGTAAATGTATTTTTAAACAGTGACTGTGTTCAAGGTTCTTCTTTCTAAAGGTTTTTTTCTCTTCTCTGAAAGGGCTTTCTGGCCTCTGATTTCTCCAAGTCCTGGAAGCTTAAAGCCAAATGTTCCCATTAGGGTGGTTTAGGTGGACATGGAGTTTCAGGAGGGATGTTCACATGTGTTTCATGTGCAGCAGGAAGGAAGGGACACAAAACTCACATCTCTAAGCCAATGGTAGCCAACAGGAGCCTTGCATGGGCTGACTTCTGTGTGGGGTAAGGATGAGCCCTGGGGCTGGTCTTTGTGGTGACAATGGAAACGAATGTTGGGAAAATTAATTCACTGTATTTCCTTCTGGGTCTTTCTTACATCTCTAAAGGAAGCTGGAGGAAATCCATACATGGAAAAATCTACCAAGGGATATTTTAAAAAGGCAACATCTGACTTGAAGTCCCTGAGCCAGAAATTGCTTGGGAGAGGGCACCTGGGAAAGTCTTGATTACTCTCCTATTATAGTCTTCTGTGTTTATCTTTTATCACACAAGATAATTTGGCTTCAACTAGTACAGCTGTCTGTATGCCTTGCAACTCAGATGTACATGGATTTATTGATACCTAGTGGATATTCACATGTCCATTTTAACGACTGTGTGGTGCAGTTCTTCCTAAATCCTCTTTAGACCCAAAGGGGAGAAAAATATTCACGCAGAAGGTGTTTCAGAGAAATGTTGGGTTCTCTTTGTCCAGGTAATCTTCTCTGCAGTGATAGCAGAGGGAGATAAAACAGCTGAGCTGGCTGATATAAACTGCATAGTGTGTATGGTTTCCACATCACCACTGAATGTACCTCCTTAACACAGGACATGCACAATCTGTGGCAAAGTCCTGTATAATGAAAGTTCATTTTGTGCCGTTTCAAAACACCACATCAGCTTTAACAGCTAGTAACAATCATAATGCAATTACTCTGTCTCGTGGCTACGAGGAGAACAAGACACAAAGGGGCTTTTTGTTGGGGGTTGTGTGGCTTTTTAATCACCATTAAGCTGCAGTGTAAAATTCACCTTGTGAGGGGCATCTCCTGACCCTTCCTGGTGCTCAGCAGGGTGGATGGGCAGCTCTTTGTCCCTGTGAGCAGCTGCCATCCTGGTGGCTTCGCCTTTGCTGCCTGCACAAGCCCAGCAGAGGAACAACATGCAAAGATTCACCCAAGCAGGGTGGGGTGGGGGACTGAGATCCCAAATTTTGGTGGCTCTGTTGTAAATGTTTGTGACAGAACCTGTCCCTTGAGCTGTGCTGGAGCTGCCACAGATCCTGGTCCCATGGGCCTCCAGCCCCGCCTGTTTTCTCACTTTATCAGAGAAAAGCAGTAGAATAACAAAAGAAAATTTCTGACATTTTTCACTGGTGTTTTTTCCCCCTGTCTCTTTGTCTGGGGTTATGCTGAATATAACTTAAGCCCTAGTGCCCTCTTCTGATCTTGAACTAGGTGTCAGTCCTCAGCACACCTGTCCCGGCAGCTCCCGCTCAGCAGCCAATTGTTTGAAGTTAGGCAAGCATTTGGGGACAGATCTTCTAGTTTGTAATCAGCTTTAAAGCTTTAAAGCTTTCAACATTTACTCTGAGCAGAAACAGGAGCTTAGGCATAAATTAGCCTTTTCTATTAAAGAAAAAAAAATATTTTTTTTGTCTCCTGGCAGGGGCAGTAGGCTTGATGTGAAGTCCACAGAAGTGAAGGGATAAACCCTTATCAGCTCTGGTCCTGCCCTTCACACAGCACCTAGAGTCACTTAGGCTGAAAAAGGTAAACTGTTACAAGATCTTCAAGGAACAAAGACTGATTAAGGATAATCTTGTAGAAAATGTTACCTTTTTTTGAATGTATTTAACATGGGAAATACTGGTAAGTGATAATAGTACAATTCCTTGGCTTTTCAGTGCTATTAACCCAAATTTAGTTTGTGTCCTTATATCCAGACATATGTAATGTATATTAGGTATATCTCTGACACTCAGCTGCAGACTGTATGAATTAGTTCATTCATCATTTCCAGGCTGCCACCTCTGGGATGGAAGGCAGCAGCTGGCAGGGAGCACACAGCAGTTCTGCACAGCAGCCTCATAGCCAAACCAGAAACCCTGCATCCAGGTTGTATTGTAGGGTGGTTCCACACATGGGGAACTAGAAACCTCTTCTTTACAAAAACACACTTTTGCTTTCTAAAATCTTATTTTTTACTGATAGCCATTGAAAAAAAATACAATATTTGCCCATAAGGCACATGATATATCCAAAGTATGCTAAATGTTGCTAAATCTTCTAACACTAAATTTAGTGCAAAACAAGGTTATGAATTAATTTTCACAGTCCTGGCTTTCCTAGACTGCGGCTGTTTGCTTATGTTTTAAGCAGATAATATTCTGCAAACTGAGAGTTGTGTAACTGCAAATAAACATTCTCTACTGACCAAACTACTTGTTGATAATTTTAGATGGAAATTTTTGAGAGAGTGATGGGCAGATTAACACTCAAGGCCTCTCTAGCAAGCGGTTTAACAACACATTAAGCAACAAAAGGGATATTTATAGCGCTTTGCTGGAATACGTGTTTTCCAGCTCTCTATTGCCATCTTGAGTCCCTGCCTGCCTTCGACAGAAAAAACAAATTGGGGCGTAACACCGACAGAGACAAAGGGAAAATACATTTCCAGTCCTGATGACCAGAGCCCTCTCCAGTTATCAGGTGAAAGTCATCAAGCATGAGAGAAACAATGCTATTTACTCTAATTTAGATTACACACACTGTGACACACTACAGGGACAGCTGAAGGGAACTGCCAGGGCAGCATGATGTGAGTGCAAATTTGTTCTAAGGAATTGCAGAATGAGGTTCTTGGAAAGCAGCTGAGCTTAGGGCCTGTGGGGAATTCTTGGACGTGTGCATCCTGCAGACACCTCTGGCTGTCAGAGTAGCTAGTAAGAGTTTAGAGTATATTTGCAGGTGGATTGTAAAATTCTGAAAGGACTACTCTTCCTTCTATGCAGAGGTTTTGATACCATTATCTTTGTCCTATAATTGTCCTTCACAAATTTCTCACCTTCCTCTGAAAATCACTAAGGTGGGAACTGCAGTACCTGATCCATCCTATGATTTTAGGATGTAGTTACTACATCCTAAAGAAATCCTATGGATTTCCAAGTTCTTTGGGACAGGTGCCATGCAAAGAAGCCTGAGGCCTTTCCAATGTGGGCATTTCTCTAACACCTCTTGCTTTCTACCTTGTAATGTTCAGACTCCTTTTTATTGGTTTATAACATTCAGAAGTCCTTCTTTTTATTATTATTATTCTGTATTCTCTCCCACTGCCTTATTTCACACTTGGTAGCAGTGTTTTCAGCCAGTATTCAGAGCTCAGTATTTTATGAGTAATGAGTGTCCCAGGCAGAGGAATACATTATGAGATCATTGCTACTAATTGAATCCTTGGTGGGGAATCTCTTGCCCTCCACTGACTGCTTGACATAGACTGAAAATAAGTTGCTAGAACTTACTTCTAATAAAATCTACTGCCCACAGCCTGTTTTAGAGTCTGAAGTGTATTTGGGCATAATATTAGCAATCCTAAGTACTTTCCTCTTTCAAACAAAGGATACTGTTCTAGGGTGCCATTAAAACTCCTTTTCAATAAATCTCAGAGTAGCAGCTGACACTAACACAGTTTGAACTGTGCTAGCACAGGGTTAGATTAAACCCTGATGAAAACAGCCTGAGCTGGATTTTCCACACTGCTTTCTGCTGCTGCTGTACTGCAGCAAATATTGGTCCTCCCTCTTGGTTTGTTGCCCTGGGCATTTCTGCAGTGCCAGGCTGGTACAAAGGGCTCCTAGACCCCCCTGCCTGGGGCTGGGGTGAGATACAGGTGCATTCCTCAATGCCCAAATGCAAGTAAAAGTGTGAAGGTGTCAGGCCTCTAGGCTGTTACTCCATAGAATAATTGGCACAAAGGAAAATTGTATGTTTTGTGAATATGTTGTGCTGGCTGCATCTGAACAAATGGGTGGCTCCCCAGGCCTCTGGAAACCTCAGGTCATGTGGTTTTGTACTCATTTCAGTACTTGTTTTGCCCTCCTAAATTCTGGGTGGTTCCTCAGGTATTGGTAACACATCAACCTTAGCATTTCTTCAGAAGAATGGCCTCATTTATTGGATTGTGCCTTCTGTACTCTGCTGGCAATGGCCTTCCAAAGAGGTACTTTGGCACACCCATCCTGGGCTCCCAGAATTCATAGAGTTGATTATTTTTAATAACATTCTTGGAATAATCTCTGGATGGTGTATATTTGCATTTGTATTGATGTCATCGCACTGTTGCAGTTCTGTCTTCAATACTCCTTTTTGTATATTTCCTGCAAATGCCACATTAAATGGTCATGGGATTCTTGGAAAAGCAACAGGAAATTATATAATGGTGCCCACAAGTCTGTGTATTGACTTTTCCACAGACTTGCTGGTCTCTGAGCCTAAAAATTGTTGGTAAAACAAAGATATTTGATCTTATTTTCTGTTCTTGATTCTTCTTACTGTCTGAGAAGTCCTGGTCTTTTGCTGTTCTATTATGGAAAAACCAAAAAGATAAAAAGAGCTAATTATAGAGATTATTGTGAGTTTGATTATAAGGATGCTTGTTTAATTTAGTTGCTTTACATTCTTAAGTAACTATCAGCAGGAATTCAGATGGACACACTCTGTCACCTGCAAGTAAGCTACAATTGGCACTGAGATGAGCAGAAATGTCTGTAATGGAATTATACCTCTGGTATAAAACTTGTAGGATATTGAAAGAAATAATTGCCTTTTAAGTCTACTTCAGTACATTCAAACCACAAAGCATAACCTATAAAAATGGAGGAAAGCTACAGGGAAAACTGTTGTCTGTGGCATTGTTTCTCAGTAACCTTACACAGGTCATGAGCTGAGGAGGACAAGGCAAAGGTTTCTATGGAAAATTGTAGAAAAACACCTGATGCCAACGTCACAGAAACAAGAATAGCTGTAAGGCCTGGCTTTTGGCCATGTCTAATGGGTTCTCAAAGTGCTTCGTGGAATATTTTGAATTTTTATAGCTGAGAATTCAAAATCCTTCTCTTTGTTGGCCTGAAAATAGCTTTACTTTTGATGATACAGTGACTCTTTCTGGTTTATTGTGGTGATTTTTACCAAATAACTTCCCTCTCTTATGGGCTTAGTTTTTACCCGAGGGATGATATATCCCCTAGATGCTGGAAATAAACAACATATTACATTGCTTAGAGCCTTCCAATCTCATTTGGATAATTCCTTCAGTAAATTCCCTTCTAATCTGGGATGATTCCTTGATCAATTTCCCAGGGCAAGCTGGGTTTCCAGCACATTCCTTTAGAAGTCCCATCACTGGGTGAGTCCCAGTCCCTGTCTCAGCGTGGCACAGCGTGGGGTGGTGACACTGCCTGTCTGTCCCCGTGCCCTGCTGCTGACAGTGCCCTGCCAGGATGCTACAGATGAGGTGACAAACTGAGAGCCACAAACCCAAAGAAAGCCAAAGCCATCGGCCTGCTCTGAAACCTGCAATGAAGCCTTTCTCTGTGTTAAAATAACTCTGGTACCAGGAGCAGTCTAATCAGGGTGAGGTCAAAAAGTGCTGGTTTACCCTGCAGCAGAACACTCAGCTCAAGCAGCAGAGGAAATTAATCTCTCCTGATCTCTCCATTGGGACTGCTGGGCAGCTTCCAGGGCTCGGGCTGGCCTGTGGAGCATTACCTCAAGCCCTTCAGAGCTCCTGGGCTCTGGAAAAAGAGCCTAAAACATCCTATAAATGCTGCTTCAGCTCCCCACTCACAGCCCTGGCAGCTCTGCAGAGAGCAGAGCACAGGATGCAGGGGCAGACATTTGAGATTTGCTGCACTGAGCCTCCTCACAGGACTCAAACCAAGTGCAGCTGCCCTGGTTAGAGCTCATCAGTCCCACATTTCACCCTCTACAACAGAGACACTGACAGTTGCCCTAAAGCATTACGCTCTTACACAGTAATTTAAACAAACAAACAAAACCCAAAGACATTTGGGATGTGACTGCTGAGAGTATTCTAACTCCACAGGCACGAGATTCTCACACCTACTGTAGTTCCTGAGATTCCCACTTCACAGTTAATTGAAATTGGATATTAATTTGTATTTTCTGAATGAGAACAGCCTCTCTGGCATTTATTTTGTTAAGATACACAACTTTTGACACAAACTTGGAATAAAACTGACAATGGCTCAAGGTAGTAATATACTGAACAGAAAGTTTACTGAAAAATTGTTAATTTTCCCCTCCTCCAGCACAGAACCACTGTTTTACTGTGCTACACAAGATATTTGCTTCCTACTGCTTGGGAGTTTAGCCTGTTTGGAGAGACTGTAAGTGAAAACAAAAAGTATTGGAAACCTCTAGTGTATTTCCTGAAAAAGTAATCCTCTTTAGCTGTTTACTTAAATCTTTTCCCAAAGTAGATTTTTGTAGCCACATTATACTACTATCAAAAAGATTTGATTCAGTTGAGGAGGTAAATGAGACCAATGTGTTTTGTCATGATTGAGAATGAAGAAAAATTAAGTTTCTTTCCATTGTAAATATTTACAAGTTGGGTGGTGTAAAAATTTACTTTGAGGTACTTTCAGTGGAAACGCCAACTGGTTTTTAAAGAGCCATAATGTTCTGAATGTTGCTGCTAAAGCTTAGTTACTCTTTCTTCTTTGTTTTCTGACAGATTGTATGATGAAATGTCAGGTAATACACTTTCAGAGCACGAGCCATCATCCTGTTTTATTAGTTTAATCAGTGTGAAAGGAATGATTTAATTCACTATCCAATTACATTCCTGAGTATGTTCATTTTAATAGGCTCAGTATTTCCCTAATTTATCTGCTAATCATTAGAAATGCATTTGGCCTCAGCTCAGAGACTGCTGTGTCCTGGGTTTCAAGCTGGGATTAGCACAGCCCTAAGGAATCCAGAGCAGGTGGGTGTGATGGAATTAGAGTATTTTGCACACACTCAGGTGAGAGCAAGTGGGGCTGATGGTTTGTGTGCTGAGGGCTGTGTGTGCTCACCTCCACAGGCACCCACAATGGTCAGGATTTCCCTGGCTGATACAACTTCCTTAGCAGGGTTTAATCACCAGTAAAAGTGCATCCAGTGACAGAAAATCAGTTTATCATGTAGTTAAACTGGCCTTGCACTTGTATGTTTTTGAGCTGGGTGAGTACTTGTAAGTACTCTGATTGTAGTGGCTGTACTGCACATGGATCTCTGTGTCTTCTCTGGAATAAAAAATGTTTTTCTGAAAATCTACCACCTGGTAGGAGTCAGGAAAGGGTGAGATTTACTTGCAGCATTATCACAAACTTGTTCAGCAGAAATCTGAAAATTGAATTTATAAATCAGGGATTAGTTTTGCTAGGATACTTTCCCCACAGCAAATTAAATGCCTTGAAAACATTGCTCATCCCTCTTAACTAACAGAAAATACTCTTTATTATTTATTTATGGAATTATGAATATTATTGATTTCTACAGTGTTATCTATATAACTAGATGTTTATTGGAAATAAGCCAAGCCCAAGCATTGAAATTAAAGAGATTTTTTTTTAGATGTCTAAAATTTGATCATGTTGTTATTTGGACCTGCCATAAAAACAGTACCAAGAAGGTTTCTAAGAAGTCTCAGGGTATACTTCTTACATAAGAACTTCTCTCAAAAGTAATCTTTTTTTCATATATGATTAGGTGATTCCATAAAACCTTGAATCTTTATTTCCCTACAAAATGCAGTGTTTGGACATGATATAATGTTCTCTTTCCTGTTTCCAGAGCTCTCCGGAAACAGGCTGATTCCCAAAAAGAAAACCTGACAACAAGAGTTATTAATGTCTCCAAAAGCAAACTCCTACTCTGCAAGATAAATAGAAATAGTTCAGTCTTCTGCAATAGTGTCAGTAGAGTCAGATAAGTTGTATAAGAGTCAGATAAGATCTGGGGTCAAGAAGAAAAGATAAATAACTAAAAGTCATCCTGTAGTCAATATAATATTTTGTTACAGCTAGAATATTTAGCAAAGTCCATATAGACACAACACAGTTTTGACACACCTATGAGAGAAATATAATTTTAATACAGCTCCTTTAAGTGAAATATCTGTTTTGATCCCCTCTTGGGGAAACACATTTTCATGTTCCAGGATGAAACCCTTGTTGCTTTTAGCTTTTTATATTTCTAGTTCTGCAGTGAGAGTTGATTGACAAACAGCAAATGCCACATGCCTCCTCCTCACCCTGCAACCAGAATGTTGGGGTTAAAAGTGAGAGGGGAAAAATGGGAAAAGAATAAATGAGAGCTTAAGAAAATTGGCAGCATCAGAGATCTGTATGTACAATCCCTGAATGACACATTAAGGCAAGTCAGCTTAATTACAAATGATATGTGGTAAACTTCAGGATAAAAGCATTTTAGAAACTAAATCCCATATTGGTATGTTACATTATCCTGAAGTGACCCTGGGCAGCCAAATGTTCTTGCAGTCTGTCCTTGGCTCCTTTTTTGCATTATCCAGGTTCCTAAGCCAAATTTGCAAAGTCAAACATCTGAGCTGTAAATAAAGATCCCCAAAGCCTACTGTGCTTTCCTTGTTCTAAGAGTCCCTTCACAGTATGGCCTCAATTCAACTAAGTACTTAATATGTACTTAAATCCCACTTAAATCAATGGGATTTAAACATTTGCTTAAATGCTTTGCTAAATCATGGCCTATTAAACTGTCCATGTTGGAGATCAAACTGTAATTTATATTGCTGTGATTTCTTCTTCTGGTGTTAAACATGAGACCCCAAACTACATTTCACTGTAGTCTTGCTTGACTGAAGCTGAACTGTTGAATGGGAATGTGTGCAAGACCTGTATTCCTCATGTGCAAGAAACAGGTTTTATTTATTTTGGTCATCAGCTGTTGTAAACTTACGTTCCTTATAAAGTGAAGTCAAATAAGCTCCATTAAGAGGCTGAATGTTTTTCACACACCATCATTTTGAAGATGAATAGCATGAAATTTTTCTTTTTCAGTAATGAGTGCAACTCCTGGTTAAACGTGGGAACATACAGTTATTTGTACAGAATGTAGATACATGAAAACATTTGTAGAGGAAGGGGGAAGATTTTTATCCTTTTGCTGATTTGTTGGCAATCTCTTCCTTTTTT